>CM075193.1:2985000-3292500 GCA_037577475.1 Chaunax sp. Z400
CGTCGCTGTCGTCTCGTCTTAAACGTAGAAAAACAAAATTAACAAATTAACTCATTAACAAAATCAACACTAGACTACAGTCTAAGGAGTAACAGGCATTTAAGGAGGATTCATGTGAACCTGATGATTCTCCACTCAACGTTTGGTAAGAAATCAAAGCTCAACCTAAATAAAACAGCTTTATGGAATCAATTTATGCTTATTTTTGGTTGTTTTTTTACATTATAAAGCAAGTCCCCATCTTCTTCTGGGTTTAGGAAAACGATGCAACGCTGCTTCTCTTCTGAAGCTCCAGAAATGATGACTCAGAAACTTCACCGAACATTTGAGTAGATACTGACAGGGTTTTCTTTTTTTGGGGGTGAACTGTTCCTTTAAGACACATGATGTAGTAAAACACTGACATCTAGTCCGGCATGATGAAGGTGCTGAAGGCGGAGCTCTTACCTCCATCGGTGTGATGTAGTCATTCATGCCACTGTTGAACACGTAGATCATTGCATCATAGAGTTGATTCTCCCAACACACTTGAACCACCTTCAAACACACACACACACACACACACACACACACACACACACACACACACACACACACACACACACACACACACACACACACACACACACACACACCTTTAGTGACAATGAATTAGATTTTCTGATTACAGCTGACCTCAGCACAGTCTTTACTATATGTACACACACACACACACACACACACACACACACACACACACACACACACACACACACACACACACACACACACACACACACACACACACACACACACACACACACACACACACACACACCTGCTGTATGTCCAGGCTGGTGACATCCAGGTGGACGATGCATCTCTCCAGGCTGTCCATCATGCCGTTGCCATGGTAATGGGCCAGGAGGTCCCTCATGATGGGCGTGGTGAGGTGACCCAGGCGGTCGGCAATGATGTACGACTCCAGTGACTCCAGAAAGACGCCTTTAGCCACCGTGTTCTCCACCAGACGGGTGTACAGCTGGTTGAAGAGCAGGTCGCTGTAGGTAGGCAGGCACACACAGACACACACACACACACACACACACACAGACACACACACACACACACACACACAGACACACACCTAAATGGTGTCATCTCTAAGATTCAGTATTTCTGTCCATGACTGATTCAAAGACACCTTTGTTTCATCCAGACGTGTTTATTGTTGTTGTTGTTGTTGTTGTTGTTATGTTTTACTGTCTGGTCTGCTACATGTTAGCACTATGAGTCTTTAAATGGCTCAGATTGCTTCCACAGATTTGACCATATGACACCAGTTTTAGCTTCTAGCTCGATGGGCCTCTGATTGCTTATAAAATAATAAATGTTCTCACCCCCTCATATCTCTCTGATCTCATTAAATCTCATATCCTATCTCATGATGTGCTCTCAGAGGACGGGGCTCCCCTCATTCCTCACAGTTAAAAAGATGTCATGTGGCTGCAGGGCCTCTCTCTCCTCTCCCTCCTCTCTCTCCTCTCCCTCCTCTCTCTCCTCTCCCTCCTCTCCCTCCTCTCTCTCCTCTCTCTCCTCTCCCTCCCTCCTCTCTCTCCTCTCTCCCTCCTCTCTCTCCTCTCCTCTCCCTCCCTCCCCTCTCTCCTCTCCCTCCTCTCCCTCCTCTCTCTCCTCTCCCTCCCTCCTCTCCCTCTCTCCCTCCTCTCTCTCCTCTCCCTCCTCTCTCCTCTCCCTCCTCTCCCTCCTCTCTCTCCTCTCCCTCCTCTCTCTCCTCTCTCTCCTCTCCCTCCCTCCTCTCTCTCCTCTCCCTCCTCTCTCCTCTCCTCTCCCTCCTCTCTCTCCTCTCCCTCCTCTCTCCTCTCCTCTCCCTCCTCTCTCTCCTCTCCCTCCTCTCCCTCCTCTCTCTCCTCTCCCTCCTCTCCCTTTCTCCTTCCATGTCTCTCCTATATGTGTCAGTGCTGTGCTGCTTCATCTCTCTTTGTATGACCTGTCCTCTTTTCCAGGTCTACAACATGGAGAGGAGTTTTTGCTGATGAATTCTGTCCATCCTGGCTGAGGAATCTCTTTTCTGTTTCTTCTGTTTTCTCTTACCTGAGTTGGAGCTGTGAGAACAGAAGATGTTTGTTTCCCTTCCAGTCTTGTGAGTCTTAAACTCATGGTTGTGTGTTTTATATTTATGAACCTATGAATGAATATACTTACGGCCTCTGGAGCAGCAGGCAGTAGTCCACCAGGACCGGAACCACATCCTGAACACAACAGAGACACGTCTTTTAAAGATGCTGGACTGTTTGAAGCTCTCAGCTTTGCCAGCGATGATGGAATCTGTCACTGAGCGACTCAGGCTGGACGCTGGGATGTGTGGACTTACGTGGAAGTGTTGCTCCATCACTTGAATCTTTCCTTGTTCTGGACACTTCTTCAAAGCATACTCAGCAAACTGGAAAATGATCTCAACCATCTGCAGAGAGGGAGGGAGAGAGACAGAGAGTTCACCATCAGTTGGAGATGTAATCCAGCCCGCAGTGGTTCTCTGTTCTTACCTTGTCAGCTACCACTCCCTTCCTTTTCACTGGATCTCCAAACAGACCTGGAATAAACACACGTCTCCCATTATTCTCCTGTCTTTCATATGTCAGCTGATTTTATATTTATAATCTTCTATTCAAAATATCGCTGATTAATCATAATTAATTGCATGCTGAAGCACATGACTGTGTGTTTACTTTATGAAGTCTCAAAACCAGAAAGAAGTAGCCAATCAAAGTACACTTCCTGTAAAATGGCTCTTATAAAATGTATATCATTTGAAGAATGAACAGTTATTAAATCTTTTCTGATCCTTAGACCAACACCATGTCAGTGAAAGTGTCTCAGCTTGAATCACCTTTGTTTGTGTCAAGAGTTTCATGTATGAAACAGGATGTTTTTTTGTCTCTGCTGCAGGGGCGGATCCAGGGGCGGGGCCAGAGGGGCACTGGCCCCAACTGAAATCTGATTGGCCCTTGAAGTGCCCATGTCCTGTCACTTGTCTTTTTTTTTCCTTTTGTTTACAACTTGAATACTTGGCTGTCAAGTTTTTCTCCTCTAAACTGTTGTGTATGCTGTAATATTGTATATAAGTATTTTTCTTTAATGTAAAAAAAATGTTTTTTAAAATTATTTTATGTATTACATAATTGGAAAAAAGTGTCTTATGTTTTATATTTATTTATGCATCCTAATTTAAAATTCAGTAATTGCTAAACTTGTTGATGAACACAATGTGCTTGAAAAAGGCACAATTTGCATAATATTTCTGTGTATACATCTGACTGAATAAGGAAATGTGCAGGAATGTTGGACATATAGTTGGCCCCTCTGTAAAAAATGTGGCCCCTCTATGGCCCCTGATTCAGAAAAATTCTAGATCCGCCACTGCTCTGCTGGATGCGTGATACGATTTATACCCACCAAGAACAGCCTTGGCTGTTCCCTCATGGAAAGACCAGGCCAGAGAAAGAGCCTCGACGAAATGCTCCTGCTTCAGCAGGCAGTCGATACGCTGGACACAGACAGAGACAACGAGCATTATGGGTCGAGTTGCTGGTCTTTAAGATGTAAAGAAATATATAATCTCCTTTAGAAAGACGCTCAAGAAGAAATGTATTTTCTAAAATGTGATTCGTCTAATGAAATTTAAACATTGGCTTAAAGATGAGAGAATTTAGCCTTTATATTTACATACATACCTCCCTCCAGTTCCTTAGAGCCATAATGTGAGCCGACTGCAAGACAACAGAATATAATTGTTCAAGATGAAAACCCAACTACATTCATTCATTTGCAGTGTCAATACAAGAGTATTTACACCTATAGCATTTCACAAAATAAACACAGACTTCTGAAATGCTTGGTGTATAAAGTGATGTGTAAAAACGTGTCTATAATATAATAATAATAATAAATATTCCTGAACTCAGTACCTTCGTGCCCAAATAGACGATCTGTCCTGCGTAGCTGGAGACAGACTGGTAACACGCCTTTTCTCCCACTAAAGCCTTGGAGGACAGACTCACTATTAGACTCGTTTACAATGAAGACCATTTTAGAACATTCATTTTTAACCCATTAATGTGATCCGGATCCTGCCCCCCCCATCAGATAACCCCTCACCAGAGCCTGGGAGACGTTCCCTCCAGTGGCCAGCGATTTGAAATGTCGGCTGTTGTAGACCAGCTGCACCTGCTCCAAGTCCAGAGTCTCCAAAACCTCCTGACTGGGCCGGTCCACAACCTGCAGCTTCTCATGGCTGTCAACCAGCACCAGTGTGCGACTGTTAATCCACTGCAGAGACACAGAGACAAACAAGTCAAGAACTGATGGAGATGCTGCGTATGCATGACACCTCCACAGCGCCTTCTTCACTGGGGTTTGGTACGGTTCACTTTTGTACCTGTACCTTAGGTTCTCTACTTTCTCCTAACAAAAATGTAAATTCAGCTGGTAGCAGCTGGAGAAACAGTTTTTATTCTGTACACATTTCTCAACCAGGATAACATGACTACAATTAAGAAACTGATGGAATATCTGCTCATTATAAAAACATGGATAACTGACCAAATAGCAAGTAGAGGGCAGCAAATACACCATTGTTGCAATGAGTTTGCCTCAGCTAAATAAGTAGAAACAGCATTTTTGCTTGTTTGTTCTGTTGTTGTTGTGACCACAGTGCTTGTAAGTAATTCACATATTGTTGGTTTATACTCAAGATTTGAACATAGTGATGCCCTGATGTACTGTTTTAGCATAATAAATTGCATGTTAAGCACATGAGGCCATTTATGTCCAACAATTTATCCAACTAGCTAATTTATTACATGATGACTCTTCAGATGCCTCCTTTAAAATTCTGCCATCCATGAAGGGTTCAGTTTTATGAACGAACACAGCGCTGGCTGCACACATGCTAATGCTAGCTGCAGCTACTGCGTTGCCATGGGTTTCAGGTGTCTTTGTCTTTCTTATCATCCCAATCGAAGTGAACCCAACAAAACCTGTGGAAGAAATCTCTGGATGTTAGGCAGCAGGAAGACGTGATGTTATGATGTCATGTTATGTATGTGCTTACACTCAGGCTAATGATGTCACAGCTGAGGTGGAGTTGTCTTTGTTTGATGACATGGATGGTCCCCGTCTCCTCCTTCTTTACCTGAATCATAAAGCAGTTCAATCGTTGCAATTTTTATCCATATTAATATTCATCTCTCGATGGGTGTGGTTTAAGTAGAAGAAGCAGAAGACAGGTCATAATTTATATCTAAAATCATCTGAAAAAAATATTGTAGTTTAGAGAAGAAAAACAGGAAAACAGAAATTACACAAGAAAATAAATGGATTTATTTATTCTTGTAAAGTTAAGTGGGAGCTGAGCAGATACCAGGAGGAAGTGGACTGTATCTCCTTTGCAGAAGGCCAGGATCGGGTTGACCGTTTTCTGAACCGGAACGAACTGCCAGGCCAGCTGAGGAACACTGGACGGATCAGACTGGTGAAAGAGAGCATAGCGGGAATGTTAGAGGATGCATGGTGTAAAAGGTGGAGCAGAGTTGAGTCCAGCCCTGAAGCCGTGTCACAGCTGCTGTTTTCTTGGTTATTCAAAGATTAATTAATATTGAATGTGTCGCAGGTCCAAATAGCACCAAATTCAGAAGTTCATGTCAGGTCCCCCAAAAATACACCAGGTATGTGTCAAGTAGATCAGATGAATGATTATCCAGATATTAGGAGGACATCCAGACAGAAATTTCCCGCTTTAGATGCTCATCAGTCGAACACAGACAGTATTTCATCATCACTCATCGTTGCTTCATCGCTGGGGTGTGAGAACGCTGCTAATCACAGCTTTTGATAAGGTAGAATAAGCCTGACTACCTGAGAGCCTCAGCAGAGAATCAGGTGCTAACACAGAATTAGAACAGACGGAAATACAGACCTTACTGTAGGGAAAAGTCATCCAGACTTTCAGTGAGGGCTTCAGTCCAATGACCAGAATCTGGTGAAAGAAAACCAAGAGGCAAAAACATCAAACCACAGTTTGGTGAATAAGCAGAGGAGCGAGTATGAAGAGTGAAAGCTTACCTTAGTGAGAGACGCCATGGCCAACAGAGAGTAGTGTGTGATAGGATGGTCTCTGAAGTCTGGAGGAGCATGCAAAGGTTCTATTGAGCAGACCTCGCCTTTGGAACCACTGAAGAGACATCGAGAGTCACAGGAGCGCATCCCCATCACCCTCCTGAAGACGAAGAGCAACAGATACCAGAGAGGAAGAGCAGAGAGTGAGGAGAACAAGATGGAACAAGAACAGGAGGAGGAAGCAGAAAGCTGGATCAGAACCATCTCTCATGGTCAGAATCACTTTCACGCTTATACAGTGGACAAACAATTTGTAAGCAATACAGTTAGCAAGAAAATTAAGTTGTGTTAAGCTTGCAAATTATGAATGAATGAATCGACCACAGAAAACTTTAGACAACTCGCACGGATCCAGGAGTCTGGGGCCTGCGGCTGGAGCCAGACCTGAGAGGGGAGCTCGTCAAGGAGCGTCTGGTGGCCTTCACCCATGGGGGTCGGCCGGGCGCAGCCCAAAGTTTAATGGAGCTGCCACCCTGTGGGCCCACCAGCAGCAGGGAAAGGAGTTGGGGTCGGGTGTGATGTAGTACGAGTGACAGGCGATCGAAGGGGCCTAGGCGTGCCATATCCTGGTTTCGTAGACTGGTTCTAGGGACGTGGAACTACATCTCTTTTGCAGGGGAAGAGCCGGAACCGGTGTAGAGAGGTGGAACGGTACTTATTAGATATAGTTGGGCTCACCTCAACGCATAGAACTGGTGACCCTATGGTGGACTCAGAACTCACTGGAGGGGTTACATATATCATCTTGCCTGGGATGCCCACCTCGGGATGCCCCAGGAGGAGCTGGGAAATGATGCAGGCAACAGGGACGTTTGGAATATCCTTCTTTGTCTGTCACAGTGACCCGAACCCGGATAAGCGGAAGAAAAAGGATGGATGGAAGTCATACAATTTAGAGCAAAATGTGTGGCATGGTGCCTCAGGTGCAGGACTCGATTTACCCTGTGGCAACACAACAGGTTGCTGCAAACTGCTTCAGGGACTGTGGACCTAGATTGTTAATATTCTCTCATGTTTTTAAGTTTTAATTTAAAGCAGATTAATCTACCTGAAAGCCAGCTCGAACACTGATCCTCCGCTGTCATTGCAGACGGCAAGAGTTGAGTCATCTGTGAACTAGAGACACAAACATTAACAACAAACAAACAGAAATCAGGTGAAAGGTATGAGGGATCAGTCCAACCCATGTAACACGTGTGTTTGTGTACCTTCACATGCAGTATAGCTGTCCCTGGAGGATGGGCATCATTGATGGTTCTCAGAAGCTTCCCATTGGCTAGATCCCACATCGTAATCTAATGATGCAGACAAACAGATGGAGAGAGAAAGGATTCAGGATTTAAAGTATGAGACGTTAATATAATTCTCTGTCCCATGAGTTCCATGAATATAAAGACGACACTGCTGCAAATATAGTTTGTAAAGTCAGATCTTCCCACCAGCAGGTGTAAAACTGGTGCAGCTTGTAGACACAGGTGTTGATGCTGTCTGCTGGTGACCTCATCAGCACTATGTTTAAACCTAATCAACACCCAGTCAACACGCTGTGACCATATATGTACATACCTGTCCTTTAGCGAACCCACAGAGGAGCCGCGAACAGTCGTGGTTGATGGTGAGGGCGGAGACGGCTCCAAACTCTGCCCCGGTTGCTTTGGTACCCAGACAGAGCCGCAGAGCCTGGTTGGTATCTGGAGAGGAAGATGAAGAGAAAATTTTAACTTTTAAAAGGGTGAGGATGGTGAAAAAAATAAAGAATAATTAAAAGAGACATTCTCAGGTTTTCCCAGACTCAACTTAATAGAATAAAACAGCACATTGATACCAAAACATGACAAATTTACACCAAATGAAGAGCTGGAAATGTTCAAAAAGAAAAAAAAGTAGAAAAAAAAGATAATTGCAACTAATCAAATCAGGCAATAAAACATGCACCATGATGGACATGATGGTGATCTGTCAGAGCCGGCCAGGTTAACACAAAATGAACAACATGAAGCAACAGTGACCCTTCTGACAGGGATGTTCATACCTTTTCCTGTCCAGGCATCAGTATGTCAGCAGCATAAAGAGACATGGGTCAGCCCCCCCATCAGAGCCCAGTCAAACCAGAACATCACAGTGGGAACTCAGTCATTATGTATCTGTGCACACCTGCAGCTTCTTTGCAGGTTTTGGCATTTAAGTGATGATATATTCAATGAGAGCTATAAACTCCCAGCTGAGGGAAGGCATCAAATATACTGTTCAAACTGGTTCATGTGTTCATAATGTCGCCTGTGTCGTTACTGCAGAGCAGCACTAACTGTATGCAATGCATCTGAAATATAAAACCTACATCTAATTAGATGATGTGCATAAAATGTCAACACTTTGACATAATTTTACTTGTCATATCATCCATCAACCAACAGAATGATGACGTCATAGTAACTAAAGACCACTCTGGACTATGTTTGTATTTTTGGTCCTGCTTTGCTGCAAATGTCAGTTTTACATTGCTGGTATTGCAACTAATAGAAAACTGACTCTGTTGGTGTTTATCACAGATCAAAAAGTGATAGATTTCTATGTATCCTTCATTACTGAACGGCATCAGACCTAAACAGAATTTTGAGTGTGATGTTTAATTCAGCCGTTATGTTTTTAAAGATGAAGAACTGTGCGATGTGCAGCTGTTACATGTTAATAACACTTCTAACATCACCTACTAAATACATAAAGGACTGATAAAACAACTGCTTTAAATAAACACCTTTCATCACATTTCTTAAGCTGTAAACAAAACATTTAAACTATATTCAATTATTTTTATTGCTTTTCCTCCCTTTAAAGTAAAACAAGCCCTCAGTGAATTTAGTACACAGATGGAGTACATATGTACATGCATACAGTGATGTTTGTGAGCAGGATGTTTGGTATTTTTGTGGTTGTCTTGTCTGAATGTAAGTTTTCTCCTGTCAGCTTTTAAATCCTCGTTGTCTGTTTTGTTACCCTGTGAACATGGTGTTGGTGTTTATGCTCCTGGTGTTCGCCCTGTGCAAATAATGGATATGCTTAAAAGGCTCTTTTAAAACATATATGGATGTAATCAGCCTGATTTAATTCTGAGCTGGAGATAAGGTGGTGGTGAGGTCCGGGAACAGAGGCGCGGGGGGGGGGGGGGGGGGGGGGGGGGGGGGGGACCGATACTGAACCGGTGATAAGGAGGGAGTCACCTGGTGCCTAAAGGCCCTGATTACCTGAGTCAATAAAACAGTGTGTGAGCAGCTCGTCTGCAGTGAGACTTCACCACATCCTGTCTGGGACCTGTTGGCTTCTGGCTCTACCTGAACTCTGCAGACCACAACAGGTAAGGACTCCTATATCCATATCATGTATGACTTTTAGAAAGCAGACATTATGATCCTTCATCTTTACAGGTTTCTGTTTCATTTGTTTCTAAAGATCATAATATAATAACGAAACAAAACTATCCATAATATCAATACTACATATAATAAAAACTAAATAAAGGTAAGCAGTGTGTTAAACAAGAGAAATGACAACTAAAGACTACAGAGTACAGCTTCATTTAAGCACATTTAACCAGTCATACAATCTGTACACATATAAGCACCTTCACACACTGTTAGGTAATGTTCTGCATGTTAGCTGACTTCCTCTATCTTCTGTGTTTTTATGTATTATCTGTTTTCCCAGCCAGGCTGTTGTTATAACTTCTTTTTTCCTTCCCCTGAGGCTGGAAGGTTTTAGGTTCTAGCTCCAGACTGCATGCAGCTGTACTACCAGGAAAATGACGTTAAATCATTTTTATTTCCTGCTTATTTTAAAAAAATCTAAATATATAGAACCTCCGTATATCTTTACATTTCCAAAATCCACCTCAGTCAACTCTTTTACATTAAAATCATTATATAGGAAATTTTGGTTTTCTTGAGGTCGACATCTGTCGAGTTTTGCATCCTGGGGCAAATTAAATATTCCATTTAATAAACTGTTCCTAAATGAAATGGATCACATGAGGCCTGAAGCAACAGACAGCCATGCTAAAATCTGAATCTAATATAAACGGCTGGTTTTCAGTTAGTTCAGTAACCAGGGCCTTAGCATGGCGTAGACTGACTCACCGTGGAACACAGCCATCATTACTTTATCTGTGTTTTTAAGCTTATAGTTGGCTAACTGTGCAGAGTGGTGAAGGTGGGGGGGGGGTTTGATGGAAATCTGGTCTTTTTTTAATAAGTGGTGCTTTAAAAATCAGCCTTATCTGTCATCATAATAACATAAAGTGATGTATTTTCTATCCTGACTGACAAACACCTGTCAATCAGCTGTGGTTCTGCTTCAGGGATGCTGAATGACCTGAAATGACTGGAATGATGTCATCTTTTGTTCACAGCCAGCCTCCTCCCCTGCAGCTGATCCACATCTCGTCACCATGCCTCACAGAAACTGCTATGTGGAAATTAACAACAACTCCAGCTGCTACACCCTCAGCAACGCAAGGTCTGATGGTAGAGAGACGACAGCCCTTTTTTGCAACCCTGTCAGGTTTTTCCTAGTTTGGATCCAATGAGGAGAAATCCTAATGCTTCAGTATACACTGATACTTTAGACAGATAGCGAGAAACAACCTGTATCCCTGTGCACAAAGAGAAAAGTGCATGTTATATATGTTATACTTTTTATTTTCAGTTTACTTAAAATATGCATATTTGTTAAGTTAAAATATTTTTTTCTAATAAAGTTCACCTAATTGTTTAATATTTTTGATTGTAACTAATACTAATCTAATTTAATTTCATGGAACCTGTTGACAAAATAAATTTAAATTTTTTTTTTTAATTTAAAATTTAAAAATTTAAATTTTTTTTATTTATTATAGGCCACTGATTCTATTTGTTATCTCACACAGATGGATTTTTATATATTGTGCTGTTTTATGTAGTGTATTTACTGTTTTGTGTTGTTTTTGTTTACCTACCCAGGGACTACATATGTAAGTTAGCTATAAGCTAAATGTGGTGCGATTACTTTTAATCGTGCACCGTCCCTGTAAAAATAAACCGTAAACAAACAAACCAAATGAAACACTGACTACAAGTGTCCAAACTCACAGAGGCACATGTAGCTGAATGGAATCCCTGTCACCACATGTTCAGCTGTCCAGTTACTTTTGGCCATGTTGTGAATTTTTTTTTAATACTGCAGAATTGTAACACAACATGTTTCCTCACATCCCTTTAGGAAGACACAACAAGTCCACTCATAGTTTAAAAACCTATGGTATGATGCTGAAAATCAGATTTCCGTGAGAACCTTCCTGATACGTTGTGTTTCCGTATTCAGGACGTTTCTTGATAGCGGCTGCTGCGAGGAACCCCTGCCACCCATGGTGGGTCCCTGCTCCCCCGCCAGCGCTATGTTCAACAAGAGCACCGGCGCTGCGACCGGAGCCGTCGGCGTCTTCACCTACGACCTTTACAACCCCGACCTGAACGACTACAGCCACATCTTGGCCGTCATGTTCTCCGTGCCCTTCGACCGAAACCTCTACTCCAACTGGTTCGCTGTCGGGATCTTTGACAGAGGAAACGACTGCGACTACAATCTTTATGACGTCATGTATAATGGGAGCGAAAACAATTTTGTGAGATCGAAGGCCGACGGTTCCTGTATCTCTTATGAGGGTGATTACATTATTGTCAGTGCCTCCATGTCAGACTCAGGAGAGGCGGTCCTGAAACTGGACATCAATGATACTGGCATGTATTAAGTCAAATGAGGATACTGTTGTTGTGTAAGTTAGATGGTCTATTTTCATATGTGCAAAACCTGCAACTGACAACAAGAAGGCATGATTGTTCACTATTATTACAGGAATGAATTACAAACTTTGATGCCTGATTACAAATAAAAAAACAAGACTTTTCAGTGTCCATCAAGTTATGTCCTCTGTTTTTGTCCATATATAGATTCATACAGTACATATTGACCAGTTCATTACAGGAGCTCATGCAATAATAATAATAATCATTCAGGCTCACATTCACATCTCTGGACAATCACCAACTAAACTAACCTGCATGTGTTTCAGACCAGGGGAAACTTTTCATGGTTCTAAGAACTCCTGTGTTCTCCAGCACAAGAGGAACCAGGACAAACATAAGTGACTGGTTCAGAGGTAAGTGTTCTCGATTGGTTTAACACATGCAGCAACGTCAACCATAATAGTAGCCTTAAAAAATAGTACAAAACACAAACGAATGTCTGTCACATTGTTGCTGTACATCATGCAGAAGTTCTGATTGGTGGTGCCAACGCAAATAGAAAAAAAAGGCTGTTGAAGGTGTTTAATTCTTGGAGGAACTACCAAGAACTGTTCGGTAAGAAAACGCCCTTCAGAGCAGGATCATTGTTGAAGATCTCTTACAAGCTCATGACATGGTTTTGCTCTTGACATCCGAGGGATTTCCTAAACCAGGTAAGAGGGGATCTGCGCCCTCTTCCTGTCGGCGTGCATCGTCTTACTGAAAGTGAGATCAGGACCACTGAGGGATCGATCAAGCATGAATACGAGAAACAAGATTTCCCCCTGAGGTGGCCTCAAAATGCTTTATTTTCACCTCAAATTTTAAAAAGCTCCACACCTGAGTCCTCACGCTAATTTCCTCTAGAATAACCTCTAATGTATGTTTGAAGAATAATGACACAGCAAGCCTGTGTTTAGGTGTGTGTTAGGAGGACAGACACTGGAGGGCAGCAGAATGTTTGCACAAACTACAGCCAGAGGTTTGTGGACAGGTGTGTGTGTGTCAGATGAAGTCAGAGAGATTTCTTTTCTTTTTTTGGTGCATAAAAACTTTG
Source organism: Chaunax sp. Z400 (assembly GCA_037577475.1). Classification (NCBI taxonomy): domain Eukaryota; kingdom Metazoa; phylum Chordata; class Actinopteri; order Lophiiformes; family Chaunacidae; genus Chaunax; species Chaunax sp. Z400. Next base: position 2,998,045 of record CM075193.1, read on the forward strand.
AAGTTTACCTGAAATGAGGCAAAGAGGAAAAAATGAATCATCATTAAGTCCAAAAATTAATTTGTAAAAATGGAAAATGTAGAAAAGTCATGAAACTATCATTTACTCAAGCAGAATACTTAAGTGCAATTTTGATGCATTTGCCCTTTACTTTTTTTCTTTTTTTTTGCGATACCATATTCACCCCACAGGGGGAAATTCTTTCTCTGCATCTGACCCATCCCTGGAAGCAGTGGGCCGACACTACACTGCGGCGCCCGGGGAGCAAAATGGGGTTCTTGCACTTTACTTGAGAATTTGTATTTTTTGCCATTATTTTATCAGGAATCTGAAAATAAAAGCCAAAGATTCCAATAACTGCAGAAATGCTGTTGATATCGTGTATTTATTATACTGCTTTAAATAAAGACAAATCTCAGTAAATAGCTCCTTCAGAAATTAGCCTGAATATGCCTGAGAGCATATCTGATTTTGCTGCACCCTAGATTTAGTATGAAAGAAGACCTTGTTACTGCTGCTAAAACTACGTGGACAACAGAGGATCCCAGCTGGAATCAAACACAGTGTGTGGTCAAAGACGACACCAACATTAAAATACATATTTAATTAAATATAAAGTAGAAGCTCATGTGAGACTGTGCTAATAAGAAATAAGTGATGAGCCTTATCAACACACTGTGTTTACAGTATACAAAACAATATAACAAAATCAAAATGTGAAAATATATTTTACACCTGAGTGAGCTTAAACAGAGGGTGATGAGGTTTAGACTCACCGAAGACCAGAGCCAGACCATGAGACGTTCCCACAGCAATAACACCAGACATGGTCTGAACATAGAAATAGACATTTTAGAATTCATTCTAAAGAAGGACAAAATAGAGACAAGAAAAACCTGAAACAAGATCAAACTGTCTGTCTTCACCAGCAGTCAACCACCAAACACCACCTGTGGGTCTACTTTATGATAATAATATGACCCACTCTAAATTCAGATCTTGGTGCCGCATCTGATATTAAGGCCACATTTAAAATTAGGAAAAAGGTCAAAAGCATCATGAGCTCATACAGCATCAAGAAACAGTCACAGAAGGAGTCACTGTATTTTCCTACAGCATCATCTCTTTGTTCAGATTCATTCATAGTAGAAGAAACTAAAACTCACTATAGCAGTTGGAAGTCCAGCATCCACTTTGTCCTGAGGAAGAGACACAAATACAAGCTTAGAACTGAGTCGACTGAAATAAATCTACGGAGATCTGGAGAATTCTGTAACAATAAATCACCCAAACTAAATCAGCTCAGGTTAAAATCTGCAAAACAATGTGTGTGTTAAAGTTTGCGTCTGTTTAGACCTGGTATGAACATCAGTCCTGAGTGATTTGCTCATAAATGGCTCTAAGTCCAGGTGTGAATGTGCCCATAATGCAAAGGGGCAACAATCCAGCCTTTAACAGGCTGTGCAGGAAGGACTGCGTTCTGTTTGGTGATGTCACCACTGAACTGGGAGCTGCAATAACCGTAGACTCTCTTTAAAAGGTAGGTTCATTTTGATATTGAGTCAGGTGAAATTTAATTAATTTCTTTAACAGCTACGGCAAAATTCTAAATTATATGTGCCTTCATGTAAACGTGACATTAAAAGTGATAAATTCCATTTTTCTGCTTCCTTGTAAAGAGTCTCAGTTTGTCACAACAACACTAAAGACATTTAGCTACAATTTCACCATTTACACTAAACGTATTAAAGACAACATGTTATTGATGGTAAACGTAAAATTTTACAAATTATTGGACAAAGTCCACTTATCATCTGATCAGCCAGGATGCATGATAATACTTGTGTGTGTGTCTGAGTCTGTGTGTGTGTGTGTGTCTGAGTCTGTGTGTGTGTGTGTGTGTGTGTGTGTCTGTGTCTGTATATCTTACAGCAGCAGAGACGATCTGTGCAGAGATGCCCTTCAGCAGGCTGTGTCGAAGAACTGACCCATGAACAGTTGGATTCAGATCCACTGTCCTCCTCTTTCTGTCCACACACACACACACACACACACACACACACCCACACACACCCACACACACACACACACACACACACACACACACAGAAGACATTTTCAGTTTCAGGCTACACATTTTTATATATTTTTAAACATAAAAGTGAGTAACTTTACTAATTCTGCTACATTTTGAGGCTTTAACAACATTTTTAATTGAATATCTGCATAACAGTGACAGAGGTAACGTTAAAGTGAGGCAATATCTGCCTCAGTGTGTGAGTGTGTGTGTGTGTGTGTAAATACCGTTTGAGGTGTGCTGGGTCTCCACTGTCAGAGCTGGCCAGAGAGGAGGTGTCACAGGAGTGAGCATCCATGTTGTCTGTGTTTAATACGCAGGTGTCCTCCAGCACGAATGGTTCCTCCTCATCCTCCAGCTGCAGAGACACAGGACAACAGAACCGATCTGACACTACGGAATTTATTACATATATAAGTGGGTTTTTTAAAATAAATGTATTGGTATCGGACTGTTGCATGGTATCAGCCAATAAGAAGGAAGAAAATGGTGTCTGATGATGTCTAATTTTAACCAATGCCATAGTAAAAAGATGCAGAGTAGTTTTTAGTGTCCAGTACATTACTTGCATTTCAAGGCGTGAGCTAATTTGAATTTCAAGTTCTTGTTATTCTGTTAACAGAGTGTGATGCAGTATTCTACAGAACAGAGAACATACTACCTCATTGAGGATGCTCTCCAGTGTGGGAGGTGTGTCCACTTGAGGAATGTCAAACTCTTTATCGTCGATCTGAGCACCGAAGTAGAAATTGTCACAAGAGTAGGAGACGCAAACACAAAGCTTACACAAAGGACAATCCATGGGGGAAAATATCTGCACGTTAAATCAAAAACATGCCACTTTGGGGTGAATATGGTGCAAACAATCACCCAAACGCATCAAAACATGATGTAAAGTCATGGACAAAAATTGCATCTACTGGGCTTACATGCAAATAAAGGTCAGCCCTCCTTCAGTCCTAAAGGAGGTGGTTAATGCACCTGAAGCTATTTGGTGAGGAAATTCTGCACTTAAGTAATTTTTTTTCCAACTGTAAGAGTAATTCCCAAGGGGAAGTGACGGCACCTGAACGCACCAGGGACAACAACACATCATTAAACATAGACTACAGTTACGTCAGTTTTCTCTAAATTGTGTCTCTACTGTTATTTGACTCAATGCTGTGCTACGTTCTGACAGCACTAAGACAAACTGCATGGATTATAAACAGCCCCAGTCACGTGATAATGTTCAGACTTCAGACATAAATGTTTTCACCTGATACTAGCGTTTATGAACTTTTCACTAATTATTAATAAAAAATTTGGTTGCACAGAAATTTCATTTTAAATTTCCCTTAGCTGGACATATTGTGGGACCTGTCGTGGGTCCCGCTGCTTCTTTATCAGCAATAATAAACATTTCCTATGACCACAGAGGAAACCGTCGAGTAAAAAGCAGAATTTGTAGCATGCACTGTGCAGAACCTCTTCAAACCAACGCCAGGACGACAACAGACTGAGAGGCAGCTCATTTTTTATTTTCACCTTCGTAATGTCATGAGAAGAAGTAAAATAAGTCTCTCACCGCGTCCACCTCCATCAGGTTGAGCTGTGAGGAAGCAGAGACGAGGCTACTAGCATCTGGAGAGTCCGTCATGTTTGGGTTAAAGGATCGTCTGTGTACTTCCTCTCACAGGAAGTGCTTTGCTTATATTTTCCGGTTGGGTCTTTCAGAATAAAGTTTCTAAATATGCACAAATATTATTATTAATATATACTGTATATATATATATATATATAAATCATTTTTCAAGCAGTTTATGAAATATATTATGTTTAATATTTATATAATATATAAATATATATATTATATATAAATATATTTATTTTATTTTTATTATTGTTTTTTTCTAATATATAAATATAGATGTATATTTTTTTTAAATTTATTTTAAACAATATTCATTCATTATTCTCTGAGAAATTAATATTGAAACTTCACTATCTCACAATGTCACAGAAAGGGAAAAAGAAAACCCTGGAACCACCCCTGTATCTGGATCCCCACCAAAATGTAATGGGATCTGTCCTAACCAAAGACACTCCCTCTGACTAAGTTTCATGGAAATCCATTGAGTAGTTTTTGTGTACTCCTGCGAACAACCCAACAAACAAACAGGCAGGTGAAAACATAACCTTCTTCGCTGAGGTTAAAAAAATAAATGTAACATGCATTCGTAATCCAGTATTACTAAATCTAACATACAAATACTAGAACGAAAACTCATGACTGCCCCTAAAATATGCCAAATTTGTTGTAAAATTGTACTATTATATCTTGCCCTTTAAACATTTTTTTCACCTCCACCAACAAGATTCAAAGAAGGTCAAATGATCATCCACGTTTGTTTCTTTGCTTGTTTGTTCTCAAGATATCCGGAAATGTCACCAGATTTAGATAATATTTGTGACGGGGTTGATCTTGATTTTGAGGCAGATCTGGGTATGGATGCAGATTCTGGATCGCTTTTTCAGTTTCTTCAACACTGTGAAGAAATTGGTTTTTTTAAAAACATTTTGCCAACAGCAAGAAAAATAATATTAGGCCAGTCAAGATTTTTTTTTAAACCCAGGCATGGACAACTCATGATCCACCATAGAGAGCAAATGGATCCGGATCACAATGCATATCTAGGAGGTTAAATATATATATTTGGATGTAGGACTATTTATTGGGAGTGGTAGAGAAATGGCACTGCCACCAATCAGTAGCTGAGATAATGCGAATTTAAAATCATTCAATGTTTATAGGTGTGTGTGATTCTTGCTTATGCTTTAAGTTATGCAAACGAATGATGAACTCAAGAAATGAGATGAGAAACGCCATTTCTCGCAATGTAAAAGAAAGTGGATCCTGGCTCCACACCTTTATCCAGATCAATCTATAATTTAATGGGATCTATTCTGGCCCAAGACCCATCTACCCACCAAGTTTCATGGAAATCCGTTGAGTAGTTTGAGCATAATCCTGCTGAAAAACCAACAAAAAATGGACACGGGTGAAAATATAAACTCCTTGGTGGAGGTAAAATAGATAAATAAATAACAGCAATGATACTGATGAGTAAACGTAACTGATAAGAATGACTGACACAATTATTAAATTAAAAAAATCTTTATAAATATGCTGTAAAAAATCACTGTACTGCCCTGTTCATGTTGTGTATTTTTGACATTTCAACACAAATCACCATGAATGTTGACAAACTTCTCAGTGAAGGTGACTTTAATACTCAGGGGTTTTACCATAACTTTAAAGGTCTGTTAAAATAAGAAAAGGACAGAAGAACGCAGTGAGGAAGGAAAGGAGACAAGGATGCCTGTAGACAGTGTTGGGTCGCGGCCTGCTCTATTCCTTCGACTCTGTTCACCTCCATTCACTCAGTAAATAAAAGCATGGAGGCTCTGACTCTCGGGATCTAACACCGAGCAGCGGGGGGTAAAGACACTGCCGCATGCGCTCTCCCTTTCAACAAAACACGCAGGAAGGAAGCGGGACAGCGTCGAACGCTTTTGCCACTGGGATTGAACTCATTTTGGGGTGGAAGAGAGGATTGTACACGGCGACAGGAGCGGGGCAGCCCGCCGTGCTGAGCATGAAGCGGGCGGCTTTTGTGGCCAGGCACAATGGCCTCGTCTCTCCGCTGGGGAACAACAACTCCGGGGCTTCGAGCATCGTCTCACCGCACCAGCCCAAAGCCTCCAGCATCTGCGCCTCAGCCGACAGCGGCTCCGGTGTCGGGATGGACGGCCTGCTGGATTTCTCCAAAGGCCCCACCGTCAAAACCGAGCTGGTCTGCAAATGGATTGACCGAACTTCTTCGAGACAGAGGCTTGGGCGGACGGCGACATCCGTCTGCGACCAAACTTTCAGCTCCATGCACGAGCTCGTGGACCACGTCACCACCGAACATGTAGCAGCGGGGCTCGAGACCCTCAGTCATGTCTGCATGTGGGACGAATGTATGCGCGGCGGGAAGGCGTTCAAAGCCAAATACAAACTCATCAACCACATTCGCGTGCACACCGGGGAGAAACCTTTTTCATGCGCATTTCCCAACTGCGGCAAGATGTTCGCACGTTCCGAGAACCTCAAGATCCACACGCGCACGCACACTGGTGGGTTTCATGATTCTGTGGCTTCACACAGAGAAGCTTCCTGTGATACAGTCTTAATCTGTAAATCCGTGTCATCCGTCAAGACAGCACCCCCCCCTGCCCCCCCACCCCGACCGAGAATAAAGAGGTTAATAGAGATTGTTCCCAGTCTGCTAGGAATCCCCTCCATGTTTACAGAGGTTCAGTTCAGCACCGGTTCACATCCGTCCTTCATTGCTCCCTTGTTTCCTAGACGGTCCAAACTGCAGCTCAGGAGTCGTGCAAAGTGACAGAAGCAGCTGAGAAAAAGGAAGTTTAATTAGATGTATGAGACAAACCCGTGTTTATGATCTTCATTTTAATTCCCAGTCTGCAGAGGAAATAGAAGGAATTGTGTTTTTATAGCAGTGTGTCCACTCAGCTGCCAGATTTATTGAAGGGATGCTCCGTTCATATCAGTTAGAATATGTGTGTTTGTCTTTAACTCCCTTAATGAAGGATTTATAATAAGGCAAAATAGACAAAAGCATCTAATTTTCCATATAATGTCATTGCACCTAAGAGCAACAGTCCCAAGACAGCTTGACCCCCATAATCTGACTTTTGATCACAGAAATCTTCCCCTAGAAATTGGAGTCATGTTAGTATCATTATTAGTTTGGTAGTTATTCCAAAAAACAATAATTTCACTGATGATATTTTTTCCATCTTCTAGCTCAGTAACTTTTGATCATATGTTAAAATCTGACTCCGAACTGAATCAGCACAGGTTCTGCTACTATTTTATCTTAGTTCAAGTCTGTGACGTCATCTCAGTGATTTTAATGTGAGGCCAATGAATTAAAATATTCAGGATCACAAGATGCAGAATATCACTTGGATCCAGATCAGACTTTGATGTGTATTAGATCATACTGGGATATTAGTGGGTTATTTTTGTCCCAGGATGTCAGGAATTATCCATGAAGTTAGAAGCAGTAATCTTGTAATGATAGAGAACCACTGAAATCTAATGGATTGTTCATTGGACCATATCCTACCTCTTAAAGAATATAATCAAAATCCGTTCATAACTTTTGAAATAATCCTGCTAACAGCAAAAACATCACCTTATTGGCAGATTTAAAAACGAGGGCTGCATAATATATCGTTTCAGAACTACACACCCATGTGCATCAGTCTCACTGCAGGACATGCAATTTCAACGTTTTCGTCATGGCTCTCATTTTTCCATAACTAAATCTCCAAGAATAGTCAGTTTCTTTGAGCCAGTTTATCTTCCTCCACTTAGCTTAGAAGATTAGCACACATGTTAATATCATTAGAAATGGTAGATTACATGTAAACAGCTGTAGCATGAAAGTCAGTATTTATGCAGAAACATTTGTTCTCCAGTATCGTTAAGCCCAAGAAAAAACTGACTTGTGATATTTTTCTTTATATATTGTAATGTGAGTCCAGGAATTTCCCCCCCGATGACTTGATTAGATATTTGAAATGAGTTAATTTGCCTTTGGTTTACTTAACGTTGCACATCCTGCTGTGTGACTGTTGCATGTTGTGATGTTGAATCATAGATGTATTGTGCAGCTCTAGTGTGGAAGTATTGTCTTTATTAGTGCTTAATAACATATCTACTAATGCTTTATTCATTGATTAGAATTACGGTTGTGAATAATCCTTTTGGCTGGTGTCTGTTACTATTTATGGGGTGGAGCATGGATAGTTCCCTGAATGTAGACACAGGGGTCACATGGTGCGGATTCATTTTTCTCTTCAGAAACAGTTATTTAAATAAAGTAGTTTTTTTATTTTCATTCTAAAATACAAACAAATTAATTGAACTTTGAGGCAGTTTTATTTTTCACTGTCAGAAAGTGAAATTTGTTAATTTCCTCTTTAGTATAACAAAAAGTAGAAAACAAATGAAACCTGTTTTCATATATAATTACATGTCATTTATTTGATAAGAGCTCTAAACGTAGGATTGTCCCCCACAGTGTTGCTTTAGAATAAAGGATCAAACATGCTTGAAAATGTTCTCATCTGATTTTAGACGTGACAAAATGAGGCCTATCATGTGCCCAAAAGTTTGTTTTGATTCATGCTCATCTCTTCCCGCTGTGACGGTACGGGGGCTGGGAGCTGCCAAAAAAAGGACAAAAACAGGCCTTTATTCATTTCTGTTCTCTTGTGATTTTAATTTCACAAAATATAAAATGATAATCGAACCGTTTTTTTTAGGAACTGATCTCATTCCTTTTTGACCATGTGAAAGAAAAGCAGCTTGTTTTTCACTTTTAATATTTGTATTTTAAATTGAAACTCAAACAAACACTCATTTAAATTTTACAGTTTAAGACTTACCAGAGAATATTTTTAACTAACTACCAAATCTAAAAGCAGATGATCGTCTCACTTTAATTATTGCTTAATAAGAAAGTGAGAAACCTTCTGAACTAAAAAGACAAAAGAGTGTAATAATGATGGAGGAGGACAAAAATCAGACATGGGGATTTTCTTCTTTTCTTCTAACAATATTAGATAATTTCATACATTTAATAGAAACCCATTAGTTATGATGTATAAATGCTTTGTAGCCTCGTTTAGCCTCTGACACGATACATTTCAACAGGTCCCCCAAACTTAAGCCTTAACTTAAACTTAATGGAGGATTTATTGCAGAATGTTTGACTCTATTATAAACATATTTTTGTTATGTATTTAAACACTAGACAGTTTTTAAAATGAGAAAAACAAGGATATTTACCAGAGGTCTCCCAAATATGACCTGTAATAAATACCTTATTCATGAATCTTTGACCAATGTATTTAAAGAATATTGTCCAATGGAAAAAGCCTGTTCTACATATGAACCCTGAGGCTGATGAAGTTCATTATATTATCTTATGCCAAACTGTCATTTAATGATCTTTTAATGAGAACCAGTTAAAACGGGACCAGAGGGAAACACTGATGTTCTCTGCCACCATATGATCCATGTCCATAGATTCCCTCTTATTTCTCATCTTCACTTAACATTTGAAGCACTTTTCTTCCTCATTGCTTCCAAACAGCACAAATTTTTGAAAAGGAATCTTTATAAAGTAATACATATTATAACCTTGTTTTATATCCTGGCTTTTATGCATCTTTTTGTTTTTACGATCATTTATATTCTTTATAGAGTTTTACCTCTTTTTGTGTTTTACAGACTAGCACACCTCAAATGATCAAATTAATTGGAGGAATTCTTTCTCACTGTTGTTTTATTGAAACTCATCTTATAATCTCTCTCTTATCAATCAGGATTTCATGTATTTTTCTGTGTAAACATTGAATTATTCTAATTAGGGCTGCACAGTATATCATTTTAGCATCAACATTGCTATGTGCCCATGTGCAGTATGGTCACACTGAAGGTCAGGTGATATCAAGTAAAGCAAAGTAACTCAAAGGAATAAAAACAACTTTTCCTCAAGGAAAGTTTCTTTTTTAGATTTTAAAAATACCAGAATGATGAGAAGCATTATGATTAATGCTGTATGAATATCATTTTGCATGCACTTGTACTAAATTGTCTCAATATAAATCGTAGAAATGTGCTTAGCTAGACTGGCCCAAGCCCCGCCCCTCCAAGTTGGTGGTGATGAACTGGTGATTTCAATTTATGTCCCTTCAGCCACACAAATTGTGAATCTGTTGTTTGTGTTGCAGGCGAGAAGCCGTTCCAGTGTGAGTTCTGTGAGCGCCGCTTTGCCAACAGCAGCGACCGGAAGAAGCACTCCCAGGTCCACACGGCCTCCAAGCCCTACGACTGCAAGGCCATGGGCTGCACCAAGTCCTACACCCACCCCAGCTCCCTGCGCAAACACATGAAGGTCCACATCAAGTCGTCTCCTGCGTCTGAACCCCGGGATGCTTACGACTCCATCCCTCATCAGTTCCAACAGCCCCATCAGGCTCTCATCGAGCCCCTCGACCTGAAAATGAACCGCCTGTCTCCATCACTCGCCAACAAAAATGCTCATTTTCCCCTTCTGTCCAATCACGAATTGGATATCAGCTCAGCCGGCGACGTGGACCATAAGCTGCTGCTGCGGAGTTCGTCTCCCATGGCGATGCCTCTGGATCTCTCCCTGTCAGGCCTGAAGAGTCAGCTGGCCCAGAAGCAGCAGAGCAACAGGACCCCTCGGAGGAGCCAGCGCTCCGTCAACCCAGCCTTACCTCAGTTGTCTAACATTAAGGAGTGGTACGTCTGCACAAGGACTACAGCACCACACTTTCCTCTCCTCCACCCAGACCACATTAAATCAGAACCTAGCGATGACGAGGAGTACATCACGTAGGCTGGAGGGACTGTGTGTATTTGGGCGTGAAGGACAGACCCGGGTCAGGCCAGACGATGCTCCGTGGAATCAAAGTTGCTGTAATTTTCTAGAACCAGCAGCTGGTTTGACCTCAGCAGCTGTTTGTAAAATGGAGAAGGCTGTGATCGGACTGGAGTTTTACTCTGTCTCACGTACGAAACTCAGCCTGGACATCGTCACCAACCGTGGACCAAACCCAACGGCTCACACATCGCCAGAAAGGACGAGAGGAATTTAAAAATGTTTGGCATAAAAACTGCATCTTATCAGTGTTAGCAGCCTAAGCTGAATTCACAAAGGGGATAACATTGTACAAATGGACCAGGGAATGTTGGTGACCGCTCTGCCTGCTGTTAAACAATACCAAGGGGGGGGGGGGTGTACATGATTATTGGTCGGTTTATCCAAGAGCTCCACCCAGATGAGGCGATTTCAAGGGCTAAATCTGACAAGCTAGTTGATGTTAGCCTGAGCTCAAAGCAGCTCTGTCCACATTGTAAGACAGCAGGTCTAAAACACACAGTGATGTTTGCCTGTTGAAGGTCCAGTGTGGAGGATTTAGGGGCACAAGAGGATTATAATAATCATAATTATGTTTTCATTAGGGTATATTTCCTGAAACAAACAGTCGTTGAGTTTTTGTCACCTTTATAATGAGCCGTTTCAGCCTCGTTTCCACCGAAGCCCATCCGGTTTAGAAACGGTATATAAACCATAATGAATTAGATTTGTGTTTCCCCTCCTCTTACAGGTGAGCAGGGTTGTTACAGACGCTTCGAGGTCTATTTATCCCACTTTTCTGGCAGGTTGGAAACAACAGAGGAGCTGCTAAAAAAAAAAAGTTTTTTAAGTAATTTTTTGGGGCATTTTGCATTAACTTTACAGGACAGCCTAAGAGGTGACAGGAAATGTGGGAGAGAGAGGGGGGGGGGGAAGACATGCAGAAAATGGCCACGGGTTGGAATCGAACCCATACCGACCGCTAGAGGACTACAGCCTCATGGGGCGCGCTCTCTAACCACTGCTCTATCTGCGCCCCGGAGCTGCTAACATTTACCTCTTCTCCGTTTGTTACGTTACATCCTCAGTGTCACGGTTAATAAAACTGAAGTAAACTGTAATGTTATTATTAAGTACTTGTATTGCTACTTGGTATCGGCAAGTACTCAAATTTATACTTGTACTCAGTCCGACGAAAAGTGGTATCGGTACATCCCTAATATTAACTCTTTTTTTTTCTTTTTTAATCTTAGTATATGTTTTTTTTAAATTTCAATTTCAATTTATTTGCATAGCGGCAAATCACAACAAAAGTTATATCAAGGCACTTTACAAAAAGAGCAGGAGACCTTTTATAAGAAGGAGATGAGCTTTGAGTATGAAAACGCTGCTGGCAGCAAGATTAAAATACTGATGGAAAAAAACAGTAAACAGTAAACAACATAGTAAATAAATCCTTCAGATCTCAGACAAGAGATGTTTTAACTCCACCGTTAGCATCTGATCCGTGTGCTAGCTTCCTCAGCAGAGGGGCAACTAAAAGCAGGTTGGAATGGAGTGTTTTACTGGTACCGTCTACAACTTTTGATAATAGAAAAGTAAAAAATGACCTTTTAATGTGTAACAAACTGAACTGAAGTGAACATTTGCTTGGTGGAAAATGAAGCTTTGTGTCTGCAGAGTACAGTAGCCCAAATAGATGCAACCTGTGCCTCCAGATGCCACTAAATCCTCCACTCTGGACCCTGAAGTCCTCAGCAGGCTTTAAACAAACTAGTTTGTACGATGTCAGACAGTGATAGCAGCTGATTGGGCCGTTGGAAAAGGGGGTTCAGATGCAGTCAGGCGGTCTGACAAGCACTTTGTTTGAAGGAGGCTGAGGCCTTTCTAACAAACCATGAGAAGTAAAAGTGTTTCCTGTGGTTCTAATCCAACACAGCAGCCAGCAGTGGAACCAGTTTGGACACAGTGGGACTGATCTCTGTTTGTACTCGTCATCAAGTGTCTCCTTAACATCATCAACTCTATGGACCTGTCAGCAGGTTAATCACCTGCATCTGTTTACACTTCATTTGCAATTTAGTCAAGACCCCAAGGTTACAATGACCATATATGTCATACATTATTTCTTTTACATGAAATAAATCAAGACGTCTAGTATTTTCCCTTTTGATGATCAAATTGTGCAGACATAAAAAAGTGGCATCTTGGATTTTAATATTTCCTCTGTGTAAACATCAGGTGTCAATGAATCAAGGAAAGAAGAAAAAATAATGTATAACTTGGAGCAGCTTGAAAAAAATCAGTTTGAAGTTACTGAACATGTAAAATGTTACTAATGAACATCATCCATCCAGTCATTGGTCACGTCAAGATGGGTTTGAACCCCGGATATAAGAAAACCTGCCAGGAGAATATTGTTTAAATTATGGAAGCCCTTTACTGCCAATGTAATGTGAAAAAAAGATCCTGACAGTAATTATAATGAGGAACTTCCTCAAAATAATGTCGGAATATGTCAAAACAATGACGTAGTTTCTCAAAAAGACAGAAATCTTTCTCATAATAATGACTTAGTTTCTCAAAATACTGAGTTAGTATCTCAAAAATAATAAAAGGTTCTTAAAATAATGACGTAGTTTGTTAAAATAATGAAAATGTTCTCGAAATAATGACTTAGTTTTTAAGAAATAATCATTTATTATATCAAAATAAGTTAGTATCTCAAAATAATAAAAGGTTCTTGAAATAATGACTTTGTTTCTCAAATACTGACTTGCTTATCTCCAAATAATTACTTCATATCTCAAAATGAAATAATAATCCTTCCTTTGAAAAACATTTTTTTTTTGTGTCGTTACTTTTGACATACCAAGACATCATTTTGAGGTATTAAGTCATTCTGATAGTTTATCATTACAACTACTTACAGGGTCTCTTTTTCATCCCACTGGCAGGAATAAACTCCCACATAAACGCATAATGACACAGATTTAAATGCTATTACAAAGGAATAAGGCCTAAAATGTATTGCAGTCCAGAGGCAGGGGTATAAAAAACCTGTCTACCCCATTTCCCACCTATAAACTGGTATTTATAAAGAAAGAATGTGCTCAGCTCACCTTAAGTATCAGACCAGGAGTACAAAAGATAATAATAATAATAACAAGGTGGACGTAACCATAGAAACATTGTTTATTCAGGTTGTTTGCAGTTTCACTGATTTTGTTGTTATTTTTCCATCTATGTAATTTGTAAAATATCACTCAGATGCTTTTCTAAACTTAATTTTAAATGGTTTGTGACTGATTGATGAATTGTGAAGCACTTTGTAAAATCGGTCTCATCATTAGGTTTGTAAATGAATTAATGCTCCTCCTTTTATTAATGGCCACAGTCGTGTGAAGTGAAAGCTGCTCTGGTGCTTCAGGAGGAAAATGATGTTTAAAAGGCGTCTCTGCATCCCAGATATGGACAGAAACGGCTTAATGAATCTGAAGTCCGTCTTTGTGCGTATGCAGAGTTTTTACTCATGAATCTCCACAGTTTTATGCAAGTTTGTGGACCAGCAGGGTAGAAGTGAAAGTCATCATCTAACAGCCCCTCATTGTGCATGAAAAGTGGGTGCAGATCTCCAATAGGTGCAGCAGGTCAAACGATGAATGTTTACAAGGGACAGTCGGGGAGTCATTTTACTGTTCATCTTTGTTTTCTCTTCCAAATACGTGTGTGTGTTTGTTGAAACCTTTCCAGTCACCGTGCTCCCAGGTGAGTATCGCCTGCATTATTATTATTACTGATGAGACAAAACTGCAAGAACTTGAAAGAAAGAAACTGAATTTTCCCTTTAAACAAAAGAAGTGATTTGAGAGTTTGTGACTCTTCTATGTAATAAATCTGGAAGTCTGGAGATGGTTTAAGAGCCCAGAACCAACATGGAGCGCAAATACAGAGTTGTATTATGGACGTTTTGGTTCTCGAAAGCAATAATCTGTTGATACTGGTGAAGTTTGTATTATTTGTCTGGTTGGTATCTGAGGGGTTTCTACACATGCAGATCTGATAGGTGACAGAAGTCTATGTTAGTCCTGGGCTGGACAGCGAACTCCACCAGTGTGAGAACAGATGTATGAACCATACATCTGCACAAAAAACATGGATGCACCATTTGCCCATATATAAACTGATAGAAGAATGCACTGCATACTTCAGACAATGCAGACAAACAGCTTTAAAGAGACAGCTGTGGGTTAAAAGATGAAGCTGACATGAAATATAAGGAGAGAAGATGCAGGAGCCTAAAACGTTTCCAACAAATTCACCCATTAGCTCATTATTTGTGCAGAATGTCTGTGGCTCATTTATAAACTTTATTTCAATTATTTATGAGTGATGAAAGTTATCATTCTTTTTTTTCAAACTATTATTAATGATCTTCCCATTTTATCCTGAATTATGAGGCACGTTGTGAAGTTTCAGTTTGAGCTCTGGAGATTAGTTCTGGTTCTGGGTTGGACTCGGCTTCCTGCCACAATCCAAAAACATGCAGTATAAGTGAATCTAAGTTGTCCACAGGGGTGAATGTGAGTGTGTGTTTGTGTCCATGTGTCAGCCCTGTGATGAACTGCTGACCTGTCCAGGGTGCCCCCCCCCCTTCATTCAGCAGCACGGGGCTATAAACAGCCTGGGTGACGGCTGAATGGATGGATATTTACTGCCTGCTCGCTGCTTGTAAAGTTATCACAGACTAACATTTTTTCAGGACCCGTCATCAGTCGACGTTTCCCAACACGGGACCAACGTTTCCCAACACGGGACCCGTTCCATCAAACCTGATCACCTGTGTCCGTAGGCTTAAACAAGAAAAAGGCTTCATGTCACCCTGAATGTTTACATTATAGGCTTTTATGAAGAGTATCATGAATTCCAGTATAAATGACTCAATCCTGGTAAACAGAACCAGTATCTCTCGACAAATATATTCATTTCATTTAATTATAATGATTAAAATACTTTGTAGTCCTCATTACTGGTTTTAGGTATTAGCAAGTTTCTGATAAGAGTAAAATTTCATTTGTGGTGCAGGTCCACAGGTTTACAGCATGAGTCATTCACAGAGCAATACAAAAAGAATCTATGAGGAATTTCTCATCGAGCTGTTTTTCTCATGCACAGAAATGTAATTTGTTAAATAAACCATTTAAATCTTGATAACGTTTATTATTAGTGTTTTGTTAAGCACACATCTTTTCAATCTGTCAGGACTGCAGCCATGATTTAAAACAGTATTTTTAAACAAATAAGGATGACTGAAAAATCTGTTTTTTTTATGGCTAAACATCTTATTTCTTTAAATCTTGATGTTACAAAAAATATGTGGATAGAAGCAAACAAAGCAGTCATGGGGAGGTACTCATTTTTTATTTTAGTTTTATTGATTAATTCCTGTGATTATTTTCTGTCAATGACAAAAAAAAAGGCTACAGAAGGCTTCCCTCTAATCTAATCTCTTCTGACGAGTCAATGAAGATGACATATCCCAGCAACCCCTGCACAAAAAACTGTACAACTAATGCATCAGAATGTGACGTATCCTCCATTCCTGTAGTGAGGACAGAGTATAGTGGATGTTTTTGATATATGCTATGGAGAAGATGACCAACCTTCAGAGTCATCTTAAGAAACACAAAAAATAAGATTAATATATTAAAAGTCACAACTGATTATCATGGTTGATTTATGTGTTAAATTTGGTGAAGCTTAAATGTACGGTTTGCATGATATGCTCAGGATGATACATGATTACCGACCAGCAGACAGACTGATGACTATATGACTCGTCTTATAATATGAAAATAATAAGGAAAATAAATAAATAAAAAAAACTTACAATTTCATCACTAATTTTGACTACTTATACAAACTGTTATGATCAGAGGAATCCTGAGATCCAGCAGGTTTCATTCATCATCAGGAGCTTTTTGGTGCACCTGTGATTCTCCCTCGGCTGATAGCAATTAGCCTGGCTGGGAGGTAATTAAACACCATCAGTTGACTTTCTGTGTTTCTGTTTGAGTGAGGATTTGAGTTAGTTTTCTTTTCTTTGCTTAAAACTGTGTTGAGGGATTCCTCTTTCGGCCAGCTTCCATTCCATATCACCCCCCCCCCCCTTTTTTCAGTGACTCTCAATTCATACAATTCAAGAATAAAATTGAAATATTACGTGAGTAAAGTTGTAATTTTGCACAAAAAATACAAATAAAAATACAAGAATAAAGTTGTAATATTTTGAGAATAAAGTCGTTATTTTACAAGAAAAAAGTCAAAATATTATGGGAATAATGTAGCATTATGAGAATAAAGTTACAGTTTTACAAGAAAAAGCCATAAATTTATGAAGAAAAAGTCATATTACAAGAAAAAAGATGTAGTTTTACAAGAAACAAATCATAAAATTGGAGAAAAAGTCGTAATTACCAGGAAAAAGTCACACAACTTCTTTTGACTTATAATATTTCAACTTTTTTCTCAAATTGTCGTCATAATACTTTTAAATAAATGTTAGGAGGGGAAAAAAAGGAATAGAACGACGCCTCTCTCTCAACCAATCTGGTCTCTTTAAAGCTACGACGTCATCACGTCAGTGGTCAGCTTGACAGTCCCGTTTTAGCAACATGGCGGCGCACAGACTCTCTCCACCGCTGAGCAGGCTGCTGTTCGCCGTAAAGGTGAGCTGTCTACCGGGTGACTTTGCTGAAAACATCCCCGCTGAACAAACTAAAACTGTTAACTAACAGCACGCGAATCACGTGACAGCTGTGAACGTAGGTCACGACCTGCTAGTGATTAACAGGACAGTCCTGAACGTACTTGACGGAGCAGAAACAAATAAAAAACGGATTAGATGATGCTGTTATCTTTCGCTGGCTCTGGATCAGTGTCAGCATTTCTCCGTATGAGAAACATTTTAAACTGTACGTCATTCACGTATTTATTAAATAAGGTCTAACTTACGTGGATTTGACCTGAATAAGCAGGACAGCTGATGCAAAGCTGTATTGAATGAGCCTCTGGGAGGATTCCTGCTTTACTGGATCCACCCACGAGGGGATTCCATGAGAAACTAGAAAGTCTCAGTACATAAAGTTCTCTACGAAATTATTCAACACCCATTACGTATTAGGTTTATTGTAAAGTAATTGTATTATAAAGTAGTCTATTCATTGGCTGTTTGCAATAATTCAACAGATATTAAAGTGTTTATTTCCAATTATAACAAAAAAGTCTCCTTTTTCCTGACTCCTCAGTCTCTAAATGATCCTTAATGATCAGCGTCTCTAGTTCTTTGTAGACCCTTTAGCTGCTATGACCTGCTGCAAACCTGATGCAGATCCAGACACCAGCTTCTGGCAGCGTTCCTGGGGAATCTTAGCCCATTCCTCATGGACAAAGGCCTCCAGCTCTGGAATATTCCTGGTTTACCTGCTGCAACCACCTTCACTGTAGGTAGGCTGTTCTTTTCAGCATCAGCTTCATTCTTCCTCCTCCAGACATACCGCTGATCCAGAGGCCCCAAAAGTTCCTGTTTGGTTTCATGGCTCCACAGAACAGCATCCAGAACTTCTGGCTCTGATCTAGATGGTTCTGAGCTACTGGAGCTTCTGGATCAACAGTGGTGAAGGTCTTGGAGTTCATGGAGCCCTGATGTCAATTTAGACCTGAACAGAAAAACCTTTGGACTCTACTGATAAAGTAAGTCTATGAAGGTCTCAGTGTTTTAATACATCTGATCTGTAAATGATGAGGTTCAGGTTGGATCATTTAGAGACTGAGGAGTCAGGAAAAGCAGTACCTGTGTTTTGTGTTGAACTTGTATTATCTTTGCATTGAGCTGTTTTGTACTGTTTGTGTGACTTGGTTCTTGCAGAAAGCTGATAAATAGTAGATTTTGCCAATGACACAATATCTGCATGTGTTTTTCAGTATGGCTCACTCCAGTCCAGATGCTGTGCAGCTTATAGCATTGCTCAATATTCCACCACCTATAATCCCAGTGAAAAGGTAATGGTTGCACATATTTAATACCTGAAGGAAAATGTGATTTATTTATGATTTCTGAAAACAGCGATGTCTCGCTCAAGAGTTTGTTAGCTCGTCTTCTCGTTGACACGTAGGTGGAGCACAGAAAGTCCTTGTTGTGTCCATGATAGACAGATGAAATCTGGTGTTTCCTTCCACAGACCTTTGATAAGATCCTCATCGCCAACAGAGGAGAGATTGCTTGCAGAGTAAGTCTGGCTGACACACACGTATGTACCATGATTTAAATCCAGCTGATGATTATTGAATGTTCACCTTGTGTGTTTTTTCATCAGGTGATTAAGACTTGCAAGAAAATGGGCATCCAGTCTGTAGCTGTTCACAGTGACGTGGACTCCAATGCTGTAAGTTTCCATCTGCATTCTTCCAGTGTTTAAATATTAGGAGTTGAGGATGTGCAGGATAGTATCAGACACAGGCGACAGGTGGAGCACAGAGTGATCAAACATCGACTTTGAATGTTCAGGAAAGGTTCTGTTGTGATGCAGGAGTGTGATGCAAGAAAAACAAACATATATATGCTCTGTTTTTGTTTGTTTCTTTTTGTTTTGTTTTGTCTTCTTTCTCTTTTTGGTTATTTCTGAAAAATTGCAAGGAGGGGAAAAAAAGAAGAGAAGAATGTGGGGAAAAAATATTATTTGTTTTTTTAAAATTTATTATAAAGAAAATGCTCGACTGTAATGTCCTGAAAACGGCTGTGAACTATTTATTTACCAATGTATCTGGCAGTGTTTTTGTTTTGTTGTTTAATTTAGTTTTGGGTTTGTTTTTGTTGCTGTTTTCTGTTTATGTTTGTTTTGAATATAAAACTGAAAAACTGAAAATAAAACATTTAAAAGAAAGGTTCACACCTGTAGACGTCACATCCAAAAACATCTTCATAAGACGTAAACCCAGAGTCTCTGTTCAAGCCACGTGTGTTGAATCATCCAGGTTCATGTAAAGATGGCCGATGAAGCGGTGTGTGTTGGCCCCGCCCCCACCAGTAAGAGCTACCTGAACATGGACGCCATCATGGACGCCATCAGAGCCACTGGAGCACAAGCTGTAAGCATTTCTAGAGCTGTGTGGTGGATGGTGTGTGTGATGACATCATGTGGCTGCTGGTCCAGTGATTGTACCGTTAGTTTGCACTAATCTCTCAGCTGTCATCAAACTGGTTGGATGTTAGTGACGAATATTTCTCTACCTATAATTATAGAACACGTTCATGTTGTATCGTCCTGAAGCTTAAAGCCTCTGAAGCTGATCAACGTTACTTTGTCTCTGCTCAGGTTCATCCTGGTTACGGGTTTCTCTCTGAAAACAAAGAGTTTGCAAAGCGACTGGTGAGTAATCCATAGAATCAACTACCAGTTTATTTTGTTACACTTTAAACTTTACTAGCAAGAGTTCAAAATGAAAGAAAAGCACCCAGTAGAGCTCATCCCTCCTCCAAGGCCCATTTTAAGTAAATGTTGTGGTTACAATGCAGACATTTTAACGTGTCATAGCAGGAAACCCACAGGCATTCTAATGACTGTTCCACTTAGAGGAGGTCCTCCTATTGTGTGTCCTGGGACACCTGATGGAACTGAGCCGTCACTGCTGTTAAAGTAAGCCTTTGATTTGCCCGGTGTAATAAGTCATAATGTCTGCCCTGCAGCCAGTCCTCTAAAGCCCCAATCCAGATCACAAGTATTAGCCTGACCTAATAAAGACATCCATACCAGAAGTGTCAGGGTTCCCAGTGTTAAAGAAAGGGATAATGGGACAGTTCCCACTCCTCCCAGTTTGATGGTAATCAGTCAATGGTTAATGACGTGTTAATTTACAAAAATGGTCAAAAAAGTGCAAAGTCCTCAATGCACTGCTGTTTCTGCTCCACTTCCTGCCACATGTTTAATCTGCTAGCAGAGAAGCAGACAGCTGGTGGAAACGTTTACACCCTGGTGGAGGTCATTCATGACAAAAACATTCAAAGGTGCAATTCTTTTGTTTTCCTCCTGTTTTCTTCAAACAGTCGTGGACTTTTTGTGTTGTACTGTTGTCTCATTAACATTATTAATGTGTGTTTAATGGACGATCAACAATGTTTAATGTAAGAATGAAAATACTGAAATAGGTTTTTTTCTTGGACTTTGGGTTTGGAGTCAGTCGAGCAGTGGAAAGTGAACTGGGGGAGATTATATAATCATGACTGTGTATGAAATGAAACACATCCAAGGTGACTCTGTCTCCTGCTGTATAAGCAGTAGATTTCTGACTGATAACAAGAGCAGCTGAGCACAGAAGGAAGTTTAATCCTGACCTATGAACAGTCTAGAATCAAACTGTGTCCTGGTTTAAAGGAGTCCTACAACATTCCTCAACCCTGCAGGACTTATAACACTCAGACATATTCATCTTTACCTGTCTGAACAAAATGAAATCAACACATTTACTAAAGAGGCTAACTATGGTTTTAAATCAGGGGTTTGTCCTTTAGTGGGTTTCAAGGAAGCAGTGGATTTATTTGTTTTAATCATAAAAACATGTAATTATAATAGAAAATAAATGTAAATATGATTATAATAGAAAATAAATGTTAATGTGATTATAATTGAAAATAAATGTAAATGTGATTTAGAATAGTCAAAGAAGAGATGCGTAAAAACAGGGATAATAGGAATGAAAATAAGCTAAAATAAGGATGAAAATAAAATATAGAATAATCATTAACATTGCATACAGTACCAGTCAATAGTTTGGACACAGTTACCCATCCACTTGAATGGGAAACTGTGTCCAAATTTTTGACTGGTAGTGTACATAAAATAGCAGCAGGTCAAAGCAAGGCAGGTAATAACTGGTTCAATTAAAGTGAAGAGATGAGTTTTTAGCTTTCTTTAAAAACATTCATTGAGCTGCTTCCCTGATGTCTGCAGGTAGATTCCAGAGTTTTGGGCCGTCATTATGTGAAGTATTATATATTTATATTATAAATCACTATGAATGCCTCCATAGCACAAAATAGACGTGGTCTTTATACAAAGTTTTCCCCAAAATTGTTACCAGATGGGAATCCTGGGACAAACTTTATTAAATGGACGTCTGTGGTTTAATTTGTCCGTTTTGGAGACGACTGTACTCAAACTTTACTGGCAGTTAGAAAATCAGGAGGGAGGAAATTAGAACTACCAAATAAAACACATAGTGTGTTAGAAGATGTTGGACTCTCTGTTCTATCCATAGTGGTGTTGTTGTAAGTGTGATATGGTGTCATGGTTGTGTTCTCACCAGGCAGCA
Organism: Chaunax sp. Z400; assembly: GCA_037577475.1. Taxonomy (NCBI): domain Eukaryota; kingdom Metazoa; phylum Chordata; class Actinopteri; order Lophiiformes; family Chaunacidae; genus Chaunax; species Chaunax sp. Z400. The sequence continues at coordinate 3,019,999 of CM075193.1, forward strand.
GAGGGTGTGACATTCATCGGGCCAGACACCCATGCTATCCAGGCAATGGGGGATAAAATCGAGAGCAAGCTCATTGCTAAGGCTGCTAAGGTCAACACTATCCCAGGGTTTGATGGAGTCGTTAAGGTACGGACGCGCACACACACACACACACACACACGCATACACACACACACACACACACACACACACACACACACACACTCTGAGGATTAAAGCATGGAGGAAATGATTGCTGCACAGTTGTCAGTAACCTTCTGGTTGATGATCAGTGACCATAAACCCTCTCTGTGTCAGACTGCTGAGGAAGCCGTGAAGATCGCAAAGGACATTGGTGAGTCATCATTTCTGAACCCATACAGTGTTTGTTAGTGTGAATCCCACTGCTCTTTTACTGCAGGTACGACCCCTGCTTTCTATTCTACAGAGAGTTTACAGTCAGAGGTTTGTGAAGGCGGTTTGGAGTTTTATTTCTATGACTAGAGCTATGCTTAGATTTACAGAGTGTGTCTTTTGAAAACATCAAAATCTGACTGGTCAAATGTGCTCATCCTGCGCGACTAGAATCTGGTTGCGTGTCCTTTTGCACATCTTTGACCACTCTTCTTTGCTGAATTGCTCCATAGGACAACCTACACCCATGTAACATAAAATTACAACATAAAGTTACAAGTGTGCATATTGTGCAGTTTTATGATGTAATGCTGCTGCTGAATGATGGGGATTGGCTAATAGCTCTAAAAGAAGACGAAAACACTTATTATCTCTGTTATAGAAATGTTATGTTTTCACCTTTTTTCTTTTTTTTTGTCAGCATGATTATACAAAAACTCCTGGAAGCCTCAGATTTCCACAGACCTTGGAAGGATGGGGGATGAATCAGGAAAGAAAACATTAGGTTTTGGTGCAGATCCAGGATCATTTTTATTACTTTATTTCACTTTATTTAACATTGTGTTATTGGGTGTTTTTTTGACATTTCCTGTAATCATAAAAAAAATACTGAACCCAGTATTTAATGAAACTTGGTGGGGGGGCGGGGCATGGATCAGGTTAGTACCCCTTAAATTGTATGCAGAGCAGGGTTTATTTTTTTATGACTGACCTGAACTTTGTCGGAGAAGGCTTTCTTTTTTCTTTTTTTAAACATTTTCCCTCATAATGCAAAGGATTTCCACCAATCACTGTGGATGGGTGGAGCATGAGATGGGTGAGCTGAATACATAAGTAGGATTGTTTGACCTTGGAAGAGGTTTACTTTCTTTTGAGCGCTTTTTCTTTGAAAAACAAATCATCAAATCTTGCAAATAACGTGTTCATTCTAGTGTTGCTGATCAGCTGACCTACCAATATTTCCATCACTGTTCTGTTGCATTTACAACCCTGGTCCAAGGCTTCTACCCTGGTCTAGACTTTTACAAATACACCTTTTACAGTTGTGGTGTTGCCTTATTGTTGTTGTTGCTAGGCTACCCAGTGATGATCAAAGCATCTGCAGGAGGAGGAGGGAAAGGAATGAGAATTTCTTGGAACGACGAGGAGACGAGGTATTCCTGTTTCGGTCACACCCTGAACGTACAAAATCCCATCATGCCCCTTTTTTTCACATCATTATAAATATAATTTATACAACAAAGAGACACAGTTTAAACAAAAACTAGGAGTTATTCTACTTTTATACTATAATTATTATTAGAGTTCCTTTTTCTACTTGTACTTTTTACTGTTACTACAGATCACTGGTAAAAAAACATTTGTATTTTCTACATTTTCTAACTGCTGCTACTTTCCTGTATGTGTACTATTACAGGGAAGGTTTCCGGTTCTCGTCCCAGGAGGCGGCGTCCAGCTTTGGAGATGACCGGCTGCTCATTGAGAAGTACATAGACAACCCCAGACACATAGAGATACAGGTATAACACACAGAGCTCTAATGAATTCAATATTAACAATGTGCACTCTGATCACTGAGAGACGATTCCTGAGCCTGATCTTTGCCAATGAGAATGAATTTATTCATCGCAGGATGAACTGATATTGCCTCTCATTCGCCACAGACTAGCAGAGAACATGATGTGCTTCTTGTAGGTGTTGGCTGATAAACATGGGAACGCGCTGTGGCTGAATGAGAGGGAGTGCTCCATCCAGAGGAGGAACCAGAAGGTTGTGGAGGAGGCGCCGAGGTCAGTGGGGAAACTGTCTCTGCTCTTATTTGTTTTAAATCAACATGAGCACATGCATTGAACATTATTAATAAAGACAGCTCAGCCACAGAAGGGGTCACCAGCTACATTTGTCCGAGGGCCAGGATTTCTGTAAGCAAACCTTTGGCAGGCTGGATGTGGTTCTCGCAGCGCTGCCAAGTAAAAAAAGCTCTCAGTGAAATTACACCAGAGCTGCAGCCATCCAGTAAATACATGACTGATGAATTTAATGTGAAATATTCTACTTTCTCCACTCGGAGCAGCTAAGAAGTTTATGTTGTAGTGCTTATTTTAACATGACTGCAATAAACTGTAATTACATATTAATTGTAATATTTTCCAGTTGAATCGTCGACACAGTTGGGTTATAAATGATTGTAAGCGTTATTTCAGCAGCATAAATCTGTCCTCACTCTGTGTCAGTGTTTAAATGAATTAAAATAGACCCTTTACCACATTAAATCTAATAACTAGTAGGTTTTTCCACCCTGTATTTCTCTGGTCAGCAGCAGAGCACATTATCTGGAGCAGGTCTGATAAAACCGATGTTTTAATTTATATACATCTGTGTATATTAATATATGTGTAATAGTGTAGGTCATGTAGGCAGTAGGAAATGTCTACTTTAACTTAACCAGCTTTCCTCAGTATGTGATGACTGGTTTTGAAAAAGGTTTATTGGTAGCATTTTTCTGCATTTTCTGCTGAAAATGAATGAAAATATAAATAACTATCATATATTTGTAAAGGTAATCTGTAAAAAAAAAAGAAAAAAAAAAAGAAAGAAGTGATTGTACATCACAGACCAGCCATCTGTACAATAATCATCACTAAGCAGATGAAGAGGGATGTTTTTCCTGTTTTATCCATCTACATTGTTTTGGTGTGAGTTGTTCTTACCTTGTATATAATGGAATTAGACACTTTATTTGTCTCTTTCCAGAAATGATGAGGAATCTCCAAAACTCATCAAAACAATCTGGATGCATAAATCGCTCCACAAATAAGAGGAAAGATGATTAGGGGTGGACTGTCCCTTTAAATATCAAGCTAAAGAATGTGTTTCCATCACACACACCATTATATCTGTGTTGATTGTCCAGTGTTGTGTCCTCTCCAGTACTTTCCTGGACCCAGCGACACGGCGGGCGATGGGTGAGCAGGCGGTGCAGCTGGCCAAGGCCGTACAGTATTCCTCTGCTGGCACAGTGGAGTTCCTGGTGGATTCCAGGAAGAGCTTCTACTTCCTGGAGATGAACACACGACTTCAGGTCTGTGCAGGACTGTGTGTACACAGGCACACGTCTTACAGTGGGTTTAGTTTCTCCAATTAATTGTTCTTCTAGCCTTTATTATCATGTAGTATTATGTATAGAGCTGACTCAGCCATTTTTAACCCTCTCTGTGACACCTGAACTCCACCTGATGAAGACTGTGAGATGTGTGGATCTTCTCTGTTTAACCTTTGACCCCAGGTGGAACATCCCATCACAGAGTGTATCACTGGTCTGGACCTGGTGGAGCAGATGATCCGGGTTGCCAAGGGTTACCACCTGCAGCACAAACAAGAAGACATCCCGATAAACGGCTGGGCCATTGAGAGTCGTGTCTATGCTGAGGTGTGTGTGAGGAGTGTATCTGTAACAGAATCTCATCATCATCATCAATCTCATCATGATTTGCTCATATTGGAACAAACATTTGTTCAATTACAGTGTAAAGAGCTTCATCTGAGTCACATGGTTTACATTTTCTCTCATCACAACCAAACAGGAAGTCACAAATAAAAAAACAGGAGCACCTGGAAATGGACAGATCAGACGTCCCAGGCCAAATTAAATTACGCCACCTAATTCTTTGACTCTGGAAACCTCCTCCCAGCAACCAAACCTTTTCCCTAATGATGAATCTGGATCTATTAAAATCTCTTCTTACCTTCACAGATACATAAATCCGTCTGGATGACTCTGAATCTACATTATCTCAGCTACATATTGGTGGCAGTGTCATGTCTCTACCCCTGTCTGTTGGGTCACTGTGGCCAAAACCATACTGACCCCCTCTAATATAGATTTAATCTGCCAGATGTGGATGCAGATCCAGTTGCACATAGTGGAGGAACATCACGAGTTGTCCAAGCTTGGGTATTTTTAATTTGCTGTTTAATTATTTTTCATATTATTAGCAAAATGTTAAAAAAAGAAAAGACCTTCCAGTGTTGAAGAAAGTGAAAAAGTGATCCAGAATCGTCATCCGTACCAGTATCGGAGTAAAAAGTCAGTCCCTGCAGGAAGATGAATATCATACATTGCCATCTGTGACAATTATTTATAATAAAAGTATTGTGATTTAAACATGCTAACCTTTGCTGATGTAATTTTCTGCTTATGTTGCAGTTTTGAGTCAAATCTGTCTCTGTCGTTTTCTTCTGTTAGGATCCATACAAGTCTTTTGGTCTTCCCTCCATTGGACGACTCTCTCAATACCAAGAGCCGCTCAACCTCAGCAATGTAAGTGTGTGTGTGTGTGTGTGTGTGTGCGTTCAGTCTGATACTGTAGTTCTGTAACCTTTGTCTGACGTTACTCTGATTGACCATTTCCTTGTCTGCTCCTCACTCTGTCAGGTCCGCGTAGACAGCGGCATCCAGGAGGGAAGTGACATCAGCATCTACTATGATCCAATGATCTCAAAGGTCAGTGATGTATGTTAGATACAGGCTTCCCTTATTTTTAGCTTGTCATGCTAATGCTAATGCTAAACAGAAGGCAACTGGACTAGTCAGAACTGAGAAAGCCTCCTGGATGAGGATGAGAGGTGAAACATCCTCAAACTAAAAAAAAAGAAGAAGCCCATTGGCTGTTTATTTAACCCTGTGTGTGGATCTGCAGTAACGTCCTCTGGTATTTATTTGTAGTTGGTTACCTATGGAGCTACACGAGCTGAAGCCCTGGCTAGGATGGAGGATGCTCTGGATAACTACGTCATCAGAGGTCCACCAACACATTTGAACTAATAGACAGGAGCTTGTTTTTCTTTCTGTTGTTAAATGTCTATCTGTGATTTCTATACAGGTGTGACCCACAACATTCCCCTCCTGCGGGAAATCATCACCCATCCTCGCTTTATCTCCGGCGACATCAGCACCAACTTCCTCCCGGAGGTGTACCCCGACGGCTTCAAGGGTCACCAGCTGGACGTGAACAAGCGCAGGGAGCTGTTGGCCTCGGCGGCAGGGCTCTACATCACCGCTCAGCTCCGTTCACAGAAGGTCCTGGGCAACCTGAGGTGAGGACCAAAGCTAGCTTCATGTCGTAGGGGCCTGGGGGAAAGAAGGTGGTACCGTGTATAAAATGTGCTGTTCTGTGTTTCAGGGTCTCTTCAACACCTGTGGAGTGCAGCCAATGGCAGCTGTGTGCCAAGCTGGGGGAGGGGTCTCATTCTATGGCGGTGACCAAATCAGGAAATGTTTATACTGTGAGTATTTAATGTGCATCTATGAGCATATCAAAAATATCAGTCTCCATGTGATGTTACTAGTATGGAAAGTCTGGAAAGTTTGGAAAAGAATCCTTAAAGCTGCAAAAATTTTAAAAAATGCACCTTCACATTTATTATTCCCTATATTTTAGATTGAGATTGAAGGCATCTAAACAATTAAAGAGCACACATGCAGTTACTAGTAGCAGTACTACATTCTACTACAGTAGCTGATAAGGGTGATTGCTGCATTAAAAATAACAGTAAAACTTGGTAACCCCAATTCTGGAATTTCCGACCTCTGAAAAATGTGCTTTAACTACACAGTAAACCATATGGATGCCCTGATGATCATGTTCATATCAATATCATTTGATTAGACTAGTGGGATAATATCAATTATTACAGACAAGTTTGCAAAAACTCTTGGAGCGTCACCATAATATTAAAATACAAGTATATCTCATAAAGTAGTAAAATACTGGTTAAAATCTTTTAAATAATGTTTGTATTATTACTGTCACCTTTCAGAGCAAAATAAATCCAACTCAGCCATGCATTAAAATCAATTTGTCTGAGTCAGAGCTTGTATTTTCCCAATTTCCGATGTGTCATGAACGCAGCATGTTTGCTATATATCAAAAACAGCTCAAACAGCTGATGTTCTCAAAAGGCATTATGAAGGCCAGAAATTCCTCGTGTGATTTCATAGCGTTTGTGTCTTTAGTATACAATGTAGAGAAATAAAAAACATTGAGACATAGACATCCTATTTTGAGTCTATACAGACTATACTGTAGTTCCATCATTCCCTGCTGGATTATTTCCATTTTATCTTTCAGAATGTTAGCTTAGCTTTTTTTTAAAGGAAAGGTAGGAAAGAGGGTCCTGCTGCATATGTGTACTCTTTACCATTCAACATGTTCATGTTTTAATCACCTGTCTGCAGTCAGTGACAACAGTCTGAATTGTCTCTTAATGAGTCTGAGACACTTCAGAACTGTGTTTGTCTGCAGGTGGAGGTGGATGGAGGAAAGGTAGAAGTCAGTGGACAGTGGAACTTGGCCTCCCCACTGCTGCCACTCACCATCAATGGATCAGACAGGATGCTACAGGTGAGTCTCAAAACACACACACAGGTTCAAGTTGTGAAATGACGGCCACTTTATAAAGTTACCAAGACTTTATGTGAAGATGGTATTTGTGAATATATGGTCTAATATTATCATTTTATTTGTAGTGTCTGTCCAGAGATGCTACAGGAAAGATTGTCCTCCAGTACCTGGGCACGTCGGTAAGTTAAATGACATAATCACACACACAGGCTGCTGGTCTGGTCCTCATGGATCACAGATGGGTGAAGTCGACAAAGAAGAAGAAACACCAGTGGTTTTAACTGCAGCCATGGTGTCAGAATCAGTCACTGGATCCCAGAAGTCTTCTACCATCAGGCATAATGTGGTTTAAATGTGTCATTTAATTATTCTATAAATCACTGCATGTCTAAAAGGATTCGTAAACGGGCTTTAAAATAAGACTTTTGAGATTTTAATTAAAAATTTCAAAAGCTTTATTGTTTTAGTCGGTATCAGATATCAACCAGCAAGCAGTGGAGAAATATGACCTCCAACCAGGCCCATAAATCCAAATGATAAGAAGTATTTAAAATTATATTTAGACTTTATATGTATCTTGCAATATTTAGTCAATTTTGTTGATGGACAAACCTTTATACAAACCTAACAGGAGCTCCAGGATTTGAATTTCAAAATAAATGTTTTATTCTTACCCGGCAGGTTTATTCCATATTCACAATCTAGTCAAGTTACAACCTACAGTTTATACAGTGTGAACCTAATTTACATGATCCACTTACTTCAGTTTAGTTACATCCTATGATAAAAAAAATTCAGTTTTGACTGAAGTAGTGGTTAATGTAGTCTCTAGTCTAGAGGTGTGAGATCTCACATCTCTCTCCACTTCCTGATTCATTTCGTTTCACACTTAATGTTCAGAGCCAACAGTCACTGACTCAGGTGACATCACTTGAGGACAGCAGTCAGACTTAAACACACAACAAGCTTTATGCTAGGGTTGGGTAGGTTCTTGGTTTGTCTAGTTTGGTCTATGACCTTTTTTATACTTTGATTTCATGCAAAACGACTGAACTGCTATTGGTCAGATGTAGGCGGAGTGGGCAATCGGCTATCCCCCAGGTTAGCTGTTAGCTGACGTTTCTGAAGTTGCACGAGGTTGAAGTTAGATTTCATTTATTATTTCAGGAAGAGGAAAAGTTGGCTTCAATAATCGTTGCTGTGAGAAATAAAAACAAAATGCCTCACACTCCCGTTTATGGACTCAATGGCAGTGACTGCTAAATCAAGAGCAACACCTAGCGGTATAATTTGGCATTCCAGTTCAACCCAGTGTTTGACTTCATTTTAAAGCAGTAAACGTTTTCTTAGACCAGCCCAACCCTACGTTACAAACGTTTTCTTAGAATAGCCTCTTGTGTTTTACAGATTAAAACCTTCAACCATGGTTTACTGTTTACTGAATATTATGTAAAGAATAACATTAAATTCAACCTTATACTCACTCTTAAGCAGACCTAGCTGCTGATGCCACTTTACCTTACTTTAACTTTTTCTTTTATCAAGAAGTATTTCCTCCTGATGATTTTCTACTACCAGACGTCTCCATCCTTTGTTTCTCAGACTGTGTTTTCTTTTTCTAGTTTGAGGTTTGCATTCTGTCCAAGTTGGCTGCAGAGTTGAAGTCCTTCATGCCAGAGAAAGTCGCCGAGGACACCAGCAGCATCCTGCGTTCGCCGATGCCGGGGACAGTGGTGGCCGTGTCCGTCAAGCCTGGAGATACGGTAAGGCATCCCGATGTGTAGAGGATTACAGCATACATACAGACAAGAGCTATGGCAGTAATGACGGTACTGTCTGACACCTTATCCATTAGATTTAACACTGTATGAGAAGTAAAAGTGAAAAGGGTATTTCCTTGAGTAGACTGAGAGAGTTGCTGACCATCACAGAAGAGACTCAACCTTAGTCTGATCAAACACATTTAAAATGAACTGTAAAGCTAAAGACCTTATCATCAAACATTATATCATACATCTCTGACTGAAGTTAGATGCCAGGTCCAAAAAGCCTGAAACGACGAGAGGGGCAGTGACCTGGCCACCACTGCCGGCCTGTCAACTAGAGAGCGTTGAGGATAAAGGTTGAAACACTCAATGAAGGTTGGGCACCTCCTGAAGACCTCAATGAATCCAGATGAAGTAACCAACTACAAACAGGCCTCGTCCATCGGCCGCCCCCCCCCTACACAACTGGCTCCACCGTCACCCACAAATCTCCCACAAGCCAAGATGCCATCAGGATAGTGTAACTACCAAGGGATTAAAATCACCTAGTCCTAGGAATAACTGACCCCCTGGATTCATCCAATAAAATAAATAAAATGACTTCATCCTGTTTGTACGGAGTAATCCAAGTCTCCCGAACCCCAAGATCCCAAAATGATTGAAATGTTTATTTGCTGACTTCTTCACTGTAGCCTGTAAGCTAAAAGTGTTAGCATGTACCCCATCACTGAGATGGGGAACAAACTTGAATGCACATTCACGTGCCGCTAGAGCAGATCTCTGCAGACCGCCATACTTTCTGGAGCTGTGTGTGAACATCATCTGTGTAGCTGGTAAACACTGAGGCATGAGGCAGAGATGTTGAGTTCTTGTTGGTCTCATCTAGCAGCATCTATGCACTTCCATGATTTCTTTTCTGAATCCACGTTGAAGCTTGTGCACTCAACTCAGATTGGGTTTGTACTAACCCTAATAATGTTGTTCTTACACCCTCTGGTGGCTTGTATGCAGGTTGCAGGGGGTCAGGAGATCTGTGTGATCGAAGCCATGAAGATGCAGAACAGTCTGACTGCTGCCAAGCAAGCAAAGGTATGAAACACTGAGAGCTGAGCTACTTCTATCAGTTGGTTTCCAGTTCAAAGATGGTAGTTCATCGTGGAGGAAGAGGCTTTTTATTAATGCTTTAATCTACTTCTCCTCCTCCCCGCCAGGTTAAGCATGTCCACTGTAAGCCGGGGGAGACGGTGGGAGAGGGAGACCTGCTGGTGGAGCTGGAATAAAAACGCACCTTTGACCCTTGATGTGTGACATCATCACCGAGATGAGCCTTACTCCTCTCTGCGTCTACAGAGGAAGGTCAACACTGGTGAACAGACTGGACGATACCAGACACTTGATTTATCTTGCCAGTTGTCCGTCTCCACGGTGACCCCCCCCAAGCAGAGTTTAGTTCCCACGATGGCGACTCAGAGCTGAGTTCTATCAGCTGTTAGTCTTTCCTCCACATCGGCTTCCCTCATGTCGTTTGGTGTTTAATAACGTCTTTTTGTTGATTTTGTTTTGTTTTCTAGACCAGATCGATTTTTTTTTCACCCACAGAAACACATTGTTCTCATGTCACTCCTATGCTGTCCATTCTTTTAGATGGCTTTAAAGGAAATAAATATAAGCTGCTGATGATTTCATTTAATTTCATTTTAAGCCCTGTTCAGCTCTGTTGTTCTGGGATTAGAAGAAGCAATCTGAAAACTGTCCACACCTCTGATAACACTCAAGTAGGAAAATCATCTCTTGTAATTTTGTTGAAATTAAATCCACCAATAAAGAGCTAATTCTTTTGTACATAGTTAATGCTTTTCTGTCTGACTGCATCAGAAACAACAGTGAAAATTAAAGGTGCCAGAGAACATCCACTGATTGTGTGTTGTATGTGACGTTTAGACCATAGCATGAACTTTTATGTAAATCTAGTGATACTGCAAACAGCTGCGCTTAGCCTGCCGCCGGGAGCGAGGAGACTGGAAAGGAGGAGTTGGAAAGATAATCACGGATTCAAACTTCGCAGATCAATAACTCATTATCATATACTGACCAACAGTAGAAATGCTTTTTTTTGGGGGGGTCATTCCATCCTGTTCATATTAAATATCAAAGACAAATTATGGTTCACATCTTTATTCACCCTTTATCCATACAGAAAAATCATTTTTGTGCAGACTAGTGGTTTTTGTCTTAGTGTTTACAAGTCAGAAAGTGTGGATGGTGAGACAGAGAACAACAATAGTCACTACCGTGCGTGTCTACCTCCAGCATTTATCACTACTTTACACCTCCTGAATGGATAAGATGTTATTCTGGACTTGTAGAATGACGTCATTCTTCCTGTAGAGCTGTGACAACTTGTTCATGTGTTGCTAGAGCAGGATCTCTCTCTCTCACCCGGTGATCCTGAACGTCCCACAGAGGACATTGTCATGCATGAAGGTGATGCCTGATTGCTGTATCCTAGGAATGACGTGTGGACCTAGAACCATATGTCGGAGACAGATGGCCGTGAATCTGGACAAGTTCTGACCGTCATCCATTAGCAGTGCCTGAACTCCCCCTAAGGGAATCAATAAAGAAAGGCCTGTCTTTCAGGCCTCCAGAATTGTCATTGTTAGTGACTGCCTGTCTAGGAGGAGGACTACAGACATTCCATTTAATATGAATATGGCTATTTTTTTGTTGGTCAGACAAATCCATAATTATTACAATTAGCCTGAGCAGTATATAAATCAAATGTTAAAGTAGATCTAATGAATTTGTTTGAACATCTTTAATCAAAAAAATTAATTCAGTTTCTATAAGGTGTGGGAGGATGAGGTGAGGAGCGAGACTACATTAATTGAAAAAATAAAATTTGAAACTGAAAGTCAAATATCTTTGACTTTGATCTAGCTCCATACAAGACCGGCCTCCAGTCTTGCCCGGTCCAATATGGCGGGCGCTGTGTCGTATCCTAGCAACAGGTGAGCATTATCGTTCACTACATGACAGGTTGCAAGAAAAATCAAGGGATCAAAGGAATGGCATCATTTTGCACCCCATAAAACAAAGTTTCCAATGCAGACACACAATTGTGTCGTGAACACAGCTAGAGCACAAGGTAAGTCAATTTTACGTATTAACACAGTAGTTACAGATGGAAATTGGTGGAAATATCCAAACAATTCACAAAAAGGGGCAGTATTATTTATAGAAATAACAGATGGCATTCCATTGATTATATTATCTTAGCCTCTGGTGGCTCAGCTAATTAGCACCGTTAGCATCTCACATCTGTTGTAGCTTGTCTCCTTCCTAGCTGTCCCACACATTTCCGTCCTTAACTTTATTTCACGTTGATATTTTTTGCAGTAGACCTTTTGTGTGACTTTGCTGAGTCACAGGCTAACTCTCTAGCTAGATTCATTCGTCTTATTAGCTGGGCCAATGTAAAACATTGAGTTTGTCCCAGATGTTTAGCACTGAGACCTCTTTGTTTTAAACAGTATATCTCCATTTCTTGTAACAGTGCCTCATCCTGTTTCTCCGCAGTAATCTTTAAAGAGATACAAGACCCTAACCCTAATGGAAAAGACACAGGATATTATGAAGCCACAACAATCTCCAGAAGTGAGTGTATTTTTTAATCACAGTTTTTATTTTGTATCTTCTTCATGTGTGCCTGTGTTTGAGTGTAAGCAGCATTCAGAACATTTGTCAGATTTTCATACGTTTTAATTTGTCGAGAAAGGATTTGACAAACTCGGATGAAGAAGAAAAGCAAGAACATCTGGAGACAGAGATGGAGAATATGTGTAACAGCCAGGAGGAGACAGAGAGTGAAGAGGAGTCTAATGACTTTAAACCTGATGATCTGTCAGCTATGGAGTTCCTCCTTCAGTACATCCCTTTAGAAGGTACACAGGGATGAGGGAGGTTTATGAACTGTATTTAGTTGGAGGCAGGGACATGATTGACTCTTTGTTCCTACATTATCCAGAACTAGAAATGTATAAACTCTCCAACCACAGGTAAATTTGACCAGCAGCTCATTGGTGGCAGGTGTGAAATCCTCAGCTTGATTGGTTTACACTGTCTGCTGATTGATAATGGAGGATGATAGTAGTGGTATGGAGAACCGCAATGATAATGTAGTTGTATTTACTCTGTAGGTATTTACTATCACTACATAGATTCTGTATCCCCTGCAAACTAATATATGATTAGATTATATCATGTTTTGTTTGGGGGTGCCTTAACGACTTGGTAAATCTTCTAGATGAAGCTAAAGTATTACATTTACATTCGGCTTGTCTAATATCATGCACTCTTCTCTTTCATCAGAAATCCACTTCCACGCCAGAGAGATTGGTATTGATCCTGATACTGAGCTACATCTCATATGGCTGGTCAAGGAATGCTTCTCTGCTCCTTTACCTCCTGATTGGGAGGAATGGTAAGTAAGGGGAGAGAAGCCTGGGAGTAGAGCTGTGTTAGCATGGATAACAGTATTCAGTGATCATTTTAATCTGGAGCAGACTACTTGCTGTGGTTTTGTGGCACTAGATGTGTTCCTCTGGGTTTCTGTTACCTTTTGTTGAAGCTGAAAGTAGTTGTGAACAGTTGTGTTGATCCCTAGTGAGGCACCAAAGATACAAGCTGTCCCAGCAGCACTTTCATTTATCTGAGTGGGTCTGACAGTAATGTAGCGCAGGAGTGTTTGTGTCCTTTTAGCTAATCAGGGATGGAGGTCTGTGCAGAGCAACCACAACATCTTCCATTTGCCTAAATAGTGTCTCTTAGATTACACACTACTATAGACTTTTTGGTTTTTGGAAGTGCTAAAGTGAGCCCCTGCTCTCTCCCCTTCTTTTCCCCCACAGCGAGGATAGCAGTTTTAAAATATTTTATAAAAATATCTCGACTGGTGACATCACCCTGGATTGTCCCACAGAAACGTTGTACCGCCAGCTGGTGATTCAGGAGCGTGCCCTGCATAAAGCCACTGCAGAAGGCATAGAGACAAACACGGAAGACGACACCAAGAAAGAAAGTCAGGAGCCACTAAAGTCTCCAGAGGTGAGTTTTTGTTTTTTAGTCACAGTTTGTATTTTGTATCTTCTGCCTGTGTGCCTGTGTTTGAGTGTAAGCAACACTCAGATCATTTGTCTAATATTCATACATGTTTTTATTTGTAGACCGAGGATTTGACAAGCTCGGATGAAGAAGTGGAAGAAGAAGAAGAAGAAGAAGATCTGGAGACAGAGGAGAATATGTATAACATCCAGGAGGAGACGGAGAGTGAAGAGGAGTCTATTGATGATCTGTCAGCTATGGAGTTCCTCCTTCAGTACATCCCTTTAGAAGGTACACAGGGATGAGGGAGGTTTATGAACTGTATTTAGTTGGAGGCAGGGACATGATTGACTCTTTGTTCCTACATTATCCAGAACTAGAAATGTATAAACTCTCCGACCACAGGTAAATTTTACCAGCAGCTCATTGGTGGCAGGTGTGAAATCCTCAGCTTGATTGGTTTACACTGTCTGCTGATTGATAATGGAGGATGATAGTAGTGGTATGGAGAACCGCAATGATAATGTAGTTGTATTTATTCTGTAGGTATTTACTATCACTACATAGATTCTGTATCCCCTCCAAACTAATATATGATTAGATTATATCATGTTTTGTTTGGGGGTGCCTTAACGACTTGGTAAATCTTCTAGATGAAGCTAAAGTATTACATTTACATTCGGCTTGTCTAATATCATGCACTCTTCTCTTTCATCAGAAATCCACTTCCACGCCAGAGAGCTTGGTATTGATCCTGATACTGAGCTACATCTCATATGGCTGATCAAGGAATGCTTCTCTGCTCCTTTACCTCCTGATTGGGAGGAATGGTAAGTAAGGGGAGAGAAGCCTGGGAGTAGAGCTGTGTTAGCATGGATAACAGTATTCAGTGATCATTTTAATCTGGAGCAGACTACTTGCTGTGGTTTTGTGGCACTAGATGTGTTCCTCTGGGTTTCTGTTACCTTTTGTTGAAGCTGAAAGTAGTTGTGAACAGTTGTGTTGATCCCTAGTGAGGCACCAAAGATACAAGCTGTCCCAGCAGCACTTTCATTTATCTGAGTGGGTCTGACAGTAATGTAGCGCAGGAGTGTTTGTGTCCTTTTAGCTAATCAGGGACTGTGCAGAGCAACCACAACATCTTCCATTTGCCTAAATAGTGTCTCTTAGATTACACACTACTATACACTTTTTGGTTTTTGGAAGTGCTAAAGTGAGCCCCTGCTCTCTCCCCTTCTTTTCCCCCACAGCGAGGATAGCAGTGGTGACACATTTTATAAAAACATCTCGACTGGTGACATCACCCTGGATTGTCCCACAGAAACGTTGTACCGCCAGCTGGTGATTCAGGAGCGTGCCCTGCATAAAGCCACTGCAGAAGGCATAGAGACAAACACGGAAGACGACACCAAGAAAGAAAGTCAGGAGCCACTAAAGTCTCCAGAGGTGAGTTTTTGTTTTTTAGTCACAGTTTGTATTTTGTATCTTCTGCCTGTGTGCCTGTGTTTGAGTGTAAGCAACACTCAGATCATTTGTCTAATATTCATACATGTTTTTATTTGTAGACCGAGGATTTGACAAGCTCGGATGAAGAAGTGGAAGAAGAAGAAGAAGAAGAAGATCTGGAGACAGAGGAGAATATGTATAACATCCAGGAGGAGACGGAGAGTGAAGAGGAGTCTACTGATGATCTGTCAGCTATGGAGTTCCTCCTTCAGTACATCCCTTTAGAAGGTACACAGGGATGAGGGAGGTTTATGAACTGTATTTAGTTGGAGGCAGGGACATGATTGACTCTTTGTTCCTACATTATCCAGAACTAGAAATGTATAAACTCTCCAACCACAGGTAAATTTTACCAGCAGCTCATTGGTGGCAGGTGTGAAATCCTCAGCTTGATTGGTTTACACTGTCTGCTGATTGATAATGGAGGATGATAGTAGTGGTATGGAGAACCGCAGTGATAATGTAGTTGTATTTACTCTGTAGGTATTTACTATCACTACATAGATTCTGTATCCCCTCCAAACTAATATATGATTAGATTATATCATGTTTTGTTTTGGGGGTGCCTTAACGACTTGGTAAATCTTCTAGATGAAGCTAAAGTATTACATTTACATTCGGCTTGTCTAATATCATGCACTCTTCTCTTTCATCAGAAATCCACTTCCACGCCAGAGAGCTTGGTATTGATCCTGATACTGAGCTACATCTCATATGGCTGATCAAGGAATGCTTCTCTGCTCCTTTACCTCCTGATTGGGAGGAATGGTAAGTAAGGGGAGAGAAGCCTGGGAGTAGAGCTGTGTTAGCATGGATAACAGTATTCAGTGATCATTTTAATCTGGAGCAGACTACTTGCTGTGGTTTTGTGGCACTAGATGTGTTCCTCTGGGTTTCTGTTACCTTTTGTTGAAGCTGAAAGTAGTTGTGAACAGTCGTGTTGATCCCTAGTGAGGCACCAAAGATACAAGCTGTCCCAGCAGCACTTTCATTTATCTGAGTGGGTCTGACAGTAATGTAGCGCAGGAGTGTTTGTGTCCTTTTAGCTAATCAGGGACTGTGCAGAGCAACCACAACATCTTCCATTTGCCTAAATAGTGTCTCTTAGATTACACACTACTATACACTTTTTGGTTTTTGGAAGTGCTAAAGTGAGCCCCTGCTCTCTCCCCTTCTTTTCCCCCACAGCGAGGATAGCAGTGGTGACACATTTTATAAAAACATCTCGACTGGTGACATCACCCTGGATTGTCCCACAGAAACGTTGTACCGCCAGCTGGTGATTCAGGAGCGTGCCCTGCATAAAGCCACTGCAGAAGGCATAGAGACAAACACGGAAGACGACACCAAGAAAGAAAGTCAGGAGCCACTAAAGTCTCCAGAGGTGAGTTTTTGTTTTTTAGTCACAGTTTGTATTTTGTATCTTCTGCCTGTGTGCCTGTGTTTGAGTGTAAGCAACACTCAGATCATTTGTCTAATATTCATACATGTTTTTATTTGTAGAGCGAGGATTTGACAAGCTCGGATGAAGAAGTGGAAGAAGAAGAAGAAGATCTGGAGACAGAGGAGAATATGTGTAACAGCCAGGAGGAGACGGAGAGTGAAGAGGAGTCTACTGATGATCTGTCGGCTATGGAGTTCCTCTTTAAGTACTGCACTGAAGAAGGTACAGAGACGAACAGGGAATACGAAGTAGAAGAAGAAGAAGATGTGGAGACAGAGAAAGAGAATGATATGTATACCATCCCGAAGGAGCTGAGGAGAGAAGAGGCGGACTCCAACCTGAACGAGGAAAGTGAGAAAAGACTGAGGTAAGCATGTCGACAATGCAAAAGGAATTTCCATCAAACTGTCGAACTTGCAGAATCACATTTAATTGCGACATTTCTTTACTAGACCATCAAGCACATGATTTGTGACAATGAGAAGCCACCTTAAATAGAGAGTGGTTAAATACCAATCCCATTCACCCCCATACAGTAACAAGCACCAAGAATCAAACCGTGAAGGAACCAGAATACCCGTTTCATCATCAGTGTTTGAGATTAAAATACGACTTTTTTCTTTTTTTTAAATCAAAAAACATAAGTCCTGTTACAGACAGACAATGACATCCCCATCTTTAGAGCTAAAAGCACATTTTGTCCAAACACTAATAATGCATCCATAAACACTTAGTGTGTGCCTTTGTACTCTAGTCGTTTACTTCCTTATCTGACACAGTTCCATGTCCTTTGGCTGAGACTCACTCAAACATGCTTGCATCTTCTAAAACAATGACTCATTTCATAAATGCACATGTGCCTGTGTTTCCCCAGAGCTTTGCAGCAGCATCTCCTGTCTAAGAGGAACGAGGAGGAGGCCAGGCTGAATGAGGAGTCTGATAGGATCCAGAAGGAGCTCATAGAGTCTGTTCAGCAGGAGAATGAGAGAAAGCAACTCCAACTCAGGTATGCCATGCACAGTAACACATACAGTAACACAAAGGTGCACTAGAGAGCAGTGGTTCTCAAAGGACTCACAAACTATTTAAATGTCTTGTTTGATCACTGAAGACTCAGTCAATGCCTTATTCTTACACATCACTCATTTGAAACGTTCACATTATAAAATATGACCCTCACTCATCTGGATGTAAATCAGTTTAGTTCATCACATGTAATCCCCAAAATGATGCTGATGTATGTGTCCTGTCCTCAGGGAGGACAGTAAAGTCTTTCTGAAGGAGCAACGCATGACTACAGAAAAAGAGGAAGCAGCGGAGCGCCACAAACTGGAGGCCCAGAAGAAACAGAACATAGAGCGTCTGAGGGCTGATATGGAAGAGGAGCTCCAAGCAGAGAGAAAGAAGCTTCAGGGATACCTGGAGGAGAAACTTGGCTCTCTGAAACAAGAGGTGACTAAAGACTGAGGCCTGCTTTTTCCTGCTCATTTTAGCATATTTGATTTCAGTTTTTACTGTTTTTCTCACCTTTAGCCTGTTTTTATGCAACATGTCTTAACAAACAAGCTAAAGCTGAACACTAATCCTATTATCAACACAGATAGCAAATAGCAAATAGCTTCTGAACCGTGCTGGATGTTGTCGGTCCAATTTTTGATACCAGTGTTCATATGTAGCTGAAAGATCAGCCTGAAGCCATTTTTGTTGGCGGCTACATGTTGTGTAGTTCAGGTTGTAATGACGACTTTCCTGTCACCCTCTTCAGTACAGCTCTAGTTTAGCTTTAGTTCATTTGTCTGTCAGTTATTATTAGCGAACACAAAGACTAAGAATTCTTTGTGATGCTGATACTATGAAGTGTTTTGCCTACGTATTTTATATTACAGCCTTAAACACCCATTTGGGGATAAAATGTTGGATCTACTGTGTAGTTGAGCAGCACAGCATTATTGTTCCTTTTTTAATTGAAGACATTAACAGCTTCTAACATGTGGCCACATTGTATTAATGTGTCATATTTACGTAAAGACCAGACATGAGTGAAAACCACAGGAGTACCCAAAGTGTGCGTTTGCCCTATTTTGATGATTTCCACAGGAACCTGACATGTTTTGTGTTGCAAACTGACCGTCACTCTCCCTTCTAGCTCACAAATAGTCACCAGGAGATGAAGGAAGAAATGCAGCGTGATCACAAGATGAAGATGAAGCAGCTGAGGGAGGACCATGAGAGAGAGATGCACAGCATCAGACAGCAATGCCTGGATGAGGTCAGTGTTTACATTTTACATTTAGCTGATGCTCATACTGGGCAACTGTCAGTAGAGAAAAGTGCAAGTTGTGCATGTGAATTATTTTTGAGTTATTTCCAATAAAGTCTTTACTAGCAGGAATGAGAGAAACCACAGATAGTTTTGAGTAACAAAATAAAACTGTTCAATCCTATTTGCGTGGGTTTTCCTATTATAAAATGTTGCGTGTTTGTGTTTTTCCAGGCGGAAGTTCTCAGGAAGAACTTAATTACTTCTCTGCAGGACGACAGAAAGCATCTCCAGGACTCATACGCTGCCCAGTTGGAGAAACTTCTCTTGGAGCTCAATGCACAGGTGGAAAAGGCCCAGAAGATACAGTCGCAGAAGGTGAGACCAGACAGATGGTGCTTTTAGAAAACAGATAGCTCACAGTCCGTCCTCTCTGTGGGGTCTCTATCTCCAGTATATAGACTGAACTGAAACATTCATTTGTTCTGTAGATGGAGAGTAAAGGAGACTCGTTGTCTTAAATAATAACCCCTTTATTCCAGAGAATAAACCTGTCTGATTTCTTCTTTTAGGTGTCAGAACTACAGGATTTGGCAGATCAGATTGAGCTGAAAGCTAAAGATCTGAAGATCCAGGAAACCATGCTACAGACCAAGGTTTTCTATCCCATAGTGTCTGTACTATTAATCACTGATACACCAACATAAACCACGTGGACTCATTGTTTCTGCCTCTTATCAGGTATCAGATCTGGAGAGGAAAAAGAAGAAGCTTCAGGAAAAAGAGTTACACATGCATGAGAAGACAGATGTCTCTGCCCGTGAGTGTCTGTGTGAGGCCGTATCTCAGCTCCTCCTGAAGCAGACCGATGAGGCCACGGTGGTGGAGAGGAGAGGAGAGGAGAAACACAAAGCCGTGGAGGAGAACAAGGGACTCAAGGGGGAGGTCAAGAGGCTAAAGACAGAGAGAGAGGAAGCCTTGGAGGAGAGCAGGAGGGCCAAGATGGACAATAAGGTCCTTGAGAACAAGGTGTTGCTGCTGGAGGAGAGAAGTGATCTCCTCAGTCAAACAATCAGGTAAAGTGTCCTAAACAGAACCTCCATCCATTCTGCCAACAGACTTCATGAACTGATGAGAACTTACTGTGGTCTTATTTTGTCCAATCAGTGTGATGGAACACAACAACATACTGAACGCCTCCCCCAGACCACAACCTGAACAGGACATAAACAAGGTGCCCTCCTGTTACAAGAGGAACTCACCACTACACGTGGAAGACCTGTTCAGACCACCACTGTCCCCTGAACCCCAGAGCCTCAGCAGCCCTGACAGGTAAGCAGAGAGAGACGATGAATCCAGAGAGAACAGCTGTGGTCAGAAAACCACCAGTCTGCTATTTACAGGGCCCACATGTACTATAAGACTGGTTTAACTGGTTTAAGTCCCTCCTGTTCTGGTAGACCGCCATGGGACCTTGTTTCAAAAAATATGTGCTGCAATTTTTTTTGGAATGTGTTTTACTGGGCGACACCTTGAGATTCATAACATTTACTGTAATTGTTTAGAAGACAGTCTGTGAGAGCTGGGCCTCAGTTTGTATTTCACCTCTACGTGTGCAGGCTCAGATGCTGCATCTGCTCACATGGCCCATCCAGCCAACAAAGAGACGTCCTCCCAGACAGAAAGAGCCACCAGCTGCTGGAGAGACAGGAAACTCTGCAGGAAGCCCAGAGCAGCTCCTCCCAGTCTTCCAACCAGGAAGAAGAGGTGACGTTGCAAGCCCTGCAACAGGTAGGAGAGCGTGTTACCCACCTTCTGCTGAACAGTAACTGTGATAACTGCTGAGACAGAAAGAAAGAATTAATGCTGGTTACTTTCCCCATGTTGTATCAGGAAGTCAAACGTTTGCTGAAGCAGAAGCAGATGTTTGAGACAGAGAAGACTGGACTGCAATGGACTGTGATTATTAACCAGACATTGTCTCTTTTTCTGTCTCCATTTAACCACAGTTACAGGATGTGTCTCAGGCTGAATCTGAGCTCAGCAGCTCTGTGGAGCCACCAGATATGACAGGTAAGACTTATTTTACACAACCTGTCACACACACCCTATCATTACTCATATTTCATTGACTCCTTCATTTCATTGATTATTATATTTCCCAGGTACTCTGACAGTGTGTTTCTCTCCTTTTATCCCTCATTCTCTCATCAGGTCCTCCTGATTTCCCAGAGGACCATAACCATTTAGAAGCGTTTCTGTATGAGTTGTCAGACCAAGTTGACACCATGATTAGTGCTTTGACTGTCATACAGGATAAGCACCGCAGGAGGTTTAATCAGCCAATCAACACCAGCCACGTGTGACTGCAAAACTGCAACTGACATTGTTAAAATGTCAAATGTCATTATTTCAGATTTCCACCACAATATATGTATTTTTCTATAAAATATTTCAATAAATATTTTATACATGAAGGTATTTCTTGTCTACTGATGTTTTTACAAGTGCATGGACTCAAATATCCATATCCAGATATTCTTTTCACATCCAGCCCGTGGGCCTTACATGCGTTTGTAACCCGTGTGACTTTGTCAGTCCCTCTGCGTTGTGTTCTGGGTTGTAAATAAGGCACGTGAGACAGCGACAAGGTAAGTGAACGTAAGGTATCCTGACCCACAGGTTGCAGCTGTTGGACATGTTGGACAAAGGAAACAGCCCTGTTCTTCACACTGTTCTCCCAGTCACTGTGGAATAGCAAGGCAGCTTTAATCTCAGACAAGCTGCATGAACCCGTAGCATCTGGGGAAAATTCATGTTCCTGAACCGTTTGAGGATGTTGAATTCCAACCTTGAAAACATCCTGCACTTTGTCGGCTTCCGCACCTTCCGCTTCCTGCACCAAGTTACTGTAGGGTTCCTGAATTAGACGCCTGCCGATTGGTGAGGTGAAGGGATCACGACTGAGTGCATCTGCCACAACGTTCTTTAGACCTGGAATGTACTTCAAGTCAAAGTCGTAAGATGACAGCTTGGCCACCCACCTTTGTTCATAAGCATCAAGCTTGGGCTTGGTCAGTATATGGGTGAGCGGGTTGTTGTCTGTCCACACGGTAAATTCATGCCCTTTCAACCAGTGACTAAACTTCTCAGAAACGCTCCACTTCAGGGCCAAGAACTCCAGGCGATGGGTGGGATATCTCTGCTGTGACTTGCTGAGGGCTTTGCTAGCAAAGGCAATGGGGCGCGCCTTATCCTCTCCAGCAGGCAGCTGAGACAACACCGCTGAAGATAAAGGGTCTGGAAAAGTCGGGATGAGCTAGTACAACATAGTTGAGCAGCTCACTCTTGAGTCTACCAAAGGCCTCCTCACATGCAGGGCTCCAATCAGCGGCAGTCAACTTCCTGAACATGCCAGTACCCTTCCCTGTTAGACCAGTTCTCCCCCTCCTCTTTTGACCTGCAGTCAAAGCAAACAGAGGTTTGGCGATGGCTTAACATCCAGGGATGAAGCTCTGATAAAAGAAGACCATGCCCAGAAAGGATTTAAGCTTCTTCACAGAGGGAGTGCAACCGTCCACTTGCATCAGGGCGTCTCTTGGCATGTTGGAAATCACATCTACCTTAGCTGGATCCACAGCAACACCACTCTGGTCAATGACATGTCGAAGAAACTTGACTGACTTCTGCAGCAGATGACACTTCTTAGGGCTCAGCTTGAGATTATTGTCTCTCAGCTTTTGAAAGACCACCTGTAGCCTGCTAAGGGCATCCCCCTCAGTGGGTGCGAAGACAAGAAGGTCATCTAGATAACGGAGTAGACAGGGGAAGTTGAGGCTGCCAAAGATGTTCAACATCATGCGCATAAATGAAGCTGGACTGTTGCAAAGCCCCTGTGGCATCCTGTTGTATTCATACAGGCCGACAGGTGTCGTGAAGGCTGTGTACTTTTTGTCTTCTTCGCACAAGGGGACATTGTAAAACCCCGTGGTCAGGTCCATCGTGCTGAAGAAGGCATTGCCTCCGAGCGCTGCGAGACAGTCAGCTTGGTTGGGAAGATATGAGCATCCTTCAGAGTCCGCGCATTCAGCCACCTGAAGTCCGTACAAATTCTCAGTCCTCCATCCTTCTTCCAGACCATGACGAGAGGGGATGCATACTCGCTGGTTGATTTGCGGATAATCCCCATCTCCTCCATGTCTGTGAGGACCTGGCGAAGCCGCTGGTAATGAGCAGGGGGCACTCTTCTGTATGGCATGCGGAATGGGCGGTCATCTGCCAGGCAAATGCGGTGTACAAACCTTTTAGCCTCATCACAGTCAAGTGAATGTCTAGAGAAAATGTCCTCATACTCCTCAACCAGCTCGACAAGCTTTCTCTTAGAGGGGAGGCTCGCATGGCATGAGTCAATGTTGAGGTCACCCAGGCCCAGGGCAGTGAGCCGGTCTTTCAGGTCAGCATCAGTGGCAGTTGGCCTGAGAACCTGCTCCGGCTTCCTGTTCTCCATCTCACAGGAGTCCTGTTGAATGTTGGGGTCCTCCACCGCAATACAAAGTGACATATCAGCAACTTTAGAGTTGCGTCTGAGGGTGACTGGTTTTGGCGAAAGGTTGGTTATCTTCATGGGCACCCACCGATCCCCCCACATTGGTGTTATGAGACGTCCGATAAGAATGTCTCTCGGGCTGGACCTAGAGGTGCAAGGCTCCACTATAATTGTGCTGCCAGGAGACACTGGCACATCACCAGGTAGCCTACCCCACACCAGGTGTTCTTGCCGAGGGAGTAGTGTAACAGCATGAGGCAGCTTCACTCTACCGATCTTATCATATATCTGGCGGTGCATGACATCATATCCAAGAAATGTTCGTAGTCAAGAAATGAATGCTTGCACCCTGTGGATATGAGCTTCCAGTAGTCAACATTGCCTTTCATGACGCGCATCAGGTGCTTAAGGACATTGGACCCAATGATGAGTTCATCACGCTGGCCAGGCACCATCAGAACAGGAACACTACATTTCACTCCATAGATGGTCAGTGTCAAGTCATTTAATACATTTTGGGTGGGTTTTTTTTTCTTCCAAAGCCAACCAGGACAATCCGTTCCACTGATTGAGGTTCCCCAACAAGGGCTCCAGCCTCTCTGAGTAAGCATTCAGCCACCTCATTCAGAGTGCAAGCCATGGATCCTGAATCTATCATGCCCTTCAGTTCAGCCTTGTCATTCACTATAACCCTCGTGTAGAACAACTCACTGAAAGCTGGCACCTTTGCTGATCCTTGAACTACAACTTGGTATCCGTCTGGCAAGACTGAACACGTGTTGACATACAGAAGCTCAAGATCTGACTCATCTCCACAGAGGGTTTTATGTTCACTCCCCACACTGCCCCTCTCCAAGTGTGGGTGTTCTAGTGTCCCACAGGCTGACTCCGACCAGTGTCAGCCTGGTCCATATGCCTCTGTGCCTGTCTGTTGCAGTCTCTCTTCCAATGACCAGGAGTGAAGCATGAGAGAGACAGATTCTCTTTTCTACAATGCATGAGTGTAGAATGATTGGTGTCACCACAGACCCGACAGTTCCTCTTTTGAAAAGGCCCTGTGGCAAAATGTCGTGATGGTGTGGGGGCTGCAGCTTGCACATTCTGATGTGCCATCATGCGGTCCAAGAGGCTGATCAAAGCATGCATGCCATTCACATCAATGATTGGAGTGGAAATCTGAGCAGGTTCACATCGGACTGACTCAAGATTTGGTTGGGCAGCTGAAAGAGATGCTGCCGACTGTGTGAGCCGAGAAGTGAGTAGTGGCGCTGGGTTAGTGGATCTTGGCTCTTGAGAAGGACGTGTGGTTAGCGCAGCTGCCTGAGTCAGAATAAACTGGACGGACCGCTGTGGGCTGAAGCTGAGGAGGGAGGGCTGAGACCGGGATTGAGCTGAGTGTCACTGCTGGTGCGATCTGTGAAGCAAGTCCTGAGGCAGAAGAGAGCTGTGAGATGGGGCTGATCTGCAGTGGCTGTAATGACTCCATTTCTTGTGACACTGCTGTCTGGGCATGACTGGCCACATGTCTCTGTGGGGCTCTAATCCCAGCCTGTGTGCGTGTCCTGACCTCACGTTGGAAGCAGTCAATGCGTTCCTGAACCTCACTAGTAGTCCACTCTTCAGCTGCTTTGAAGCTGAGCCTGTTAAGAAGGATGGGGTCCGGACAATATTTGATGAACATCATTGACACTTCCCGTCCTGGATCCTCGATGCTACGTCCCTGTCTCCTTAAGCATTCATCTGCTATGTCAATAGCATTATTCAGTCTGATCCAGTATTCAATCACTCCCTCATTTTGCAGCGGCTTGGTGTTATAGAAGTCAGCCATTGGCATGGAAGAGTAAGTCAGCTCACCAAAGTGCTGTTTCAGAATGTCAAAGATTGGTTCAGGAGCCTGGACACAGTCAAGTGAGAGGTTATGGCGTAGTGTAACCTTTACTACATCTTTAGCCTTACCCATCATCCTAGCCAATATCTCTTGTGACTGCTGATGTGTAGGTATCTCTCTTTTCCCTAGATACATCTCTACCATCTCCACCCACTCACGGACAGAGCATTTATCACTGCTGTCACCCCTGAAAATTGGTGGCTCTTTAACATCAGAATGCATGATAAGTTTAACACCAGATAAATTCAACTCAGAAGGCCTCTGCTCTGACTTAAGGCTCGCTGCAGACACAGACTCACTGTCCTTTTTGTCACTCTGTAGCTGTGCTGCAATAGACTGACCTATCTGATTGGCCAACTCAGAAATTAAAGTACTCAACTCAGCATTAGATGTTGACTGTGGTACTTGTAATCCACAAGGGGGGGACTGGACACGAGTGGAACAAAACCTGGGGGTACGCAACCCACCAACATTAGGTGTCTGAACCCCATCATTGAGGAACCACCCCCTCCCAAAGCTCACAGTCCCCTCTGGATTAGCTGCTGGGTCCATCGTGACAAATATATATATAAACAATAGACAATATAGAATAGTCTATATGTACAACAAATCACATGCAAGTGTCTTCACGTAACCCTTAGAATCACGTTTGAAATTGACCAACTCGGATTAACAGTGAGTATGACGAGTTTCCCACGGTGATCGAGATGGCGCCGATGCTTGGAGAAATTTGGGTGACGGCACCAATGTAACCCTGTGACTTTGTCAGTCCCTCTGCGTTGTGTTCTGGGTTGTAAATAAGGCACGAGACAGCGCTGGGTTTCCGGTTGTTTACTCTGTGTGTACAGGAAAACACATAGCACCAGTCATGAGCTGTGGGTACACGGCCTGGCTCCCCTGCTAAAAGGACAGAGCGATGTCATCAACGTGGGACGAACCACACACAGACAGTAAGATGCCACATTAGCATATTAGCGCCAGCTAACCACATTCACAAACGGTAAAACATAACTTAACGAACTCAAATATTTACATGACTCACGCAACATGAGTCGGACATTACTGTGAACAATCTACAACGGGTTCTACCCATTTGAATGACAAATAATAACTTAAATGAACATTTACTGACGGAGCGCGGCAAAGCTGTGCTTACCTCTGGTCATGCATGAAACGGCTCTGACTGAAACGCGCGCGCGCGCGCCGACGTAATCGCGCTGTACCACCTGTCCCAACACGCACGCACGCACAGAAAAGGAACTGTATATAAAAAATAATGTTTTGGTGAAATTCAAATGCTATAATGTGAACATAAATCAATCTGCTACACGTTTCTCTTACTGCTTAGATTTATAGTTCAGTTTCATCAGATTTAAAGTTACCATTTATCTGTAGCACTGCTCTCTCGCTACTTGTTGCGTCTCTCAGTGACGGAAACGGTCATGACTTTTATTTTTAACACCACAAGAAATAAACATAAAAACAAGCTTTCCTGCTCCAGTGGTGTGTTTCAAGTCCCCCCTGTCAGCGCTAAGCATAGCACACATATCATATGGCCCAATCAATCAGTCAATCAAAGAGAAGAAAAGAGAAGAGAATAATAAAATGATTAGTGTTACTGTTCTTCCAATATGTTATGAGGATGATTAAGCTGTATACAGCTGGATATGCTGCTCCAGACCACAGTGATAAAGTAGATCCAACCACAGCCCTTCTTCATCAGCCTCATTTATTCCAATGTACTGAAACCGGCTGCAGTTCACCTAGGAGGCGCGCGCCAGTCCTAAATGAATGGGAGTGAATGGAAACGGCTAAAATAATCATTTCACCCACTTCTAGACAAAATGGCCAAGTTTTATTTTAGTTTGTGGAAATTTAGTATCGATTATATATCAGAAGAGAAATGAAAACACACCACGTGCGCACTGTTTACAATGCTTATTTGTGCGCCAGGGGGCGTCACTGTCAAAGCAATGCTGTTTCATTAGAGAACGCATGACCACTGCTTCTTCTATTTGACACATTAGTGTCATAAATGCCAGTATAAAAACATTTTGAAACCCACACTAATATCATTCCAACAATAAACCGTGCGGCCTCGTTATTTTCTGGTGCATTATTTTTGCTGAACCACACATGAATGTATACCAGGACAAACACGTGTAATTAAATAGAAGTTGTAAAGCCGTGGAGCAGAGCTGTATATTTGCAGCAGGGAGGTGACCAGCAGCAGCAGTTCACTGGTGAATAGCTCCTCTATGAACGCCCTTCAGACCGACTTGCCTGTGAATCACATTTTCCACCTACAGCTCTGAGAGTTGAGACTGGGCCCCTCCGGAGGAACACATCCAGCTCAGACCCGACCTGCTGCTGCTGCTGCACAGACACGAGACCGATGGAGCGGCTGGAAACTTCGCTCTGAACATGACCGCTCAACACTTTTGTGTTTTTAGACGGTGGATCATGAGAGAATATCGGAATAGTCAATTCTTCTTTCATGTTTAATCAGCCATTATGGAGCGAACGCATGCTTCGGATCTATTACTGATATATCGTCTCTGACTGAGTATTGATCATGGATCTTCAGGTGGTCGTCTGGCTCCTCTACTGCTTTCTGCTGCCCACCGCGCTGTTAACAGGTAGGATAACTAACTACATAAATGAACTGTAACGATGAACATGTGTCACAACAAAGTTTCGATGACGTAGGCGCTGGATCTCGTAAAGTAGCCTGCTGGGTGGTAACTGGTGAAGCAGCTGGAGAGAAAACCGTAAAAACTTTTTCCAGCGTTTCGTTTGGATCCCGATCACTGCAGCGGGTCTCTGATGCAAATGAGACGTTCACGTCTTCACCAACAGCAGAGAAGCGATGTTTTTAAAATGAACATATTAGACCTGTTTGGTTGGTGACGCCTCCTATTGTGTAATGTTGTTGTGAATTGCGACAGTGTTTGGTGGTGTGAGAAGAAAATGAAACAAAGTCTTTGGTGTTAAAATATTTGCAGATGACTCAAATTCCCATTCAAGAGAAGATGAAAGCAAAAAGATTAAACCCTCATTAGGTTTATCGGCAAAATCTACTATTTATCAGCTGTTTGCAATAATCAAATCAAACAAGGACACTTTAAATAGATCAATACATCAGATATAAAAGTCTCCTTTTCATGACTCCTCAGTCTCTAAATGATCCTTAATGATCAGCGTCTCTAGTTCTTTGTAGACCCTTTAGCTGCTATGACCTGCTGCAAACCTGATTCAGATCCAGACACCAGCTTCTGGCAGCGTTCCTGAGGAATCTTAGCCCATTCCTTATGGACAAAGGCCTCCAGCTCTGGAATATTCCTGGTTTACCTGCTGCAACCACCTTCACTGTAGGTAGGCTGTTCTTTTCAGCATCAGCTTCATTCTTCCTCCTCCAGACATACCGCTGATCCAGAGGCCCCAAAAGTTCCAGTTTGGTTTCATGGCTCCACAGAACAGCATCCAGAACTTCTTGGTCTGATCTAGATGGTTCTGAGCTACTGGAGCCCACTTTTCTGGAGCTTCTGGGTCTTGGAGGTCTTGGAGTTCATGGAGCCCTGATGTAAATTTAGACCTTAACAGAAAAACCTTTGGGACTCTACTGATAAAGTAAGTCTATGAAGGTCTCAGTGTTTTAATACATCTGATCTGTAAATGATGAGGTTCAGGTTGGATCATGTAGAGACTGAGGAGTCAGGAAAAGGAGACTTTTGTGTTGAATGTGGAAAAATAAAATAAAATCTGTTGTATAAATAGTATATATTGCTAATTAACCAAATAAACAATGAGGTTGAATTTCCTTCCAACTCTGTTCTGCATAACTGAATCAAAATGTGAGCCGTTATGAATGAACTTATAAAGCTATTGATTCATATGTGTGCTTACAGTATTCATAATGACAGTTTTAAACAGTGGGTCTGGTGTACAGAAGACTGTTTTGTGTGAGATCATGTCTCCAGTCTTCTTCTGTGGTATTCTCAGCTTCCTGCTTTAAAACCCTTGTGTTCATATCTGTGGGACATGTTTTCACTGTTCACTGAAAGAAAAATTATGTTATGAATTATTTTCTTAACTTGAAATTCATCGGCCTTTTCCTGTGGTGTGAAAGAACACCTGTTGGGATCACCATTGTCTGCAACCTATCTCAAAAGGTTGTCAACGGATTTTGATGAAATTTGATTTTAGACGTGGATCTTTGGCCAATGAAGAACGGATTCAATTTTGAGGTGGATCCAGGTACGGAGAGATTCAGAATCATCTTTTCCCTTTCTTCAACATTGTGAGATAGGGACTTTTTAAAAACATTTTACCAATACCATGGAAAATAATAAAAGATCAATTAAAATAAATATATTTATTTATATTTAGATGACGAATAGACCTGGATCTGCCATTATGGAAAATCATATTTACTCTATCTTGAGAACTCATAAACTACTGATGATGACATGCTGGATGGAGGTTTCCAGGGTCATGAAAATTAGGTGATATTATTATACTTGTTAGGAGGGATGGGAGAACAAAAACCACTTTTATTGGTAAATGTAATATATCAGAGATAAATGGCAAATATTAACCATATATTTGATCTACACTAAAGAAACCCTAATTTTACGGAAAATAACTCGACATTTTTACAGTATTTTTCTCTATATTTTATGTAATACCGTTTTTTTAGTGTAATCCCAATATTGAAAAAATACATTACTTTTTTTTTTACAGAAAAATACGGTATTTATACAGTATTTTTGTTCTTTCTTGAATTACAAGCAAATAAATGTAAAATTACATTAACTGTAATTAAACATGTAGCTTTTATATGAGGATTTATGTCCATACTAAAAATGTAACATTTTTGTAATTTGAAGGTAAATCTTACTAGTTTTATATTAATGTTTACTTTTACATTCAGACTTTATGACTCTTAGTTGAGTTAATGGAAACATTTGTAAACTACACAAGTTGTTGTGGCTGTATTGTTTGAAAAGACAATAATGTTGTGGTTCACCAGATCCGTCATCATCGGGCAAGAAACAAAAACACAAACACCACATGTGGCTTAAGTCATTTCAGCATGATCATATGGTCGAGGCACCAGATCCTCCACGCCCCTGTGACATCCATCATTAGCATGTCTAGTTGAATTTTTTACCTTATAATGATAATATTTACAATGCAGACTTAAAGGTGCAGTCACACTGGCATTTTATCCCTGTTCATTTGAGTATGAAGGGCTGAGAACATATGACTGGAGTCAGGAACTGATCCTGTTATGTTTGAGTTGTCTTCATTTTAACATCTTATAAAGAAATACTCTGTGGGATGCGGCTTTATAGAAGACTTTGTGTGGCACAGACAGCTTTAATTTCAGATTTTCAGCATTAACAAGTATTGTGACTCTTATGATGTGAGTTAATTCACTACTGATGGCTCCAGCCTCTATAAATGACACATGGAAATCCTGAGGGAAATGGCTGCTAGTGACCGTAATAACTAACCTGAGCTACGTTAATATTTGCTGTCCTTCCAGCTCTTTGCAGCAAACGCTGAATTTTTCCAGCCTCTTATGGTCTTGAAGCTCTTTTCTGCAGTGTGAGGAGATGCAACGTGGGGGAATCTTTTCCAAGGCGTTGTGGTATAGCAGGTGGTGTTGGACCTATGATGTGGAGAAAAAAAAGAGGAGTGGTTGAAAAAAAAGTTACGTAATTAAGGGTGAACTATGCTGGAAGTTTGGTTGTAATTGATCAAAAACTAAAAAAGGAAAAGTGATGCAGCTGTGGCCAAGAAATGTTTGTCTCTATCAGTTGTGGAAGCATTCCTGTGGAAAAAAATATTAATGCGATTTCTGATATTATTCTTTTGTATTACAGTTGAGAATAAAAGTAATTGGCTTTCTTAAAAAAGTAATATGCAACAGAAAGTGTAATTGATCTTCTAGGTGTGAGAAGCCATGTTTGAAGTGAACCAATGGTTCTGCTTCATATGTCTGTTCTTATATGTGTGTGTCTGTGTGTGTGTGTGTGTGTGTGGGCGACAGAGAGAGAGAGAGAGAGAGAGAGAGAAAGCAAGCAAACAGAGTTTGTGCCTCCTGACAGGATGTCACTTGCTAGACCTCTCATTGTTTCTGTCAATAGTTCACATGAGTTTCTACTGAATTTCTACTGAGTCAAAGGAAGTGAAACATGCCATTAAAGTTGTCAAGACATTGGCACACACACACACACACACACACACACACACACACACACACACACACACACACACACACACACACACACACACAGATTTTAGTTTTATTTTAAAACTAATATTTGTGACAATATTTTGTGTCTACCATGAATGGATCATCCAGATGTTTGCTCTACAGGAAGTGACACAGTGAAGTCGGGTGACATAGGCTGGCTTGGACCCAAAGGCATTGGTTTGATTCCAGATGTGAGAGAGAGACACAATGAAGTCATTGGATGTTCAACCAGTATTAGAAACACTATGTTCAGTCCTGTGCCTTTAATCCACTAACCTGACAGAATATGGGACTTTTCCTTAGAATTAAAGGTCAGATTTGATCCTGGGAATGATATCTAAATCATCTTAGACCTAAGAGAGCTCCTAAACTGTTAGGAGGACTTTCTTAAGTAACTTTAAAGCAGGAAATAGGTCATCACATAACTAAGATATTCAACAGTAAGAAAAATGCAGCAGTTCAGCAGTAATGACTCTGATTTGTTACAACCTTTCATCAGCAGCGTGATCGAGACTGAAACACATTCCACCGCTGTTCACCCTCGTCTCTGCTGCACACAGCCAGAGGGAAGACGGTGTTAATCTGCTCTGCTACTTTCTCCCATGCTCTCCTCTTGGCTTGTGTTCTAACACTGGGGCAGATGAAGTTCCAAAATTACCAGCAGGGTAAATAAACGTAAATGAAGAGGCAAAATTCTGTGATTAGACCTGTTGATTTCACCTTTCATACTATGTCCATTATCTCTAAGAATGCATTTTGAATTCTTGATCAGCCAATCACAGCCTTTATTTATGAATCTTACCTATAGGGTCAAACACTTATCACTGAGACACTGAGATAAAGTTGTAGTTTTTGAATATTTGCTGCAGGTACGACTCTCCTCTGCCTCACTGTGACTCCGATGTCATTTCCATTATAATTACACTTTGGTCACCCTGAGGTCAAAAGTAGATAGAATGCCATGGAAAGGAGGTTAGAGGTGCTTTATCAGTTTTCTGTAGTATGTAACCCAAAAAGCATGGGGAAACATATCTATCCATCCACCCATCCATTTTCTTCTGCTTATCCAGGATTGGGTAGTGGTGGCTGCAGACCTATCAGGCTTTTCCAGATGTCTCTCTTCTCAGAAACACTTTCCAGCTCCCTCTCCTGAGGCGTTCCAGGCTAGATGAGATATGAGAGAGTTCTGGATCTCCTCCCAGTTGGACATGCCCTGAAAACCTCCAAAGGGAGGCGCCCAGGAGGATCCTCACCAGATGCTGAACCACCTCGACCGGCTCCTTTTCGACGCGAAGCAGCAGGGGCTCTACTCCGAGCTCCCCTCCGGATGTCTCCTGACTCTCTCTCTCTAAATCTGAGCCCTGCCAACCTTCGGAGGAAGCTCATTTGTCCGCTTGTATCTGCGATCTCATTCTTTCAGTCACAACCCAGAGCTCATGACCATCGGTGAGGGTTGGAACGTAGATCGACTGATGAATCGAGAGCTTTGCCTTACAGCTCAGCTCTCTCAAAAACAGCTTTTTCTCCATGGAGTTATTGTGATTGTTACAGGTTTTATCTACTGGACCAAAGCATTCCCTTACATACAGTACAGAGTTATTGTTGCCCAGATGCAATAACATGATATATTGATGTTGACCACATCAATGAACACGTCAGATACCGAATATGACTTGTCCTCATTTAACCCTGTTTCTTAGTCGCTCTGCCTTTACATTTGTACCACGCAGCCTCAAAAGGCTTGTAGAATAACCTCATTTAAATGTACATAAGCTTCAAATGGTCATTAGTGTCTGTTTGTTCTGCATAGTGTAAACTGAAAAAGATCCGTATCCCTTGTTCAACTCCAGCTCCACAAAAGTTAGAGTGGTTAGTGGTTAGTGTCCATGGTAACCTGCACATCTGTGATGTATGGGGGGGGGGTTAGTGTCCATGGGTAACCTGCACATCTGTGATGGTATTGGGGGGGGGGTTAGTTAACCTGTTATCAGTTTGAATATTAAATATCTGGTCTTTGTATTGTTTTCAATTGAATTTAGGCCAAAACAAAATGTGCAAATTATTGCATTCTGTATTTATTGACGTTTCTCATAATGTCTCGACTTTTTCTTGAATTCATTTTGTATCAAATATCAAATTAAAAAACAAAAGCACCCTGCTTAAGATCGTTGTAGGTTGTGTGTATCGTCTATAAGGGTTGCTAAGCCCATGAGTCACATCATTCCACACTGCAGCACTTCAACAAGACTTCACGGCTCAGTGACAAATACTCCGAGTGTTTGAGCTGTGAGGTTTATGGGAGTGAGCCCGATGGAGGAGGGATGAGTGCACAGGGTTTTAGAAGTTTTCTCTATTTAGAGGGAGGGAATTTAGGGAGCTAATCGTCAGTGGCAGAGTTTGGACTTTTATCGCAGCACCATCAGGAGAAGCAGTTGCTCTTGTTATGATGTGAAAATCCACAACCTTTTCCTGACTTTGCGGAGCTAAGTCAGATTTTCCGAAGCGCTGGCCTCTTTCTCCTCCTCACTTTTAATGGTGAAGACATGCTGTTGCATGTTTGAGCCAACAGTGAGCCGGGAGAGTTCAGAGCCAGGACAGTGTCTGCTCCAGAGCTCCGACTGGCATGTCTGTAATGGAGCATTAACTCATGGAACATCTGACCACAAAAATGACTTTCTGGGAAATGTACATGTCATGTAAACATGTGAAACCCCAGAACAAAAGTTGTTTGGTGAACAATTGTCAGAGACCAACAGGTTTATCTCCGTAACCAATCAGTTTGTTGTGAAATAAAATCTAGAAATCTGTCGAGAACATAAACATCCTTTGGTTAACAATCATCTATTGTACTAGGCTCCACACTTCCACCAGCTTGGTTGCCAAACGCTTCTGAGACAGTGGGCCGGTCTGCCAGCAGACAGTTCCCACAGTTTGTGAGAGGATAGATGTTCTCTTGCAGTCATCATGAAATAATGACTTTGACATGTGAAATGCAAGGAAGCCACATCTGCACCACAGGAAAGCTTATTAGCTTAGCAAGTCTTGCCACATCTCATATGAATATAGTCCGTACTGACTCCCAGTTTGACACTGGATGGACTGGCAGTATTGGCAAAGTCCAAGAAAGTGGAGCTAATGAAGAACAAAGAACAGGTTGTTCAGTCTCAGCTGCTGACATCATGACTCTTATCACTAAAATTCACCAGCCCTCAAACAAATCATATGCGTAACTTTTCTCAGCTCAAGGCTTACCCACATGCTTGGGGCATTGAACCATATTACAGTGCAGGTAGGCAGACCTTTAGGTATTTTGTTTCTTTAGGGGCTTGTTTAGCCAGTTTTATTTTCTCTGTGTGAAAATACTGTAACTTACATATACATCAAATACATCAAATTTCTCTTTATTATGCGTGTATCTGTTATATCTAATCTGAATCTTTTATAAGACTACAGATGAAAAAGGACTGTGATATCACAGACTTTTATTTCTTATATACTGATTTATAAAGAATTTATAAAGAATAGAAAAACATCAAATATGATGACAGGTTAAGGGATGAGGGAGGAATGAAGACAAAATATGACAATTATGGAGACATTTCAATCAGGAGAGAAAAATAAGATGTTTATTACATCAAATGATATGTGATAATTAATCTGTCAGAAAGTCTTTGGTGTCAGAAAGTCTTTGGTGTCAGAAAGTCTCCGGTGTCAGAAAGTCTCTGGTGTCAGAAAATCTTTGGTGTCAGAAAGTCTTTGGTGTCAGAAAGTCATTGGTCTCAGAAAGTCTTCGGTGTCAGAAAGTCTTTGGTGTCAGAAAGTCTTTGGTGTCAAAGTCTTTGGTCAGAAAGTCTTCGGTGTCAGAAAGTCTTCGGTGTCAGAAAGTCCCCGGTGTCAGAAAGTCTTTTGAGTCAGGAAGTCTTTGGTGTCAGAAAGTCTTTGGTGTCAGAAAGTCTTTGGTGTCAGAAAGTCTTTGGTGTCAGAAAGTCTTTGGTGTCAGAAAGTCTTTGGTGTCAGAACGTCTTCGGCGCTTAGACTCTTCAGGGAGATGGAGATTGGAGAGCATCTGTCCTGAGCAGCAGGAAGATATATATCTCCCCTTGGAGTCCAGACACTGGTGGTGGTGGCTGATGACGCTGCTGAGACTGATCCAGATCCCCCGTTAGGGAAAATTCTTCTTCTTATTTTCTTATATTCTTATTTTCTTATTTTTGCTAATAAGTCATAAACTACTGATGATAAACACATGATTCCAGATGATCTGAGTAAAGCAACGTCATTAATGTTAAAACGTATAAAAAAGAATCTTAAAATTCAGAGGGCTGATACATCTAAGTGTTTATTGTGTAAATAAATATATTTTCATATGAATAAATATTTTTAACTGTATCATATTTGTTTTGTTTAATAATTGGTGATACACCTCTGATAAATAATTGTTACAGGAGTTTTGGTCTGAAAACTACTTTCCGATTATTCAGGTTGTAGTGACGATGAGTTTTTTCCAGTTGTTTCTTGCTTTGGACAGTAACCAGGATGCTAGTGGTAACTGTAAGGCTAATGCTAGCAGCTAGAAAACAAACCAGGAACAGCCAGGAAGCCCGAAACAAAAGAAACAAACATGTTTGTAGTGAAAAGTCGTCTGTTTCTACTTTAAAATCCAACAACTGCTGCCTTCAGCTACATGTTTGTGTATGATTTTCTCTATTTGTTGAGTCATTGTTGCCATGAGTGTATTTATAAATCACCTCACCGCCTGTTCCATATTCCACTTCAGCCAACCCTGCTGCACAAAAACAGATGAAAAGATGAAAATTTGTTCCTCTGACGTCTCACTCTTTGCTGCTTCTATGCTTATGCCATAAAAATACATCACACCTGCAGAATCAATTTAACACATTCTAATATTCCTGCAACTAACACTGTAGTTCCTGGCCTTCACAGACAAACTGGAGGATTTTGTTCTCTTAGCAGCTTCATGTTGCCCAAATTTAACTAACAGGCTCGTTTCCATGAACATCAGTTAATTTGGTCTTTTAGTGAGAGTTGGATGTCATTTCTAGTTTCTCCTCCAGTCGCTGTCTGATTTCTGTCTCATCAGTGGTTCCTGCAATCATAAAAAAGTCTGCATGTGTGGTGTGTTTGTTTTTCCTGTCGTGGAAGCTGTGGGAGTGGACGGTGGTTCCATTATGGTGGGAACCCTGCAGCTATCTTAGCACTAACATGTGCACACAGGGAAGCAATGATTATAACATCAGCTACTCATAAATTACCTCCAGCACCACCACAGCTACAGACTCTAATTAGACAGTGTGTGTGAGAGAAAGGAGTGAAAATTCAAAATGTCTGTTTAGCCATCTTCTTTCCACAAAAACAGGAAATGTGGACATCGCGTACTCAACTGTTCGTACACATGCACACACACAATTTTCCATTTTGAGTTGGACAGCGCCTTCATCAAATGTAGCTTCACGTCCACAGCGGACCTTTAAGTTTTTCCTCCTTTCTGCTATCGTGGTGCTTTTAGCAGAGGTTGGATATGAGAGAATACCATGTTTTTTTGTTATTTTGCCTGCCTGTTAAAAAGATTCAGAGTAGATTTCATGTCGGGGCATTGCTTTTGATATCTTCATCAAAAGGAAAGGACAAGAGGAATGTGCTGGTTTTCTAGCCAGCTCACAGCGTATCATGGATCCATTTCTCATTGTAGCCAGATTTAAAAGGTTTTAAGAGCTGTATTTAAGAGCCTTCTGCAGCTCGAGGCTCGTAAAGCTCAACAGAACACAAACACAGCATCATTCTAGATCTCAGGCAGATAATTAGGACAATAAAGAAGAGAAAAAGCACACAGTCTCTGCAGAAGCATCTCAGGTTTGCCTTAAAAATGTTTTTACTGAAGTCTGTTCAGATGTCAGCAGTTATCTAAGCTCAAGAAAAAACACAAGGCAAAAACTAACCTGGTCAATATGTTAAAATGTTGGTTCAGAAGTGATACAAGAATATCTGTTCTCTCTTGTCTCATTCAGTTTAGATTTGGTTGTAAACAATCATCAGAATTAATACTGGATACTGAAAGATTTCCAGAAGGATCAGATGAAGATGAATGTATGCCGATTTGAACCACTCACTGTAGTAAATACACATATTATAAATATAATACTGTTGCATCTCTCACTATAATGATGCATTAACTGGTGGTTCAGTGAATATTGCACCATTGAGCATAAACACCTCTGTGCCTGTTCATAACTCGCCCTCCGTCTGCAGGGATCCATGCCATGGCTTTACTCCACTATTCCTCTCTGTCCCACTACCACACACACAGTTTCCAGTCGCCATAAAGCCTGACTATACAGTATAAAGTGGAATGTGTGTGGAATGACTAGAAGCTAGAGAAACCTTTGTGGCAGCTAAAAATAACTGTTATTAGACTGTACCAATATAGGAAACAAGTCTAAACACAGTGAGCACGACTTCAGTCTGAGCACGGTTGGTGAAGCAGGCTTACAGTTCGCTTTGAGCTTGAGAAGAAGAGGAAAATGTCATTTAGGAAGGTGTCACGCTTTCCTGACTATATAGACAAGATATACTATACTATACTATACTATACTAAAACTATACTATACTACTACTATACTACTGCTATACTATACTACACTACAACTATACTATACTATACTACTACTATACTATACTACACTACAACTATACTATACTACAACTATACTATACTACTACTATACTACTACTATACTATACTATACTACACTACACTACAACTATACTATACTACAACTATACTATACTATACTACTATAATACTATACTACACTACAACTATACTACACTACAACTATACTATACTACAACTATACTATACTACAACTATACTATACTATACTAAAACTATACTACTACTATACTATACTATGCTATATTATACTACTACTATACTACTACTATACTATACTAAAACTATACTATACTACTACTATACTACTGCTATACTATACTATACTATACTAAAACTACTATACTACTACTATACTACTGCTATACTATACTACACTACAACTATACTATACTACAACTATACTACACTACTACTATACTATACTACAACGATACTATACTATACTACACTACAACTATACTATACTATACTACTACTATACTATACTACAACTATACTACACTACTACTATACTATACTATACTACAACGATACTATACTATACTATACTACAACTATACTATACTATACTATACTACTACAATACTATACTACACTACAACTATACTACACTACAACTATACTATACTATACTAAAACTATACTACTACTATACTACTGCTATACTATACTACACTACAACTATACTATACTATACTATACTACTACTATACTATACTACACTACAACTATACTATACTACAACTATACTATACTATTCTACTACTACACTACACTATACTATACTATACTACTACTATACTATACTATACTATTAAAAAACAATGATATGTCTGTAATTCATTGCCATTAGGTTTGCCATTGTGGCAGCACGGTGGCGCAGTGGGTAGCATTGTTGCCTCACAGCAAGAAGGTCCTGGGTTCAGATCCACCTGAGGACCTGGGACCTTTACATGTTCTCCCCGTGTCTGTGTGGGTTCTCTCCAGGTTCTCCAGCTTCCTCCCAGCAGAAACATGCAGTAGAGGTGAACTGGTGACTCTAAACTGACTGTAGGTGTGAATGTGAGTGTGAACGGTTGTCTTTCTATGTGGTCTGGTGAAAAACTGGTGACATATCCAGGGTTGAACCCCACCTCCCACCCAAAGTCAGCTGGGATAGGCTCCAGATATGTGATCCTACACATTTTACTAGCGGCTACAGAAAATGGATGGATGAATATTAAAACCTTTAAACAGTAAAATAGCAGGTTTTATAAATCTGGTAACATTCCATGCTTTTTGGGCTGGACTGCATTTTTCTATAATAATGTCTGGATGTGTGTCCTTTAGGTCGCTGTGAGTCAGTCAGAGGAGTTAGGACACAGAGGAGAGTCTACAGATTTTAAACATATTTTCTTACCCTGTTTTATCACTAAGATATTCAGAGGAACAGAAATATGCTGGAGCCTCTGTAGATCTCAGAGAACTGTTCAGATAGGAGAAAAATGATGTGTGTGTTTGTATCTGTTGTCTTGCTCAGACACTAGCTGGAAGGAGTGTTGTTCCAGCTGTGTTTTCTTACCGCTGTGTGTGTGTGTGTCAGTTCTATTAAAGGGACATTTGGCTTCCTACTAATGGGTACCTAAATGTAAATACACAAACTATAACATGGTAACGTGTCTGAGTGTGGAGCCAACATCTGTTTCAGTCTCGTGTCAGACCTGATGTCTGCATTCAGATAAATCCATCTAACATATCCATCCATCATCTGTTTGACCGCTTATCCTTCTGAGGGTCACGGGAGGCTGGAGCCGAATCCCAGCTGACGTTAGTCCAGTGGCGCCCTGGACGGTTCATCACAGAGGCCACCAACCTTTCACACTGACAAGCAAACCTATGAGCAATAAGTCAAAAAACATACTGCATGGATGATATTAGCGTACAGTGAGTCCTCACAGCTGATTGATGAGATGTGTTGGTGAGTCTCTTACAGACTGCAGACACATTTATAAATAATCCAACCTGAACCTCATCATTTACAGATCAGATGTATTAAAACACTGAGACCTTCATAGACTTACTTTATCAGTAGAGTCCAAAGGTTTTTCTGTTCAGGTCTAAATTGACCTCAGGGCTCCATGAACTCCAAGACCTTCACCACTGTTGATCCAGAAGCTCCAGTAGCTCAGAACCATCTAGATCAGACCCAGAAGTTCTGGATGCTGTTCTGTGGAGCCATGAAACCAAACTGGAACTTTTGGGGATCTCTGGATCAGCGGTATGTCTGAAGGAGGAAGAATGAAGCTGGTGCTGAAAAGAACAGCCTACCTACAGTGAAGCATGGCGGTGGATCAGTGAGGCTCTGGGGCTGCTTTGCTTCCTGGACCACTGGAAACCTGCAGCCTGTAGAGGATCAGATGGATTCCATCAAGGATCAGGAAATCCTAGAAGAAAACGTCTCCATCTGTGAGGAAGATGAAGCTCGGCCGTCATTGGACGTTCCAAAAGGACAATGATCCCAAGCAGACCTCAGAGTCCACCAAGGCCTGGTTTCAGAAGAAGTCCTGGATCATTCTAGAGGCCGTCACAGTCGCCTGACTGGAATCCATAGAAAACCTCTGGTGGGATCTGAAGAAGGTGGTTGCAGCAGGTAAACCAGGATTATTCCAGAACTGGAGGCCTTTGTCCATAAGGAATGGGCTAAGATTCCTCAGGAACGCTGCCAGAAGCTGGTGTCTGGATCTGCATCAGGTTTGCAGCAGGTCATAGCAGCTAAA
This sequence comes from Chaunax sp. Z400, assembly GCA_037577475.1. Taxonomy (NCBI): domain Eukaryota; kingdom Metazoa; phylum Chordata; class Actinopteri; order Lophiiformes; family Chaunacidae; genus Chaunax; species Chaunax sp. Z400. The sequence continues at coordinate 3,061,024 of CM075193.1, forward strand.
GGGTCTACAAAGAACTAGAGACGCTGGTCATTAAGGATCATTTAGAGACTGAGGAGTCAGTAAAAGGAGAGTTTAATGTCTGATGTATTGATCTGTTCAAACTGTCCTTTTTTGATTTGATTATTGCAAACAGCTGACCAAGAGTAGATTTTGCCAATAAACCTGATAAATAATGGAGGTTGAACAAGTTTGTTTCCAAATGTTAAGCCTAAACTTACACATGTAGTTTTATCCCCGCCAGGAACAAAGTGAGGAGGAGGAGGAGGATGAAGGTCCGTCATGTTTAGTTTCTGGAGAATAACTCAGAAAAGTTCACTACTTTATTTACACATCTCTCGTGTACTGCAAAGATGTCTTTTGATGTTTTGGGGGATTTTAAAACATTAATTTAGTTTTTTAAATTTTGTAATTTTAACTTTTTCTCAGATATGCAATAAACAATAATAGCAATTAACAGGGACGACTTAAAACCTGTTTCTGTCGTAATTCAGTGAAATGTAAACAGATGGGGATCCTGAGTATTTCATGCTTGTTGGGCTTAAAGCTAACAAAAGTGCTGTTTCATGTTAATTATGCTTTAGACAGACTTTGTGGCAGGAAGGCTTTGTGTGCCGACCACAGATACCAGAGGGCTCCTTGTGCATCTGGAAGCCTAACGGCATGAGAAAACAGTATGAGATGAGCTGGGATGAGAATTTATAGAGGACCTACAATCATGTCATACATTTTATAATCTATCTTTTCCTGGCAGTTCCCTTTAATCCTATCCTCACACGTCATGGTGTGTCTTATTACAGATTATTCCGCTCAGTAAATGTTGCCTGTAATTTTCAGAGTTGGAAGCTTCCTTGAACAGCTCGTATGTCGGTTCCCTCTGACGTCACACACCTCTAATTGCTCCTCATCAGACTGATTGTGCTGAGAGAGCTGGAATGAAGTGTTGCGACTTCTCCACAGCCTGCCAGGATAGAGAGATGTAAAAAAAACAGAGACCAACCCTGAAGAGAAAGAAGGAGGAGGATGAAACACTCGGTGCCTGTCAGACATGCAGATGTTGGGGTGCTGCAGAGAGATAGGTGCTGTGGTTCCTGAAGACTGTTATCATGTCTCTCCACAGACATCATTTTTGGGTGTTTCTTGATGAGCTGGTCAGAAGGGTGGAGCTCCTCAGCACCCAGCTTCTCAGCTCTAAAGTCCACCTGTAGGATCAGGATCAGGGCTGAAAAAACTGAAACCTATAAAACCTGATCCCAGACCAGTCCTTTGTTTTCATCTGTACAAACTGTTTTTTTTTTAAATAAACAACATCATGGAGTGGACGATAAATTAATAAACTAGAGGGAACTCGAGGACAAGCCGAGGGACCAGTTCCCCAGCCTGAGGGCCAAATTAAAAAAGACAATAAACAATTAATAAACCTGCTAATTTATATTAGAGAAAATCATCATTTTTGTGATTTCTGATAACATGACCTACGTCTGATAATTTATTCATTTCACTGCAATCAGATGAAAATATAATATCTAATATAAAAAGAAATCCTGGTTCTGGATGAACTACAAAATGTAAAGGATTTGTCTCTGGTTCAAACCCAACCGTAACAGTTTGTGAAATTTCTTTTTTAAGCTTTTGAGTAAACCTGCTGAGAAACAAACAAACAATCCAACCAACCAACAGACACGAGTGAAACCGTGACCTCCTTGGTGGAGGTGATGAAGACGAAGACGAAGATGAAGATGAAGAACAGTGAATAAAGGATTTAAACACTGGCCTCTTATTTCTGTGACATTTTGAAGGTGCATCCAAAGCAGCAGATCTCAGAGTCTCACCATCAGGACTGAATTCACATTTTTAGATTTGTTTTGTGTTCTGAAAGGTGAGAAATAACCCAAAGTTTGAGATCAGGTGGGAGATTTAAACCTAAAGTCTGCTGTAAAAACTTAAACTGTGGTTAATAAAAGGCCCCAGGAAGCTTCTTTTGTTTTATTATGTATCTTGAACACAGAGATCAGGCAGACAGTGCTGAACACTGGCCTGTTAAAACTGTGACTCATTCCCCACCTGCTGCAGCATGAATGGCCCCCAGTGACTCTGGTATTTTACCAGTATGTCACATGACCGACCACGAGTCATACGACAGACAGGAAATGCTTTCTCCTTCTCAACGCTGTTTTCTCTCGTCCCTCTCGTGGACTCTCTCTCTCTCTCTTTCTCTCTCTCTCTCTCTCTCTCTCTCTCTCTCTCTCTCTCTCTCTCTCTCTCTCTCTCCAGAGGTTTTTTGTCTCCACCTCAGTCAAACTGACATGACTGTAACTTTATTTGTGATTTTCTCTCACACTGACTGATGTATTCATTCTGTTTGTCTGACAGATGGAGTCGGTGACTCCTGCTCTGGGCTGCCCTTCCAGAGGAAATGTGATACAGTGCTATAAAATGAGTTGACCTCCATGTGCCTCCAAACAGTTAACAGTCCTCTGTGTTTATAATTACAGCTGAGTCACATAATAAAACCATTTAGACCATGAATGCATCACACCTCTTTGTGTGCTAGTAGATAAAAGTGAATGTTGTGCAGATGGACAGCCTGGAAGCTGATTTATTTTATATTTCCTATCAGCACTTATTGATTTATTGACATCTGTTCAGTCTAAATCTATATGTATAACCTCCAGATAACCCCGGGTGCTTGCAGAGTAGATATTTAGTTTGAGGATGAATGTCTGCGTAGGATTTCATTGGTGGAGCCGGACTCAGGCTGTGAGGAAGATAAGCCCAGGAGAAAACAATCCCTGAGCCGTGAACGGACCGTCAGGAAGTTGGGGTGTCGAGGTCGAGGTCTGACCTGGATTTTGGATCGCAGCAGTGATCTGGATTTGTGTAACTCGTTGAACTTGTGACAGTAAGGAAGAGGAAACACTTGAAGCGAGAGACAAAGAGGAAATGCCGGTGACATTGGTCCCAGGCCAGAAACAGGAGGGGCACAACCTAAGTCTTCTGCTGTGGTCCTTCAGGGTTGGGTTTGTTTGGTCAGAGTCCACAAAATACAGAACAGCCTCTGGCCATAAGAAATGACTTCATAACAATACTTCCTTTGTGTCCGTTGTGTCTACAAGCTTCTGTTGTGGTATTAAAAGTGAACTCAGATCCCTGTTTTACTGTCCTGACCACAAAACTCTCTGTTCTTGACAGGTGTCAGTTTGTTTTATGATGAAAGGAGAGACGGAGTTTTAGAGGTAAAGAGGTGAAACAGGAGGGAGACATTTACAGCCCTCTCTGGTGTGGTCTAATTCCTGCAGACAGGCAGGAACACTATACCTTTTTGTGCTGGACTGGAGGAAATGAAAAAAGCACCGGAGTGTTTGATTCTTTGTCTGCGTCCCAGTTATCGTCATAAAATAACTTCTATATTTTAGAGGCAGTAAGAGATTAAAAAAAACAAAAAACAGACGAGAACGAGCTTCGAACTGATGTCGACTTTCTTTCAAAGATGAACTCATTGATTCAGACGTTATCGGCGCTGCTTCGGCCTCTAAAGGCTGCTGTATTGATTATAGATCATAGAATTCAAACGTTTGCTGGAACTAATAGTTTGTTATTTAACTTGTAATGGAGCTTTTTTCCTGAGGAAACCTGTTTGACATTGAAACCGTTCAACGTCTGAGGAAACATGAATGTGTTCAAAAGATTTGCTGGCAGTCTGCCTGCCCTCTGATTATTGATATTTCCTACGTTCAAATTAAAGTTTCTTCATAATGTATGACAGGTTGTGGAATAATGTGTGGGTTTAAGGGAACATTAGTGTTGACAGTCATGTGTTAGTGAGGTCAGGGAGTCACCTAAATCATTTTAAATCATCCTGAACTCAAAGAAATATTTTTATTTGAAATAATGATGCATGGATCTCCATGAAACAAATCTGCATATTTAGGGGGTTTGTGTCTAATTGTGTGCAATTTGGTGCAGATCCAAATAAAAACCAGATCCAGCAGATTTAAATATATTTTCATAAAAGGTAGATTCTGTAAATTCTGGTTACAGGCTATGAGTTTGATTTTTGATAGAGCTTGATTAAGTTGTTGTGCCTTAGCAGATTTATAACCTCTACTTTACTTTTATTTATAATACATGAATAATAAACAGACATTAATGTATGTTTAATTATTGAATCTACACATAAGGTTTATGTAAAGGTTTGCATCTATTTATTTCATTGGACTAAATTATTTAATTTATACAGGTTCACTCAACATGATAGAGAAACTTTTAATGAAACATTAAATGTGACTGTTTACATTCAACATATGTAATTAAATGTGGTAATTAAAGTCAATGATTTGAATAGTTACTTTTTTGAGTGTGGAGAGTATGAATGATATTATCACTAGAAATTATTAGACATCAAATTTCACCCAATTTTGTTTGAGGATTATTATTTGTATAATTAAATCCATGTTATATAAATGAAATAAGCTCAGTGGCGAAGCTTTTCTCCATTGTATTTAATGCAGGCCTTTATATTTACTATGAAGCCATGTCAGATATCCTGTATATTGACATTCTGTCATGCATATTTGGGATTCTATTTGTGTGTTTATTTGAACATATTTCTGTATTTTTCACATATTAAGGATGATAATATAATAATATAATATGATCTATATGATATTCTGTGTGGTAAACCTCTCACCTCCCGACACAAACTGTGTTCACAACAGATTGACATCAATCCAGGCCTTAAACCAAGCTGAGCTAATAATTATCACTCCATTGTGTTTATAGGAGGAAATAAGCCGACACCTTTTCTTTATTTCCAGGTCTGAATGTTGGCAGGTGGTTTTAATTCTGCAGCAGCATCTCATAAAATCCCTCCTGTACTGTTTGGGCAGGAAACAGACGCTGTGGAGTTTTCTCTTCCTAATCAGCCGAACTGAACGCAGGTTTCAAGATGCTTTAAACATTTAATGAGAAAAAACAAGCAAAGTGCTGTGAAACAGCAATTTACACAACAACAAATAAAAAACATATGGTATACAGATAAAACAAAAGTATATAGATAATCTGATAAAACAAAAGTATATAGATAATCTGATAAAACAAAGCATATCAATTAAAAAATAATACATAAAAAGTAACTGAATAAAAAATAAATAAATGGATAGAAAAAAATAATAAATAAAAATAAATAATTCAGAAAATTAAATATCTAAAATATCTAAATGGTCTTCAATATAGATTAAAGGTCAATACATTCAAGGTCTGTTAATTTGTTAAACTGTAAATATTTCAGCAGATTTTAAGTTAAGGAAATGCAACATAGTCTGAATTCATTATAAAAAGCATTGAAAATGGGGGCTTCATAAGTAATATTTTGCCATCATGACAATTGTGTTAATCAGTAGATTTTCAATTCAATTCAATTCAACTTTATTGTCATTTTGCCATACAGAGCAGAATGAGACAGCGTTTCCCAGAGATCCCGGGTGCCCAATGCAGAATAAACATATATAAATATAAATCTCTATGATTGAAACAACAAACAGCACTGACACTAAAAACTAATTAAAAACAGATAGTAGCAAACAAACACATTTCCATCAGCACGTAATTAATTACATGAATAATAAAAACAGATTAAAAAGTGTCCCAGTGTTAAGTTCATGTTTTCTTTCATTACCAGTATACTTTACATCCACGTGATTTAAATTGAAGAAGGGGAAGCAGGATGAGGACAAACGACATCATATGTCCTTTAGAATCTATTGACTGATCTATTGTGTTTCTGTCTTTGCAGCCTGTCTTCTTCGCTACAACGTCCTGTCGCTGGTTTACTTCCTCTTCCTGCTGCTGCTGCCATGGTTTCTGTGTCCCAACAAACACACAATCAGAGGTAAGACTGTCTCTTCCAGTCACTGTGATGTAGAGACGCCTGCTGTGATCAACAGTCTCTGGTTTTCAGGTCTTCAGCCGCGTGTCTTTGTTTAGTTGGTTTGTTGGTTTGTCAGCAGGATTCCGCAAAAACTAACAAATGGATTTCCATCAAACTCGGTGGGAGATTGAGGGACAATTTTTTTTTTTTTACTTTCTTTAACACTGCAAGATGGAGAGAACGTTTTTATGATAATCTCTCAGGGAATGAAATGGATCTTATAAATAAAACCATTTTAAATATATTTCCATATTTCTGCGCTGTTAACTCCGGTTAGATTTTGGATAAAGCTTGATTGAAGGGGACTCTTGGGCCTATGTAGAGGTATGCAATCTACTGAACCATTCTAGTTTGTACCTGTTATGTTTTGATATAAGGTCTTATGGATTTAATGCTCTAAAGGGACTGACAGTTGCTGCCTGACAGATTTTACCCAGGGCAGGAAGAACTTCTCCAGTTCTGTCACCCTTTTAAACTGCTGGCAGGAGTTTGGTGTGGAAGAACTGGACTGTCCTGCACAGAAACCTCAACCCCATCCAACACCTTTTGGATGAACTGGAACAGAGATTAGGAGCCAGGCCTCCTCAGCCTCCTCACCCTCCTCATCAGTGTCTGACCTCAGAGATGTAGAAAGCCTTCCCAGAAGAGTGGAAGCTGTTTTAGCTGCAGAGGAGGACCAGCTCCATATTAACGTCTATGAATTTAGAATGAGATGTCAGAAAAGGTCCTGTTGGTGTAAAGGTCTGGTGTCCCAATATTTCAGCTATTTCAGGCTTGCATGTGTTTTATTTTGCACATTTTCATTATTTTTTATCTCCACTTAGGAGGTTATGTTTTCACCCATGCCGGTCAGTTTGTTTATTTGTTTGTCAGCAGGATTACACAAAAACTACTGGATGGATTTCTATGAAATTTGGTAGAAGGATGAGACGAGGTCCAGGAAAGAACCCATTAAAATGAAGATGGGATCTGGATAAAGGGGCTGATCCTTTTTTCCTTTTTCTTTAACAATACAAAATATGGTTTTGTAACATAATTACACAGGAGACATAGAGCCAATTTCCATGAAAATTCATAGAGGGGTCAGCCAGGGGCGATGAGAGACCCCATTAAATTCTGGTGTGGATCCAGATAAAGGGACGATCCAGATCCTTTTTTCATTTTCCTAATTATGCAGGATTTACTGAACCAGTTAGTTGTGGGTCAGGCAGAGTAAACAGACACATGTTGGACCGTTCAGCCTTGGTGCTGGTATGAGCTTCACTTCATGCCATTCTAGTTTCCACTGATACTTTCCACAATGAAAACCGCTCCCTTGCCAGCTCCCTTGTGATCCTCAGTCCCAATGCCAGCAGGGAAAACATTTTTTGCCTCTTTTCTGTCGTCTGTTTCTGATCTGATCTGTTAAAATGTAAGGAGAAGCTTTTATTTTGGTGAGATTAAAAGTTAAGGAGAGACAGACAGAGGGAGGACAAAGAGCCAGGGGGGAGTACCGCGAAGGGAAAACCCACTGGCCTGCCAAAACCATGACACATGCACACACATGTTCATATGCGCGCGCACACACACACACACACACACACACACACACACACACACACACACACACACACACACACACACACACACACACAGTGTAAGCTGAGCATGGAAAAAAAACAAAATGACTAATAGGAAGCAGCACCGCTGGCTCTGAGAGTTTCGTTGTGGTCGGATTCCTCAACGACTGGCTTGTGTTCAAATATTCAATTATTCTCTGATTTATCATTTAAATCCTGAACAGGACTGTTAGAATAACTGATCCCGTTAGAAGCTGATTAAATATGTTAATGTGAGGTGATGTCTCTCTAATCGCTTGTCAGACTTTAATGAAATTCTAGATTTTTATGATCCAAGAGTGCAGCTCTCTAGTTTATTTTTTTATGGCACCATTACATCAAAATATATCGATCAGTTTTAAAAGGTGTCGGAAAACCTCATTCTGACATTCCTAACATTTTTGATATCTTTTCTAAGAATATTTGTTATTTTACCTGAGAGTTATGAAGCTATAATGTATGAAAGGGACACTTTTTAGTGTATTTATAAAGTGACATTAAAATATAAACCAATATGAAAACTACTGGATCATCATCAGACCAGACACTGAATCATTTAACTTGTTTTTATCAGATAATGAAACATTGGTTTAGTCTCCACAAGACTGACTGAAATGAAGATGATGTGTTCACTGTCTGCATTCTCATAGTCATTTGTGCTGTTTGCCTCTTAATGCCGACTTGTTGCAGCTCAGCTCTGTTAGGCTCTGTATTATCAGGATGTTGTGGGTCCAAGCAGTGATATCACAGATGCTCCATGTTTGTCCAGTCTGTGGTCACACCTTTCCTGTCCTCTCCCAGCTCAGATGAAGAAAGATGCTGCATGTGGCCAGTTGGCAAACATTGACACATGAATACAATTTTTAAAAAAAGGGAAAGCACAGATGGGCAGTTTTTTAGTGTAAAAATCCAGGAAGTTCATGCAACCGTGCTTTTTGATTTCTGTTTGTTGGGTTAGGGTGTGTGTCAGAAGGTGAATTCCATCGGGGTTGGGCTGGAAACACAAACAGTGGCAGCCGGGAAAAGCAACACCTCTGTAACCCCACAGAGTCTGTCCTCAGGAAACATCTATGATTTACCTCCTTCACCTATAGGCTCTGCTGGAAAGAGATGAAGACACATTTCATTAAACTGTCTTGATAAACACTTTATTTTGTGCAGTTTCAGCTTCTAATAGTAATAATCTGAATATCTTTTACTTTGTGATTATTGGTCAGACAAAGTGAGGCGTTTAAAGACCTGTATGACCTTTAAAGTCCTGTTTCCTCGGGTTTGACCTCCTTCTTTTCCCCCCTCTTGTCTCTTTGTCTTCCAGGCCACACAGGACGGTTCATCAGAGCGGTGTTTGGTACCAGTCTACTCTTTGTACTGGCTCATATCTGCTTCCAGACAGTTCTATACACCTATCCTCCTCTCAACATCGCCATAGGTGATAACTGCTCACAGTGGGACATCATTAGCAGACACATAGGACTGTCCAGGTATGTCATGTCCAGTTATTGTCATTGATGGTTAGAAGCTGATGGGGGGGGGGTTGTTGAGGAACATACGCCGATAATCTGGAATATAATGCAAATTGAATGCTCATATAGAACACAAATGTATCCAGAGAATAAACATATTATATTCACAGCGTAGTAAAGTATATATGAACTACAGCATCGTTGTGTATAAAATAGAAACAGAACCTGATTAAAGTTTGTGTAAAATATTTTAGGAATAATCAGAATTGTAGATTTTTAGTTGCATCATGCAGGAAATGTTTGATTGGTCACATTCATGCCTGTGTCTCGCAGGCTTCCATTGGACGATCCTTGGAGTGTATTACGTCTTCTTTGTCCCGATCTGGCCGTGTGTGTGGTCGCCTTGGTAACCATCATCCTCTGCAGCCGATTGGTCAGGAACAGAGAGATGGTGGCTGCTGCCAACATTACATCTGTGAGTCATTGTTAGTTCTAATGTAGTTTATTTGTCATTTTCCTTATATACCGCTGTACAATTTGTGTTACTTCCTCATCCTCTGGACTCTTCAGGGACATAACCGGGTCATTAATGATGGCACTAATGAAGGCTTTCAGTGGTGTCCAGCGGCTGTGTGTGTGTGTGTGTGTGTGTGTGTGTGTGTGTGTGTGTGTGTGTGTGTGTGTGTGTGTGTGTGTGTGTGTGTGTGTGTGAGGTGAAGGGGTCATTGTGTTGAACCCTTTTCCATGGTGGACACTTTCCTTCAGGATGGTCTGGATACTTTAAAAGCATCAGAGATGCTCGTGCAGCAGATAAACCTCAGATTAAATGGCTGCAGGTTGGTTGCTTCTGGTTTGGTTCATTGCTCGTCGTTCTCATTGTTTCCAGCAGCTCCTCTATTTTCATCAGCTGGTCTCTGAATGTCTGCTGATGGACAGGCCGTATGTTAGAACATTTATACTGGAAATAACTGCTTATAAACTTAATTTGCTGTCATGAATATTTGTGAAAACCATGACGCGTGTCAGACATTATCAATTCTGTGATGCTTTGGGATTCTCCCCCTAAATGATTTGTCATAGTCCATAAATCACGGCTCTGCCTAAGTCTAACTGAATCTGTACAATAATAATAATAATACAGTCTCATATCTGTGGAGGATGGTGAGTCATGGTCGCTGAGAGGTCAGTCTATATAATGATGTCATACTGTACATGCTGCATTCATGGGTTTAGCATTAATTGAAATGGACTGGATAGATTATATCTAATAGTTATAATAGGCAGCATTTTACACTCATTTTAGAACATTTTACAACACATTTACATACCATCAACATGTATCACCTCAAACTACGCGTGAAAACTGCAGCATGATGAGGACGGAGGCATGAGGTCACAGAGGAGACGAGTGCACATGTGGATATCAGGACATATTCAACCAGTCATTAAACGACTATTCTGCCAAAAGTTTAGAGCAACCTCCAGTTAGCAGGTCAGGTTTACTGTGTGATGAAGAGCTACAACCAAACCCTCCATCCTGCTGCACCGTGTCACAGTACAGATTTAGTAACAGAGTTAAATCTCATACTGGGATACTGTTCCCAGGTGTCTGTCTGACAGGATCATCAGCGCTCTGACGTCTCTGCTTACTTTGTGTTGATGTGTGTTTCCATGTGTTGATGAACAATCCTCACTTTGCAGGAAGTCATAACTAGACTAATGCAAAGTGTGTTATTCACCTGAATATCCCAGTAAAAGGGCAACTGTGTGAGTTTAAAATTTTAATAAAGTGTTGGCTTTTATTATGCCTGTTTTTTGGGGAGTGCAGACGCCCCCTAAGAACCCCTACTTTGGATACCATGGCTGGGGGGGTATATTCCTGTCTCAGTAATAAGAAACATTAGATCTTTGCCACCTGTTACTGCAGATCATCACTGAATGTGTGTGTGTGTGTGTGTGTGTGTGTGTGTGTGTGTGTGTGTGTGTGTGTGTGTGTGTGTGTGTGTGTGTGTGTGTGTGTGTGTGTGTGTGTGTGTGTGTGTGTGTGTGTGTGTGTGTCTGCAGTTGTTGGCAACAGCGCAATTAGGAGGAGGACCTTCTGCCGTTATTTTTAAACCAATGACATAATTATGTGATGGAATCTGAATATTGCAGCTGTTAATCTTTAATGTTGATGAGACAAATTCAAACTTTTTGTCCTCAGCTCGAAGATGATGTAACAGACACAGAAGAGGAAGAGGAAGAGGAGGAAGACGAGTCATCAGGAGATGAAGATGAAGACGAGAGGTCATTACCTGGTGACCCTGAAGAGGAGGTTTCCACAGCAACCAAAGCCAAGCAGCTGGCTGAGCGTCTGAAGGCCACGGCCCGGAAAGTTCTGCGGGACCTGGGGAGAATCTCAGCCATCAGCCTGCTGGCTTTGGCCGGTAGGATCTGTGGAACGGCTCCCGTTAACCTTGTTAACGGAAACTATGACCAAAGTTTTTTTTCTTTCTCTGACTACGACGAGACGATGACGAGACGACGGCGACATCAGACTAAAATATAGTTTAAAAAAATAAAAACTTCGCTTAATAATCGCTTATTTTCATCCACAAAAAAGAGGAGACAAACATTTATAGACTGTTTTATTTCAAAGTTATATTATGTTTCTTGGAGCACATGTGCAGAGTTTCATTTCCCATGCTGCACCAGCTGAGGTGGGATCCCGGTCCCATCTCAGTATAGGGGCCACAGACTAATGGAACCATCTAGTAGCTGGTCTGACCTGGTCACAGTTTTATCTGGTAAACCAATGATTAGAGGTTTTGGGGCTGAAACCATCTCAACCTATTGTCAAACTTTAAATGGGTAAGAAGAGGTCCAAAATAAATCAGCCAATCAGAACATGTTCCATGTCTGGATGTATTCCTTAAAGTGACATCATCAGACCAGACATTCTGAATCATCCAACCTGTTTTCATCAGATAATGATCAGATAAATCTGATGTGGAATCAGAAACATTCGTTCTGACTGGTTTACAGTGACTGAAATGTGTTAATAATAAGATCTAAATGCTTTTCATTGACTAAAATTATCCATGTACATTAAATCTTTGTCTCCCTGCCCCCCTCCTTTACTCCTCCCAGGCATCACGCTGCCCTCGGCCTTCTCAGCCATTTACTTCCTGCTTTTCATCGGCGTGTGCACGTGGTGGGCGTGCCACCTTCCCATCAGTCACCTGGGGTTCAATGCACTCTGTGTGATGGTGGGCTTCTTCACTTCTGGTCACATGGTTTGCCTGTACTTGTATCAGAGTCTGCTGGCCCAGGCCCTCTTCCCCCCCCACAGTCTGTGGGCCAGGTAAGACAAACTGTATGAACAATAAAAATGTTTCAGTCCCAAACCTGCTTAGATTCATAAAAGTTTTCCTGAATTTGCAGAAATCCCTTAAACCTTTTTCACTATTCATTTATACAAGCCCATGGGGTGTGACCAGCACATGTTTGCTATTTGGTGACCACAGGCGCTGCAGCCCAGTGAAATGTGGAAGAGAGGTGGAATACATTAACTGTAGGAGGAAGACAGAATCTGCAGAAATGACCGCTCACATCAGCTGCTAGTGTCTCATTTAAAAGCAGGTGAAACAGGAGGGAGAGGAGAGTCCTCCCCCAGTCTCCCCCGGTCTCCTCCAGTCTCTTCCATTCAGTGATTTAAGCTCCAAATTAAATTAACACCTCAACTATTAAAACACATTACCCAGGCAGCATGTGTGCAGCTGCTGCCAGTTAAATTGTGCAAACATTCAAGAAAAGGCCGCATTTAAACGATGCAATTTTAATGGAGGAGATCAGTTTGCATTGTTATATAAAATAAATAAAGAAATCAGAGTTAATGAGTTTCCTGTCAGTCTCCCACTTTTTCTGCATTGTGCTGTTTTGCTCATGTGTCCAGTGATGCTGCTGGAAAATAACTGCATCACTTTGGCAAAGCTGACTCTATTTTATGTTAACTCAGTTTGTATTAAATACTAAAGTTAAATACCCTCTGCTTCTGGAAGCCTTTAGTGGACACAAATGTAAAATGTTCTAAAAGTAGGTGTTTTTATGTTAAGGCCTTATTTTTCACTAAAAGCTTTACTTACACCATCATTAAGACTCTTCTTTCATTGGTTCTGATCTACAGGCTCAATTGTCACACATTTAGATTAATTACATCATCCTTTTGGGGGTCGGGGGGGGGGGGGGGGGTGAAACTTTTGGGAACCCCTGCCATAAGTCAGGCTGAAGGCAGCTGTTAGCCATGGGCTAATTAGCACAGTCCTGGCACATTCCCAACTTTAGCATAGGGTTAACTTGCCCTGCAAGGTTGTTTTTACGGGTTATCGCTTATAAATTGAAAAAGCAAGGTAAAATTGTGCCAGTGTGAAACAGGGCTAAAGTCAACGAGTAGCCAGGAGTCATTCTTAAATTTAAACGTCACGTTGACCCTGGTTTAACATCGTATGTCTGAATAGTTATTCCAGGGTGAGGAATTCTGGGCTGAGAAAATGCAGCGTGAAAATAGAAAGTGTCTTTCTCTGATAGCGTATCCCGTTACACCCTGTGGCACTGCAGTGGAGCCTTAATGAGTATAAAGAGTATAAACTTTAATTCATTGCAGTGCATATTCCATACATAAAAAACATTCCAGAATTACCTTATATCAGAATATTACTTAGCTGCCCTACTCGAGGATATTGTGCAAATGGCCATAGACCAGAATATTACACTGATGCACAGTTTTCCTGCTCAGTGAGGGATGATGATTAAAATTAGGTCCTAAGAGACCCTAGAATAAAATGTTATTTTCCTTGAAAGACCAAAGACGTCTCAGACACAATAATAGAACATGTCTTTATGTCTTGGTGACAGTTTATTCTTATTAATGTTCCTCATGCTGGGCTGATTGTTATTTTGGGCAGGTGTTAGCGGCGCCCCCAGTGGCCAAAAGAGTGAAAGTCCATTTTTCCTGCTGGGAAAGGTGGTCATGCAGCAGAGCTATGTGTGTGCTCTCATAGCCATGATGGTAACTATTGGAACCAACCATGTTTTTATGCACTTTTAACATAAGACCGGTTCAGTTAACACACACATTATGGATGTTACAGTCGTGTTGTCATGGTCTGTTTTCCTTATGGTTCAGGGTTAATATTTCATTCTGTGCATGGTTTCCTGTGTGAACACTGATTAAAAAAGAAACAGGGGTGAGAGAGGGAGAGTGTGTGAGTGAAAACAGAGAGCGAATGTGTGAGTTAGAGGAGAGGAATGTGAGGAGAGCGTGTGATTTCTAGGCTGGTATGTGAGGAATGATGCTAGCAGCTGATGCTACGTCAACTCACCTGACCTCATTGGCTGAACTTAAAGAGGAGCAAGGTGTGCAGGATTCCACTGGTGGGTACGATGTCACTCCGTCTCATCGAAAGTGAAACTTTGATTTTCACCTGACGATGCGTCGCTACAATATGTGTTGATTGATTAATGTTGCTGTTCTTCCAGCTACAGATTAGGGTTATGGTTCCGGTCATGGAGTTCAGCACTGACTGAACTTTTTCCTCTTAATATCTCAAGAACACCATCTGACAGCTGTCTGAAACCTTGTCCCCAGGTGCTTTGGTGGTCTGGTAATCAGCTGAAATTGGTCTGAGAAATGGGCATCAATCGGTGAAAACCACGTCCCCTAACATGTGTCAAGGGAACCGTAAATCATAGAGACATGGGATGAAGAAAAAACCCAGAAACCATGTGACATATCTGGGTGGTGGATTGATCCTATTCTGATTTGGCTGTCCGTTACTGACCCCAGACTTCGGTTAATACCACACAGCACTCGGTCAACATCTCCTCTCTTTTCCCATCTAGACTCTTTGGCCTGAAGGACATCATCATACCTGGAAACTGCTCCTCCCCCTATGACCTCAACCTTAACACCCATCATGACTGGCCAATTTATGTCAACCCAGGAATACTCTTCCTCCTCTACATTACCATAGCAACCGTTCTCAAGACAGGATGCCATGGAACCCCTAACCAGGTAATCACAAGTCCCACCTTGGGGCTAAAGGTTGCAGTTCAGATAGATCACATTTATTTTACACCTACCTGATCAGACACTTGCATACAGCATAGTTGATGTCAGTCCTGTAATATAGTGTTAGCATCCTCGGCTATCTGCTCCTGTGTCTTCATTACCAGGGGATCTTAAAAACATTCCACCAATCAGGACTGATGCATGGAGCAGTGACATCAGTCCCATATCTGATGAGTGAACTGAGAACCTGAAACAAATATTGGATTGGATCAATTCCAACTCTAATTTTTACACCTTTTTACATATCTGATAAATAAGCACATTAAAATAATTTACAATAAATATCTAACGTGGCCTGTTCTGCTCAGCTCTGCTCAACACACAACTGGTCATTAGGAGAGGAAGGATTTCAAATGGAATGCAGTGGAAAAACTGTGACTCTGCAACCAACTAAACCTTCAGCACAATGATTGTAGCATTTTCTTTTCATTAAACAAAAAACAACTAAATGTCAGATTGGTTGGTGTTTGTTTTCAGATGCTGTGTTTGTGTTTCACAGGCTGAGAAGGATCAGAATAAGGCCAAAGAGGAAAGTTTAAAGGAGGAGATGGTGGGGTTAAGGTCATGGAACGAACCCAAAGATACCTATGAAGATGACACAGAGGTAAATAAATATGATCCTCTATGGTAATGGTATATTAAGACATGGGCAGGAAGGAGGGGCTTCAAGGGCGTTTTCTAGTTCCACAAGAGTTTAACTTCACTGCTACAGTATCTAGCTGTATATATATATGCAGTACCAGTCAAAAGTTTGGACACAGTTTCCCATTCAAGTGGATGGGAAGGTGTGTCCAAACATTTGACTGGTACTGTATGTATATATATATACAGTATATATATATATACACAGTTTAATGGCTATATGCTCTCTTTCAGCTCATGCTCCTGTCTATGGGAACAGAAAGCAGCAGAGGAGAAGCTGCAGAGAATCAACCAGAACTAGGTATGAAATAGAACTACTAACTGTACTACAACAGTACTACAACAGCACTACTAACTGTACTACAACAGTACTATAACAGCACTACAACAGTACTACTACAGTACTACTAACTGTACTACTACAGTACTACTAACTGTACTACAACACTACTACAACAGTACTACAACAGCACTACTAACTGTACTACAACAGTACTACTAACTGTACTACAACAGTACTACTACAGTACTACTAACTGTACTACAACAGTACTACTACAGTACTACTAACTGTACTACAATAGTACTACAACAGCACTACTAACTGTACTACAACAGTACTGCAACAGCACTACAACAGTACTACTACAGTACTACTAACTACTACTACAGTACTACTAACTGTACTACAACAGTACTACAACAGTACTACAACAGCACTACTAACTGTACTACTAACTGTACTACTACAGTACTACTAACTGTACTACTACAGTACTACTACAGTACTACTAACAGTACTACTATAGTACTAATAACAGTACTACTACAGTACTACTACAGTACTGTAAATTGCAAATGGAAGACACTAAAAACAAAATTAAAAAATTAGCAAATAGAGATTAAATGAAGAGAGTAAATGAAATTAGATGAGAATGAATTGAAGAGAAAGCAGCTGTAAACAATAGTGTGTTAAGATTTAACAAATGTGACAAATGGTTTTCCACCAGACGTTCCTGCACCACCTCACAATAAAAGCCTTAAGAAAGGCTTCCTGTCCACTGTAACGCTGGAGGGCTTTTCATTTGAAAAGGATATAGAAAGTGTTTATTTTGTATTAACAGGATATTGCTGTATCTTTAACAGGGTCAGTAAAAAGAGGCCTCCCACTAGTTTAACCTGCACCAACCTGTTAGTGAAACATTTCTCTCATGTAGACGTCGGTAGGAGTCGTACAGCAGCACTGCATGAATCACATGCATGAATCACATGCATCTCTCCTCCCACCTGTACACAGTGTGCTTGGCACCAAAGAACCACACAAAGGGTCTGAAAAATAGCAGAGTTGGAGCTCAGGTTGTTTTTTTATTCAATATGGTAATGATTTATTATTCAAATAATATGTAAAACCCATATATTATATTATATTATATTATATTATATCATATCATATTATATTATGTTATATTATATTATATCATATTATATCATATCATATTATATTATATTTTATTATATTATATCATATCATATTATATCATATTATATTATATTATATTATATTATATTATATTATATTATATTATATCATATCATATTATATTATATCATATTATATTATATTATATTATATTATATTATATTATATTATATCATATTGTATTATATTATATTATATTATATTATATTATATTATATTATATTATATTATATTATATTATATTATATATTACTGCAGATTATTAGATTAGATTACATTAGATTAGCCTTTATTGTCTCCTTTAGGAGAAATTTGTCTTGGTCATTTGGGAGAGAAGACTGTCACCATACCAGCTCTAATATACAGTCAATATACAGTAACATACAGTGTCCCATGCAGATCAAAAATACACACACAAAAAAATTTGCACAATACCCTACAGATAAATGTTTCACTAATGCCCCAGAGAAGAAATTGAACACATTCCATACATAAAAAACATTCCAGAATTACCTTATATCAGAATATTACTTAGCTGCCCTACTCGAGGATATTGTACAAATGGTCATAGACCAGAATATTACACAGATGCACAGTTTTCCTGCTCAGTGAGGGATGATGATTAAAATTAGGTCCTAAGAGACCCTAGAATAAAATGTTATTTTCCTTGAAAGACCAAAGACTTCTCAGACACAATGATAGAACATGTCTTTATGTCTTGGTGACAGTTTATTCTTATTAATGTTCCTCATGCTGGGCTGATTGTTATTTTGGGCAGGTGTTAGCGGCGCCCCCAGTGGCCAAAAGAGTGAAAGTCCATTTTTCCTGCTGGGAAAGGTGGTCATGCAGCAGAGCTATGTGTGTGCTCTCATAGCCATGATGGTAACTATTGGAACCAACCATGTTTTTATGCACTTTTAACATAAGACCGGTTCAGTTAACACACACATTATGGATGTTACAGTCGTGTTGTCATGGTCTGTTTTCCTTATGGTTCAGGTTTGGAGCATCACGTATCACAGCTGGTTGACATTTGTGCTGCTGCTGTGGGCTTGTCTCATCTGGATCCTGCGTGCCAGGTACTGGAAGCACAGGTTTTTGTGAGAGTTTGGTGTTTGGATCCTGAACTCTCTTTGGGGGTCTGGGAAATTTGGCACATTTTAAGGATAAATGCATCAGTTTGAGAGCAATTAATCAATCAAGAGTAAGAGGAGTCAATCTCAGTCCTTTGCATTCCATCTTGCATGAGTCCAGAGTTTGACTGAGGGACTAGATAATTGTGAGGTATGACATCAGAGTCATGGATTATCTCCACTGTCTGGTTCCCACAGAGGTTCCTGCTGTAAATCACGGGTTTCACGCATGTTGGTGCTCAGTTACTTTTCCCAAGCTGCACTTTTTGAACATGGTTGCCAGTTTATCAAACATATTAAAAACACTTGGAAGAAAAATTATTCAACCCCCATTGTATCTTAGATTTACTGCCAAATATACTATCTATCAGCTGTTGGCAGGTTAAATGGCTCAGTGCAACAGATTTAAAGCTTTTTTTCCCCACATTCAACACAAAAGTCTCCTTTTCCTGACTCCTGCAGTCTCTAAATGATTCATTGTAATAAATCACCGAGCCAACCTTCATAGACTTACTTTAGCAGTAGAGTCCCAAAGGTTTTTCTGTTCAGGTCTACATTTACATCAGGGCTCCATGAACTCCAAGACCTTCACCACTGCTGACCCAGAAGCTCCAGAAAAGTGGGCACCCAGCAGAATGAATGAGAATGAGTGAGACATGCATACAGCTAGTGGTGGCTGTGCTGACTGACTGGGAGTGAGAGCAGAAAACACAACAAATATAAAAATATCTTTGGTTCATTATGAAACTGTGGTGGGATAAATTAGACTGTGATGGGCCCACAGTCTGTATGATAAATGAGATGGTAAATGAGGAAATATATGACAAACAGTCTAATTACCCTTAAATGTATTTGGCTTTTTTTATCCCTATGTATATTGTTTGTTTGTTTGTTTGTGTTTGGTCTTGTTAAACCAAACAAATACTCATCTTAGATTTTAAAATGATGTCAGCACAGATGTAAAGATGTTTCCGAGGCTATTCTGATGTGTTACTTTATCTCTCTTTATGCAGACGACATGCCGCTACTCTGTGCTCCCCGTTCATCCTGCTGTATGGCCTGGCTCTGTGCTGCCTGCAGTACGTCTGGGCCATGGAGCTTCAGCCTGAACTGCCCACCACTGTGGGAACCATGAGCCTCAGACAACTGGGACTGGACAGAGCCCAGTACCCCTGTCTAAGACTGGGAGCTATGGTAAGATCGGCCTCCTCTGAACCGATGACAGATTTTTCAAATGTAAAAAAAAAAAAAATCAGTTTGAGCCGCAGAGTAAAGGGATGGAGGCCAGATTCATCTCAGCTGTTCAGGAATCCACTGAAGTGAATTATTGCTCTCTGTGTTTTTCTGTATGTTTTTCCATCTTCCTCTTTTTTTCTCTCTCCAGCTTCTGTTCACTTTAACCTTCTGGCTGTTGGTGCGTCAGTCAGTGAAGGAAAACTTCAGCCAGAAGAGGAAAATGGCCACACCACTAGAGGAAGTCACCACAGGAGGTCGGATATCTTTGACTGAACACACATTTTCACACGTTTTCACACTAACATCACAAACAGAAAGATGATATTGAACAACATGCTGTGACTTCTGCTGTAGCTTTTGCTGCTTTAAGGTGAAACACATGCACAGAATGTTAGCACACTTTTTTTAGGCATTCATACAAACTTGAATCACATTATTTAAATAAAACATACATTTTGAATGGGGGTTTGTGGTTTATGGAAGGAGGTGGGGTCTGGTACATGCAAGCTCCCCCTATTAGGTTTGTCTCAATTTATGGGGTCGCATCCTATGACGGTGTGGCCTTCAATGGTGGCACTGAGCTCTGTTTAATGATGATTTGGTCTACAGAGAATTTCAGCAGCTCTTCCTGTCTTTACTCTGACATCATAAAGCACCGCGCCTGAGAAAAATCCCTAAACATCACTAATGATTCTTGGGATCGTTTTAAGATGGTCACATTTTTGGGCAGCATTTGAAGGAGCTTTTGAAACGGGTCAGGCCTTTCAGCTCGTCTAATATTTCAATGAATATCTCTATGATGTATTTACATTGGACTGACTTATTAAATCATCTTGCTGGTTACTATTTAGCTGTTCCAACGAGCCATCGTTTACTATTATCATCCTTCCTGGTTTTACTTTCCGACCAAAAATAAAAATGACAAATTTGTGTTTTGTGTTATTATTCATGTATCATTCATTGTAAAAAAAAAAAAAAACAGTTTTAATCTTCTGATCAATGAACTTGATAGCAGCTTATTGACTCTATCTCTACCATGTGTTATTGAACCATTAGTAAAGAGCTGAAACAATGAAAGTCACAAAATTTAAAAAAACATGATTGGAGAGGTCTGTGCTGCGTCCCTAGCATTCATGAATCGACCCTACAAAGACTAAATAATCCGTAAAGATAGTAATCTGACAGTCACTAACTGGCACCATGGCACCAATTAAAAAACACAAGTCTGCTCTAAAAAGATAAAATCATATGTACACAGTTCTGTTAGAGACTTCATTCTTTTTGTCTGCTGTCTAAAGCTACATTAATTTTTCAGTGTCATATTTTATAAATGTCAATTAAATTATAGTCTTTATTTTGGCTTTATGGTCTTTTAACTATTTACAATACACTATAGAAACATATTGATTCAATTCTGTGCAGTATTGAATTTATATGGTCCTTTAAATAAGAGATTGGAGCCTCCAGGACACTGAAAAAGGTGGCAAAGACCCCAGAACGTTAAATCCCAACCTGAATCTCTGAGACAACATCAAATTCCTCAACAGGCTGTGGTTAACTTTATTTATAACTCCATCATCACGTTAAATCACCAGCTTTTTGCACAAACACAAACTTTCTACCTCCTTGTTTTACTCCCTACATCCTCCTATACCATGTACATTATATTTCTGATGAGCTTTTTTTCTTCCATCTAACTCCTCTCCCTCTCCTCTTCCTCTTTCCTGTCCCCGTCAGAGGAGGCGGCCGGTAACGAATCGGTGCTGAAGGTTCTTGGAGGCATGGTGATGAGCTCCTACGCCAAATACTGGATCTATGTGTGTGGAGGGATGTTCATCATGGTCTCCTTTGCTGGAAAACTGGTTGGATACAAGATCGTCTACATGCTGCTGTTCCTGATCTGCCTCTGCCTCTATCAGGTAGGAACAGGTGATCGATTCAGCCTCATGTCTCATAGAACTCATTATTCTCAACTCAGGACTAGTTTTAGTGAAACCTCAGAACTTTGACATTTTTTCTTTGTGTTATTTTGTGTTATTTGAACATTTTTCTGATTAAATTCTAACATTTCCAGGTGTACTATTCTCTGTGGAGGCGTCTGTTGAAGCTCTTCTGGTGGCTTGTTGTGGCCTACACCATGCTGGTGCTGATCTCCATCTACACTTACCAGTTTGAAGACTTTCCTGGTTACTGGAGGAACTTCACTGGTTTCACAGAAGAACAGTATGTTCTCTCTTCTCGTAGCCCACTGATAGTCCTCTGGGTCTGCTTCAGCTGAAGGCTGGTCCTGCTGCCATGAGAAGTTTATGGTTTTTTGTTAAATAAAAAAATTCTATAATATTTATTAGTGAAGAATAATTATTATAATTATTGTAATTATGTTTATATAATATCCATTTGTGTGAATAATTATTATATAATTATGATTATGATTTTCATTCTTCTAGAATATATATTAGTATGGATAATTATTACGTAATTATAATAATTATTTTTATTTTTCTATAACATTTATTTAAAAAGCTTGTATTTAACTGTTAATTTTACATATTTCCTCCAAATATAACAAATTCATACAACTTGGTAATTTACTGTATGAAGTCTGGTAGTCTGTTAAATTACTTTAATATTAATAACATTATATAATATTAACATTAATATTATACTAATGTTAACTAATTAATATTAATTAATCATATAATATTAATTACACAATTGTAAATAAATAATATGAAGTATTACTATAAATAAATTATATATAAAATGATTCATGAGCCCCACCTTTACCAGCTGCTACATTAAAGTGATCTTCATGCATCAATAATGATAATCTATACGTTTAAATTAAATGAAATAAATAAGAAAAACAGTGAAATAATGAAGTTGTACTCGTGGCCTCCTGTCATCCTCAGGCTGGCAGCGATCGGTCTGGAGACGTTTGCTCTGTCTGAACTCTTCACCAGTATTCTGATCCCTGGCTTCTTCCTGCTGGCCTGCATCCTGCAGCTGCACTACTTCCACAAACCCTTCATGAGAATCACCGACCTGGAGCATGTTACACCTCTCCACAAGTAACACAACCTACACACACACTCTGTGTCCTGTCGTGTGACGTGTTTCTAACTGAAACTGAATGTCTGGGTGTTTGGTTTAGGAGAAATTATGTCTGCAGGCAGATATGAAGCCTAACCGACTGTTAGGAGGAGGAAAACAGGAGATGAATAAATTACACCTCAATGTTATTCTATGGAAATGTAAAGACGTTTTTTTTCAACTATAATCCAAACACACCTCCTTTGTTTGTTTTAGTCGCCACAGATCACATTTAATCAGATCAACGTTTGCATTCAGCCCTGAACTCAAAGCGAACCGTCAAACCTGTCATAACATTTTACAAGAAAGATTATTTTTAAAATAAAAAAACAAGAGATGAACAGAACCACGTCTTTAAAAGAATAAATGGTTCTGCTCACTAAACAGGAATATTTACCTAATCGTTGTCAAAGTAATCTGGCAAACAGATTCATTTCATCCATTGTTGATCTTTGAAATTATCTGAGGGAATCTGATTTTATGCACAAAGATTAGTTTGCATGTATTTAATATCAACACTATCATGAATAAACTGCTTAAAACCATATTCAAACCTCATCTTTCGTGATGGTGCTTCCCGTCGTCATGCTTCACCCAGACGTTCAGTGTATTTCTTTATGAACTAATGAGACTCTCTACCTCCAGGAAGAAGAGCAGTGACAGGACTGAGCCGATCGGCTCTGGTAACGTCGGAGTGAACTTTGAAGAAGACGACCTGGTGACTAACATCGACGAGGAATCTGAAGACGAAGGTAAATAAGATGACGAGTTAAAATGTTTCCTGTTTATCTGATGCTTGGTGGTCTCCAGCCAAGTATTGTTTGTAAGCAGACTCTCCCATCTACCCCTCATCCTCTCTCTTGCCTCATCCAGTGGAGCTGGTGCCCAGTAAGTGGGGTCTGGTGATGGACCGGTTACTGGTCCTGTCCAGAAGGTTCTCTGACATCCTCACCAAAGTCCAGGTGTTTCTCTGGAGGCTTCTGGAGCTCCACATCCTCAAACTCGTGGCCTTTTTCTCTGTGTGGGTTGCACTTGAAGAGGTAAATCTGCCTCTCCGTCCATAAGAAACCTGACATGAAGCTCTTGAACATGTTTATTTTCATACCTTATGACCTGTAATGGTGTCACGTCTGCAGCCGTCTGTGATGAACCTGGTCCTGGTGGTGTTGTGGTCTCTAGCGATGCCCTACGGTCGCTTCAGACCCATGGCTTCCTGTCTGTCTACAGTCTGGGTTTGTCTCATCATCGTCTGTAAGATGCTGTACCAGCTCAGTGTCGTCAGCCCTGTAAAGTACTCCAGTAACTGTAGCATGGTAAGACACACACACACACACACACACACACACACACACCAGACACACACACACACACACACACACACACACACACACACACACACACACACACACACACACACACACACACACACACACTCATAGATACCAACCCCTTAAATACGAATGATCTGCCTTCAGCAGCTTTCACATTAACATTCACATACTTATAATTATGAATGTGAACCAACAGGACAACCAAATCTGATCTGAGAGAAACTGTCATTATAAACAACCCAAACCAGCTGACAAGGTGAAGAAAACAAGAAAACAAGTTTTTTTTTTGAATGAGGCCTCTGTTGCTCCTGTGGTGACTCTAAAAGCTTTAAATCCACCCACAGTGGTACATACACTCTTCTGAATCCAACCTCTCTGTGTCTGCAGTTAAAGGACTTTACAAGGCAACAGGCCTGATAGGGATCAGGAGTTTTTCCATCCTGGATTCAGTCTCTACAGCTTCCATAGAGGAACATTCCATCTTAAAATGGAAATTCTGCCACTCAGAAACAAATATTGATTAAAAACATGAGGAAAAAGGAGGACGTTATTTTCCTCTCTCTGAAACTGTCTTTCTCTCCATATTTCTGCAGACTGTGGGATCCTGATGAATGTTATATATACAGATACTTGAATAACTAGAGACCAAACTGACAGGACAGGAGACAGAAGTCTTTGCTTCACATCACTGTCATGAAAATAAAAACCTTTAGAAGCTAGAATAGAATATATATATTTATTTTTAACTCAGTCATTTCCTAAAACAGCCATAAACTGTAGCTTTTAATTCTCAAACAGGAGGAAAGGAGCATTTTATCCACGTTTGATGCTCTCCTGAGTATTTCAGGCTTCGGGACAGTGAATTTGGGATTAAGTCAGAATGAACTGTAGCCTGTGTGTTTTTCCCAGTGCAACAGTGTGTTTCACTGGTGTGTTTTTCTTTACTGACAGTAATAGCGCTCCTCTCCTCCTCTCCTTCAGCCTTTAACGAATAAAACCAACCTGCTACCAGAGGAGATGATGAACTCCTCTCTGTACATGGAGCCAGTGGATCCAGCCAAATGGTTTGGCATCAGGAAAGACGCCACTGTCCTGGGATACAGCAAAGTTTGTATTCAATCTGTTTCTGTGTCTGTGAAGCCAGAAAGCTGCTGTATGAGATTTATGAAGGTCTGGATATTAATGTTCAGTACAAACACTGACCTCCTTGCATAGAGTAAATATTAGGGCTGGTATTTTGTCTAAAATCTAATATTAAACCACCACCAAATGTTTTTGACACCACATTATAAATGCAATACATAATATTGATGTGTCATATGTATTTTTCCTTTTACAGTGCTGGATAACCCAAATAACAATAAAATGAAAATAAAATTGTCATATCTTCACTGAAAATTGTAGAAGATTTAAAATCTTAGAAGAGGAAACATGATTGTTTTAAAAGCTATTTACTAGTTTATCTAGCCTACCTGTTTCTAGACTTAACAACTTATTTTAAGTTTTCCTGACAAGTCAAATTATCTTGCTGCATGAACAGATAATTTCACTCCATATTAAACCAAGTCTGCAGTGTTTACTGAAGAGTGAGCGCTGCTGTCTGTGTGTCTCTAAATTATCACACCTCAGCAACAATCGTGAGGACCAAATACAGACACACTGCAGAGACGCTGAGAGTGCAGTTAAGGTCTTTATTCTCACATCCAGTTAATAGTCTGTGGTCAAAACTGTAAAAGGCAGTCCAAAAAAAACAGGCAACAGTATCCAAAACAATATCCAGAAAACAGGTCAAAAACCAGAGAATGCATAAAACAGAACTTACTGAAAAAAACACAAGGAAACACGAGGAGGGATGACGACACATCAGCGACAAACAACAGGAATCACACAGACTAATGGGAGATGAGACAATGGGAAACAGCTGGATGGGAGGAGGAGCCAATCAGAGACAGGTGTAAACAATCAGATAATCAGAATCTGGAACATACATAACATACATAAATCTCAAAGAACACGAAGCAAGAACAGAGAGTAGAACAGGGCCAAATAACTAAGAACAGCAAAGACAGGAAGTGTCAAAATAAAACAAAACCACAAACACAGAACAATGCCAGCAGCCGTACAAAATAAGAACCAAAAGCATGACATAAATATAGTTTTTCATTTTTCGTTCACTTCCCTTAAATCTGAGGTAGAAACTTTCACTTATTTCTGAAGACCAGAAAATGTGCACAAAAAAAGAAAAGAAGTTCTGATAAATGAGTCTATTGATCCAGGAAGTATCACCAGCTCACTGATCGCTCAGTTCAGCTCCTGTCCTAAATGCTTTTTTTTTTTGCAGAACCATTTAATCGTGCTGATGCTGTTGGTGTTCGAGGCGACGGTGTATCGTCACCAGGCTCATCACTACCGCCAGATCCAGCGATCTCCCCCCACCATCCCCACTCTGTTTCCAGCCGCCACCAGGGACACTCTGGACCGGGGCCTCGTACCCTGCTTCAAGTACCTGCTCAACTACACCTTCTACAAGTTTGGATTAGAGGTAAGACAGATCACTTCACTGCTTACCCGACAGGAGAGGTTTTAGATGGTATTCAAAAGAGATGCTGATGTGAGTTTTCTGCTGCAAAACTGTTAAGTTGCATTTTTCTATTTTAATCTTTTTTTTTTATAAAAGATTTGCTTCTTGATGACGGTGAATGTGATTGGGCAGCGGATGAACTTCTTGGTGATAATCCATGGCTGTTGGCTGGTGGCCATCATAGTGAGGCGGCGTCGGGCCGCCATGGCCAGGATCTGGCCCAGATACTGTCTGTTTTTGTCCATCTTCATGATCTACCAGTATCTGCTGTGTGTGGGCATCCCGCCTGCTCTCTGCATAGGTGAGTCCTCAGATCAGGGACATTAAGCAGGGGCGCACCTAACATTTTTAGTCTCAGGGGGGCACCTTCTGCTCTGCATGAAGCAGACATGTTTTAGGTCCCTGTCATCACTTGTAGCCTCTTGAATTTGAATGGCAGGTAAAAGCCTCCATATTTCCAACAGTCTCCTGCCTCCATACTGACCATCTAATATTGGGAAACTTCCCCCTCTGTAAATAAAAGATTAGTAACTTTACAATGGAGCAGGTAAATGTCTGGCAGTACAGGACCATGTGATCAGAATCAGCAAACCTTCATTGTCATTGTCATTAGGAGTCCTACACCTCATTGGTGCGGAAAAATACAAATGACAAGCACAGAACACAAGTAAAAGAATAAATAAAAGTCTCTCACTGTTTATTTGCATTCAGACTGGTAATAAATGGCCTTGGGACATAAACTGTCTCTAAGGCTGGAGGTGTGTGTTTCGGTAAACCTGTAGAGCCTGTCAGCTGGACTGAGAGCAGTTTTCAAGGATGTGGGCGGGACACAGAATATGCACAAGGGAATCCCAGGTCGCCACCATCTGACAGAATTTTGGAGCGACTGAGTTATAAACGCTGATCGTCTTCCACTCATCCCATAAACCACAAGCATGGAAGAGTTGCAGAACCCCTTTACTATTTCCTGTTTCCTTTAATCAATTACTTAAACTCTCCATTGTTAGACACAATAAACACAGTGGTGGGACGCATAAGCGCTTCTTGTTCTAATGCATGCCACGCATTGTTTATTTTGACCAGGGCACCACTTATATGCACCCCTGATTGTTAGGTAATTTATTACATAAGGTTAAATCTTACAGTTTGCAGTCTACTTCGGGTTACTGTCACTCAACCTCTCTCCTCTACTTCACACTGTGTGTCTGAGTGTGAAGCATGGATAAGCCACGCCCTCGGTAGGAACACCAGACCAGAGCAGAGGAGAGTCGAGTCATTGATCAGGACAGCGAAATGCATAAAATACACTCATGCTCTGCTGAAATGAAAAAAGTGCACATATAAATTTTGTAAATTCTGTAAATAAAATATTTTGTGCAACTTGATGTTGAGTTCCTGCAGACAGTTTTTCCAAATTGCTGCTAAACTTTCTGACAACTTGTAATATTGCGGGTAACAGTAAAAAGTTTTTCATGCCCTGCTTCTGTAGGAAGTACTATAAATAGATTGCCACTGTATTATATATGTATTATATGTCCTGTATTATGTGTGTCTGTTGTGTAGATTACCCGTGGCGGTGGAACACTCCAGTGTTGATGAACTCCGCTCTCATTAAGTGGATCTATCTGCCTGACTTCTACACTGTGCCCAACTCCAAAAACCTCATAGGTCCGTCTGTGTCCATGTATCTGTGTGTCAGAGTCGCTTCATTCATTCGTTTATCTGGACGCTGAAGAAAGATCATTTCTAATGACCTGTTTTTTTTTAATTCTCCCCTGTGCTGAAAAAGAAAATGACTGAATTTTTATTTTTAGGTGAACTGTTCCTTTAATGAAAGAATGCCAAGAATATATTTAGATTAAATAATATTTGATCAATTCAGCATCACATGAGCTCAATCCATCGTTTTGTCTCAGTACCAGAGCTATGGGTGCTATGAGTCAGCGGATGATGATGATGATGATGATGATGATGGTGTGTTGTGTTTTTGTGTGTGTCCACAGCGGACTTTGTGCTGCTGATGTGTGCATCCCAGCAGTGGAAGGTGTTTGAGTGTGAGCACACGGAGGAGTGGATGGTTCTGGCTGGAGAGAACAGAGACGACCCTGAACCAATGGCAGGCCGACTGTTTAATCCGTCACCCAACTTCATCAACTGCAGGTAGATAAATGTGTCTCTGATTCATGGCGCTCCTGTCGTCCGCTGTTTCAGGGGAAAAGTCTGCTGTTCCTCTTTTTAAAATACCCACCTGACTTCAATAAAACCTTTATTTAAAGATGGCTTTAATTCGGCTATTAAAGATCAAGCACTTAGCTATGCAAACAGTTGTAAGTGAATTCAAACACTGCAGCAGGAGCTTCATGGAATGGGTTTCCTCAACCCCATCCAACACCTTTGGGATGAACTGGAACAGAGATTGGGAGCCAGGCCTCCTCACCCAACATCAGTGTCTGACCTCACAGATGTTCTTCTGGATGATTGATTAAAAAATCTTACAGACTCTCCAACATCTGTAGAGAGCCTTCCCAGAAGAGTGGAAGCTGTTGAAGCTCCATATTAACACTATTTAGAATGAGACGTCAGAAAAGGTCCTGTAGCTGTCAGGGCCAGGTGTCCCAATACTTTTGTCCATATAGTGTATATCTCATCTAGTCTAGGAATGCCTTGGGGTCTCCCTGGAGGAGCCAAACCTGAATAAATGCAAGAAAATGCATGATGGATGGATGGATATTTAATAAGTGGGGCATTTTGCAAAACATACACTTTTCAAATGTTTGCATTTTAATGTAAACAGTAAACTATAAACAAAAACACAGATACAACAAATGGAAAGTTTGTATTCGAAAAATAACATTAAAATGTGTCAAAATGCCGCCGAGCTTTTCAGATATTTAACTGTTTCCACTCTGCTTTTCTGATTGAACACTAACTTTACTGTCATGTTTAGAGTAAAACTGAGATGTCACATATTTGTTTACCTCCTCCAGGAGTTACCTGGACATGACTAAAGTTCTGGTGTTCCGTCACCTCTTCTGGTTCGTGCTGTCGGTGGTCTTCATCACCGGGGCCACCAGGATCTCCGTGTTCGGCTTGGGCTATCTGCTCGCCTGCTTCTTCTTCCTGCTGTTTGGGACCCGGCTGTTAGTCAAATCATCCAGGACCCGCCTCATCCTGTGGGACTGTCTCATCATCTATAATGTGGGGGTCATCATATCTAAAAACATGTTATCAGTAAGTATAAATCCAGCTTTGCTTCCTCTTAACCTTTAGTCTCAGTAAAATACACCTGTGTACATGTGTGTGAGTGAAAACACTGATTGTGTGTGTTCCAGATCCTGGCGTGTGTGTTTGTGTTTGAGATGCAGAAGGGCTTCTGTTGGGTGATTCAGCTCTTCAGCCTAGTTTGCACCGTCAAAGGATACTATGACCGTAAGAGCTTTCATTCTAATAATCCACCACAGCAGTAACCATGAATACATTAAGAATAATCTTTGCACAAATGATTCATTATTGTATTGTGTTTTAAACTGTAAGTCTATTACAAAAAGTTCTACATTTTATGTTTGTTTTTTTTGCTGATAGTCTAGTCTAACCTGACAGACAATTACAGACAGTAAAGTGCAGAATATTCTATTTTAGGATGTGTTATTGTGTTTTCCTGACAGCGAAAGCAGTGAGTGACAAGACCTGCAGCCTCCCAGTGGAAGAGGCCGGGATCATCTGGGACGGCATCTGTTTTCTCTTCCTGCTGCTGCAGAGGAGAGTCTTCCTTAGTTTCTACTTCCTGCATGTGGTGGCAGAGCTGCAGGCCTCCGCCAAACAGGCCTCCAGGTACGACACGACGTAAGATGCAGTGATTAGTGACGCTGCAGGGGGTCGTCTGATCATTAAAGGATTAAGGAAATAAAAACATATCTGTCTACATACTATGAAAGCTGTTGCCATGCTTGCAGGTGTTCTTTTTTTCCGTTATTTCAAGCTCACAAGTAAATTATTTTGTTATCTGGAGAAAACAAACTTTTTAGACAGACTATACTCAAGTCTAACTTGCAGTATTTTACTAGCAAAATCTACTATTTATCAGATGTTTGCAGTAGCAAATCAAACAAGAACAGTTTAAATAGCTCAATACAGCAGATATTTGGATGTTTCTCCCAAATATAACACTAAATTCTGCTTTTACTGACGACTGCAGCCTCAGAATGACGTTTCCTCCCCAGTGACTGACAGCTGTCTCTTCCTTCCAGGGGGTTCGAGCTCTTCAGAGCGAGTATCGTGAAGAACATTAAGTTCCACCAACAAGCTGAGAAGAAATCTCTGTCGCAGCTCAAGAGATCGTAAGTGCTGTGAAGTTAAAAGGAGGGTTATCTTGAGTTCCACACTTGCTGATTGTCGGTGAAAGTCCACTGCATTATAAATCATTTATTTTATATTTTGGGATTTTGTACAGACAGTATTTTTATACTTATACTTTTATATAGACAATATTTTTGATTGGAGAAGACATTCATGGTTCCCAAAGAATCGATCCTAATAAAAGGCTTTATCCTGAGTGCCATCATGAGGTCAAATTTTAGTTTGTCTAATACTTTCTGACAAATTACCTCCAAAAACTAACACTTCCTGCCAGCCTCGGTTGTGCTATGTGTTTAGTTAGCAAACGCTAGCATGTTAAGACTAAGATGGTTAACAGGGTAAACATTACATCTGTTTTGACATCAGTATATCAGCATTTTCATCGCTAGCATCTTAGCATTTAGCTCAAAGCATCACAATAGAACTGAAGTCTGACTGATGTGTCCTTTTTTTATTGTCTGATATTTGCTTATTATTCGCTTCATGGAAGTTTGACAATAACTACTGTATAAAATACCAAACAGGAGAAACAGATCCAGACCAGAGGGGTGTCCGCATACTTTTGGCCATATAGTGCACTCCGTATAAACAAATGTTGGCAAAGAAAAACTGCATCACTAAAAGGATAGATTGTATTTTATATTCATCAGCCTTTATTCTTCTAAAGTCTAATGTAATATTTCAGTTACTTTTGTAATTGATTTCATGCTCTTATTTTTTATTTACTCATGTTTAACTTGTTTTTCTGAAAGGTGTTTCAGATTTTCTGTTTCGTCTGTTCATGAAAACCCGTCTGAATGTAAACCATCATCATTCTGGCTCTATTTGTATAGGCTATTATGTCATTAGCTAAGTGTGTCAGATCTTCTTCAAGCAGAATGTAAACGTCTTTGTCTTTGGTTAAATTAGCCCACAGTAAATATTCTGAACCGGCTCCATTAGAGGGTGAACGTCTTCTATCCTTTCTTCTTCTGTCCTCTTCTCTCAGGATGCAGAGAATTCGCTCCAAGCAGCAGAAGTGCAGAGATGGACACAAAACGAGTGAAGTCTCCACCCAGAGTCAGGCTGCTGGTAGGACCCACTCTGTCAACACTAAACCAGGCAGTGACGTTTCATTTCATCCTCTGTCTTCTTTCTTGGACTGTGAGCCTCAGTCCAGCAGCTGGTCTGTCCAGAGGTTTACAGAGACTTTGCATAAGCATCTGTCTTCAACTTATATAAAAACTTTAAAATACCAAAAACTGGAGATGCAAAGTTTCCACATGATAATGAATCAAGTCCCACTCATTGTTATTACCTGCTAATATGCATCCTCTTACTTACAGTAAAGCTGCAGAATCAATGTTTGACCACTAGGGAGCAGAAGAACTACAGAATAAGTGACTCACAACACTGGCATATTTTATTCATTCTTTGTTTCACCTTTATTTTTGATAGGTTTTCAAAAATAAATATTTGATTTGAAAAGATAAAGACTACAAACAAGTGAATTCATCAGCCAGTGCAGTGAGATAAATGCACGTGGTAAAGGTTTCTTTAAATAGAAAAATTATCTGGGCTTTTGAAAAGTAAAATTAAGTAAAATGAACTCAAAGTAATTGAGTTTGAACCCACAACCTTCTAACTATGATAAATGATCACAGTTTAGCATCCAGTGCTGCTGTCATTATCTTGACATGAGGTCATTCACCCTGGAATATATATATTTTAACTACAGTTTGCTTTTTTGCACAAAAAAGCAAAACTTTAAAAAAAAAAATTATTATTTAAATTATTGTTCTTTTCGGTTCTTCCTAGGACTAGGTACAATCCCTTGGTAGTTACACTATCCTGATGCCATACTTGTGGGTGAGAGACTCTTCTTGTGGGTGGGAGACGGTGGAGCTGGTGGTTGGGAGGGGCGGCCGGGGGTGGGGGCCTGGTTGGAGCTGGTTACTTCCTCTGGATACGTTGGTCTGAGACGATGTCTTCAGGAGGTGCCCAACCTTCACCGAGTGTTTCGGCCTTTATCCTCAACCCTCTCTGGCTAGCAGGCCGGCAGCAGTGGCCAAGTCACTGCCCCTCTTATCTGGATCCGCCCCTTATCTTATATATGTATACCTTACACCTTTTTGGACAAAAACATTACTTTAATTTAAAATATTTCATCTAACTTAGATTAAGTTTTTTGCAGTGTATATAAATAAAGTTATTTTACTCTCACCTTATAAAACTGTTTTGGAAAATTTTGCCCACATGACTTTAAACCTGCTGAGCACATTAAGAGACGTTTTTAATAACCCCATGTCCTTCTCTAGCGCCACCCTCGGGTGACAATTCCATTTTTAATGCCACTATCATAAAACAAAGAGCAGAACCCTCCTTACGGTTGTCCAGTGCATCACTTCCTCCGGTCTAAAACCTTCTGTTGTGTCCTTACAGAGACACAGACAGACAAGAGGAAGTCCAGGAAGAAGAAGTGGCAGCAGCCGTGGATGGACCACGCTAGCGGTATGACAAACACTGCATATACTGTACATATACAGGGATTACATGCAAACACTGTAAATCATCTGCTCCATGTACATTCACTCAGTATTTAAGGTTTACTCTGTTTGTATTGTTTACAACACTTGATTTGCACATAGTCCCTTTATTTACGCTGTTATTCATTGGTGCTCTTATATATTTATACATACATTTATTTTTCATATACCTGTGTAGATGGTAGTCCTGTATGTTCCTCAACTTTATTGTCCAGTTCAGCAACAGGAGTCTAAGTCCCTACACTGTATGTGCACACATACCTGTCCAATGAAGCTGGTTCTGATTCTGATTCTGATTCTGGTTCTTATTCTGATTCTGATTGTTGTTCTGGTTCTGGTTCTTATTCTTATCCTAGTTCTGATTTTGATTCTGATTCTGATTCTGGTTCTGGTTCTGATTCTGATCATGGTTCTGGTTCTGGTTCTGATGTGTGTCTTCTCCTTCACAGTGCTCCACTCAGGAGAGTACTACCTGTTTGAATCAGACAGTGAGGATGAAGAGGAGCAACAGTCTGAAGAACAGAAACCTCAGAAACAGACGGCCAGTCAGGTCAGACAGAACTGACTCACAATGCACACACTGACTCACACACACTGACTCACACACACTGACTCACACACACTGACTCACACACACTGACTCACACACACTGACTCACACACACTGACTCACAACGCACACACACTGACTCACACACACTGACTCACACACACTGACTCACACACACTGACTCACAACGCACACACACTGACTCACACACACTGACTCACACACACTGACTCACACACACTGACTCACACACACTGACTCACACACACTGACTCACACACACTGACTCACAACGCACACACACTGACTCACACACACTGACTCACAACGCACACACACTGACTCACACACACTGACTCACAACGCACACACACTGACTCACACACACTGACTCACACACACTGACTCACACACACTGACTCACACACACTGACTCACAACGCACACACACTGACTCACACACACTGACTCACAACGCACACACACTGACTCACAACGCACACACACTGACTCACACACACTGACTCACAACACACACACACTGACTCACAACACACACACACTGACTCACAACACACACACACTGACTCACAACACACACACGCTGACTCACAACACACACACACTGACTCACAACGCACACACACTGACTCACACACACTGACTCACAACACACACACACTGACTCACAACACACACACACTGACTCACAACACACACACACTGACTCACAACGCACACACACTGACTCACAACGCACACACACTGACTCACACACACTGACTCACAACGCACACACACTGACTCACACACACTGACTCACAACGCACACATACTGACTCACAACGCACACATACTGACTCACAACACACACACACTGACTCACAACACACACACACTGACTCACACACACTGACTCACAACACACACACACTGACTCACAACGCACACACACTGACTCACAACACACACACACTGACTCACACACACTGACTCACAACACACACACACTGACTCACAACACACACATACTGACTCACAACACACACACACTGACTCACAACGTACACACACTGACTCACACACACTGACTCACAACACACACACACTGACTCACAACGCACACACACTGACTCACAACACACACACACACACTGACTCACACACACTGACTCACAACACACACACACTGACTCACAACACACACATACTGACTCACAACACACACACACTGACTCACAACGTACACACACTGACTCACACACACTGACTCACAACGTACACACACTGACTCACACACACTGACTCACAACACACACACACTGACTCACAACACACACACACTGACTCACACACACTGACTCACAACGCACACACACTGACTCACAACGTACACACACTGACTCACAACGTACACACACTTACGTATAACATACACCAGTTTTTAGAATAGGAGCCTTATATTCTATTACACCAGGTTACAGTTTCCTCTCCAGCTGTGGTAAAAGAACAAACACAGCAGAGATGCTACAACATCCCCAGAGTCACATGTTTAGAATATGTTGTAT
The DNA here is from genome assembly GCA_037577475.1 of Chaunax sp. Z400. NCBI lineage: Eukaryota > Metazoa > Chordata > Actinopteri > Lophiiformes > Chaunacidae > Chaunax > Chaunax sp. Z400. The sequence continues at coordinate 3,096,615 of CM075193.1, forward strand.
GTAATAGTGCAGTTCACGGTTAACACACACTCTTTACGTGTGCTTGTTGTGTTTATTCTTGTTTTCCTTCAGTTGGCGTACCAGGCCTGGGTGACCAGCGTGAAAACAGCTCTGAAAGAACGTCAGAAACGTCAGAGGCAGTTCAGGAGGATTGAGAGAAAAGGGAAAAAGAGAGAAGGAAGAGCGGATTCAAAAAAGGAGCCTTTCACAGGAATAGGTAAAAATTATAATAATAAATAGGTCAAATATGATCTCTTCCTTTGTTACTGATGCCGTTTGATGTTGAGACATGAGAGCATGTGATGGTTGTGATTTTACACAGACTTCACCAAACATATGACAATCGAACATCCAGATATGTTCACACACGTGTCCATGTCATTGTCTCAGAGACTTGACAGGATGCATGTCACAATAAATGTAATAATAATAAAAAAAAACTTTATTTTTATAGCACATGAAATGTAGCTCAAAGATAAAGAAAAGAAAAGCAGGAAAAGAAAATAAATTTAAAAGAAGAGATGCATAAAAACAGGGATATAAATAATAAATAAAATTAAGTTAAGAATAACATACGTACATCCTCTGGAATATATAAATAGGTTTAAATATTCTCTGCTTTAGGCTGTTTTTTCACCTAACCTGGTGTGAAACCACCAAAGACTCAAACCAATGAGAAGACGAGGTCTCAAACCGAACCATTGGTCAGTTTCTTTCCAGTGTGGAAAGATTTTTTGGAGGGTTCAGACTTTCAAAAATAATTTTACAATTGTACGAAGTTCAAAAAGTTCAAAAAGACACAAAAGTGCAGATATATGTGGATTTTGAGAAAGCAGCTTTACAAAAGACGAACTGAAAGGTATAAGGAAAAAATAAAAAGGTTTCAGGTTTACTGTTCAAGACCTGAGATCTGTGTTAAAGACAGTTTGTCTGTTTGCATGTGTAGGAGACAATGATGTGTTGGAGGACCTTGTCGTTCAGGAGGAGGTGGAGGAGCCAGAGAAGCAGGAGTCTGGTAGGTTCACAGTCAAGGCCTTTGCTTCATGACACGCTGATGTGTTCACTGCAGTATGTAGAGAATGAAATGCTTCCTGTTGAGACTGACTAACATTACTTACGGTATATTGTTGTGTGTTTAGAAAATGGGATACACAAGATTGAGCTGATTGGTTCAGATTCTCAAGCCATTTTTATTTGATAAAACACAGCAGCATGCAGCAACACTGGATAACTTTCATCTTCATCTAAAACCTGCCAGAGAAACATGAGGAAAGAGGCATCAGGCAGTCATACCATAGAATAACAAGGGTTTTACCAGAGATCAGCTGTCACTACAAAACACAAAACTAGAAGAACTGGGAGAATATTTAGTCCAAAGAGCGTCCAGTGTATCCAGAGACCTGTCTGTGTGCTGCAGGTCATGGTGAGATGGTTCAGAGGATCCTGGACATCCTGCGCTTCCTGTGGGCCATCGTTCTCGCCATGGTGGATGGACTGACGCTGTGGCTCAACATGCTGACCAAACAGTACAGAGAGACGTCCACAGTTCTGTGCAACGAGCGCTACTTCATCATCCACAAGATACAGCAGGTAAACACACGTCAGACATGTTTGTGAGGGAAACGCTGACGGTTAGAACTGAACACACTCGTCTCCCTCCAATCGGCAGCATCACACAGCAGCAGACTCCACCGACGACCAGGTTTCTCAGGACAGTGAGTGTCCCACGCTGGAGACGTGTCTGGACGACACCGAGGCAGACAACGCCACCAGATACAGGTTTGTGTTTGTCACTCCTTTATTTTCATTCAGCAGTACGCCCAGTACGCATCATGATGAGGCAGTGGTTCCACTCCCTGACAGGAGGACATAGGGTTATATGTGATGTAATGAGAGCTTGTCCTCATTCCAACATGGACGAGTTCATATTATCTTTTCCTCTGGCAGAAACCTCAGGATAAAATCTACATCTTTAATGTCTCTACTGGTCAGAATACTTAAAGTGTTTATTTTGTATTTATTATTCTGTACAATCCACTTCTCATCTTCTGATTCTCAGTTTAATGTATTTATATGGAGCTTATTTCCTGCCAGAACTTGAAGAGACTCGTTTCATCTGCCCTGCTTTGCTTTACTTTTTTTTTTTTACTTTTTACTCGGGTCAATGGTGTCTAAAGTCACACGAGTTTGTCTTTCTAGGATACTTGTGTTTGTTTCTGAAGCATGATGTATTAGAAATAAGTTTTTAAATGAGTTTTATAGGCTTGTTTTATGTTTTATGTCATTTTTTTGGCTGTAGCAAAATCTTGCAAAATATTCATTCTAGCTTCACTAAACTTTACACTAAAATTAACCATAATAAATAGTTGTGCCTTTTAATATTTTTGTTTATCTACAAAGTTTATTTTTGGAGTTTTTACTTGTGAAGGTGATTTTAAGGTGACTCTGAAGGTTAGTTATTTTCTCCATTGCATATATTCAAATCAATATCCTTATAATAGGCTCAGCAAAGGAATGGAGGATGCGTCGAATAAGGATGCACTTATTGGATCATGTTTGGGGGATATCGGGGGGGATATGTGCACATACACAGCAGCTTCTCCAGCTTTGGATGCCGGTCTTTATCCTGTTGACTTGTCCTCTGTTTTTATTTTGTTGTTGTTGTGTTGACGTCTTTGTTTTGCAACTGGACCGTGGAGAAACAGAGTTTCATACTCTATCCACTGTGTATTCGCTGAATGACAAAACTTCAAACTTTAGCTTTAAATTAGCTGCTGTTTGCGTCTCTCTCTCTCTCGCAGCTGCCTGGAGGTGGATAGCGGGGGTGTGACAGGACGATCTACCCCCAGGCCGAGGCTCAACAGCACTGCAAACCTCTTGAGTCCAGAGCCTCCATCCAGCAGCATGGAGCTATCAGTCCCATCCAGCCAACAACACAGACACTCCAGAACAGCCAGCGAGCTGCTGGGAGACAGGTAGACACACTGGGCCGACAGGGATCCACAGTGACAGAGGTTAGACTACTGGTTGTGACTCTCTTCTCTCTCTGCAGGCAGTTCTTCATTGAGGAGCTGGAACAGAGTCGAGAGTTCTACGACACCCAGAGCCGCCTGCTGAAGCTGCTGTTCGCCCTGTACAACCTGCTGGCAGCCAACTCAGAGCTAGTCTGCTATTTCATCATAGTGCTGAACAACGGGGTCAGTGCCTCTGTGATATCGCTGGCCCTGCCCATACTGGTGTTCCTGTGGGCTATGCTGTCTGTCCCAAGACCCACCAAGAAGTTCTGGATGACTGCCATAGTCTACACAGAGGTATGAACACTGAAGACACACAGCATGTGTGCCAATGTATTTCCTGGTCTGACTGGTGCTCCTGCTGCTCTCCAGGTGATGGTGGTGGTAAAATACCTTTTCCAGTTTGGATTCTTCCCCTGGAACAGTGTTTATGAGATGACTCTGAATGAAGACAAACCGTTCTTCCCGCCTCGCATCCTGGGCCTGGAGAAGACCGACAACTACATCAGATACGACCTCCTCCAGCTGCTGGCCCTGTTCTTCCACAGATCTCTGCTTATGGTCAGTGATGATTACATCAGCCAGTAAGGCCATGATGATGCTTTTTCTTTTCAGATTTTAGTCAGACTTCATGCTAAAAGGTATCTTTATCTGCCAACAGTTATTATCTGACTAATCGATTACAGGCCCTTTGCTAAGCCCCAGTTATCAAGCTTTGAATTCCAATCATATTTCATGTTTTTATTTCAGACAGAATTGAGAAAAACAGGCTTTTCATTCATTTTTTGTTTCATTTTTATGCTTTTTTGTTTTCCCATTTGATGGCTGTAGCGATGAAACCTTTGATTTTTGCACCAGTAAACTGTCAGTAATAGATACCAGTGTTGTGCTGGTTCACACTCAGTCTGTTTTAACCTGATGTGGTGACCAATAGAACTTGGGACAGACAGCCAGTAGACAAATCTCTCTCTCCTGTTATCTGGAGCTTCTCTGAGCAGGACGTCCAGACTGACTGTCCCTAGATTATGATGTCATATGAGAAAAATATAAACTCCTTGGTGAGTAGCTACAACATGATAAATACCACCGTTAGATCAATTAAAGCTTAGATGCAGGTGAATAAAGTCGCACAACAGATGTGTGCATTTATTTTTGCATCTCTGCATCACCTCATCAACTGATGGAGGAGGATTGAATCAGGATTGTGTGTGTGTGTGTGTGTGTGTGTGTGTGTGTGTGTGTGTGTGTGTGTGTGTGTGTGTGTGTGTGTGTGTGTGTGTGTGTGTGTGTGTGTGTGTGTGTGTGTGTGTGTGTGTGCGCGTGTGTGTGTGCGTGTGTGTGTTGGCACAGCGTTATGGCCTGTGGGACCACGAGGGCCCCCTGGAGGAGCAGAGCCCCTCACCAGAAAATTGTAAGGATGAAGGAAAAGCTCAAGAAGGAGATGAAGATGGAAGGAGGGAGAAGGGAGGAGAACAAATGGAGGAGGAGGAGGATGGCAGAGTTAGCTCAACAACCAACCTGGAAATGACCGAACTGGACAAACTGGAAAAAGTTGGTGCAAATACTTGATATTGGTTGCTACGGTTACCCTTAAAGAAGATGTTTTTGGACCAGAGCCATATCACATCAGATACTTGACAACTTTACTATTTTTTTTTTACCCCATTCTTTGTTAATGTAGGATAATGAGGACTATGTTGAACCAAGTACCAGCTCTGCTGCTGCTACCCCACAACCTCCTGCAGCTGAACCGGCACCCACTGGGTCCGAACATGGACAGGAAGCCCCGTCTGGGCCGACGGACAGTCCTCCCACTAGTCTGAGAGAAGATGAGATGGAGGGAGACATTGAGGCGGTGACAGAGGAAGTCCCAAAGAAAAGCAGCAGCATCCGCTTCCGCAAGAAATCCAAACAGCCCAAACAGCAGCGCACCAAAGGTTTGACATTTTATTTTGTACAAATAAATTTGAATTTAAGCTTGGTTGCAAAAGATTTAGTATTTTTCTTGAAACCTGTCACATGCGTCACACAGACACTGAAGATTTTTATTTCTCTGTTCACATCTCTCTCGGGTCGCGGTCGTGATGGTTCCAGTGGAGCCTACATCTGAGACTGCAGATCCCAGTCAAGAACCAGTGAAGAAGAAGAAGCCAAAAAGCAGGAGGAGAGAAGTCGCCAGTCAAAGGTTGCTGTCTGTCGGAAACAAGATAAAACAGGTCCTCATTTCTGGGTGAGTCGGCTAAAGAGGTGATCCATAGGCACTGATCAGTTATCAATATGTTTGATATGTTCAACAGTTTTTATCAGCATGACATTCTGAATCAAACAAGAATACAAAATAATGAAATGAAATAAAAGAAAGAAAACATATTTGTCTTTATGACTAAACTTTCAGCATTTAAAAAATGGTTTTACATTAAAACAATCATTTAAAGTGTAAAGTTTTTAATGATGTCATTCCTTTTGCCACTCTGTGTTCCTCCTGCAGTATTCAGAGTGTGTACCGGCCGGTTCAGAGATTCTTCGGGGGTATCCTCCACGCTGAGTACCGGGCTGCCACCGACGTCTACGCGCTCATGTTCCTCACTGATGTCATCGACTTCATCATCATCGTCTTCGGCTTTTGGGCTTTCGGGGTGAGAGATCGATAGAAGACTGGAGGGTTGGATGGAAGTTGTCATTTTGTACATATTAGAATACATTATAACTTTTAAGCATCTCTCTCTCCTTCAGAAACACAGCGCAGCAGCTGATATCGCCTCCACCCTGTCGGAGGACCAGGTTCCCGAGGCCTTCCTGGTGATGCTGCTCATCCAGTTCAGCACCATGATCATCGACAGAGCTTTGTACCTGCGCAAAGCCGTCTTGGGAAAACTCATCTTCCAGGTTCACATAAGATTATTAGCATTTATGTTTCTATCTGTCTGGTTTAGTAAATCTCTACTAATCGTGTCTAATTTAATAGTATTTGATCCATTTTGTTTTTATTCCTTCCCTGCAGGTGATCCTTGTGTTTGGAATCCACCTGTGGATGTTCTTCATCCTGCCTGCTGTCACTGAAAGGTGAAGTCAGACTAAATCCTATATTTTTATTGGACTATAATATTCATTCTAAATGATTAGATCTTAGATTCGTACTAAATGACAGAGAGAGATTTTGTAAAATTTGTCGTCTCTCCTTCTCTGTTTAGGAAGTTCAATCAGAACTTTGTGGCCCAGCTCTGGTACTTTGTCAAGTGTATTTACTTTGGCCTGTCAGCCTATCAGATCCGCTGTGGTTACCCCACCCGCATCCTCGGCAACTTCCTCACCAAGAAATACAGCCACCTCAACCTGTTTCTCTTCCAAGGGTATGGACACAAAGCAGGTCTGCAGCTGTCTGGGCTGTTTGGATGACAAGGTCCAAAGAATCAAAGATGTGTTTAATGTCTTCAGGAGATCCACACTCCGTGTCGTAATGAAAAATAACCATATAGTGAAAGAATAGATTTTTTTTTGAGGACCATCGTGATATGGATGATGTGTGTGTTTAGGTTTCGTCTGGTGCCCTTCCTGGTGGAGCTGCGGGCGGTCATGGACTGGGTTTGGACTGACACCACTCTGTCTCTCTCAAACTGGATGTGTGTGGAGGACATCTATGCCAACATCTTCATCATTAAATGCAGCCGTGAGACAGAGAAGGTATGAATGAGAACAGTGATGTGACAGCAGATAGATAAATGCACTGGGGCCAAAAAACGGTTGAGATGGAAAAACTGTAACTCTTGTAGAGAAAAAAAAATTCTTCATTATCGGAAACCCAGTTTTATGTGTTGTGATATGTTTTTTCTTGAACGTTTATCCTGCTGGTCATTGGCCACACTAGCTCCATAGTACGCCTTTCATTCACTTCATATGCAACCAACGTGACTGATGATTTCAGCATCTGCTTCTTGACTTAATGTGACTAAGTCAGCCCAACCTCAGCATCTCACATTGAATCTGATCAACACCTGATGTTTTGCTGCTGTAGAGCTTCCTAACCTCTGCCAGAGATTTTGGGTAAGGCTTCCCCAAAGTCTTCCATGTCTGCCTCCTCCACAGAGATCATGTTTGCTGAGTTCAGGTGTTCCTCAAAGTCCTCATTCCACCACTTGATAAGATCCTCAATCCTTATTAATAGTTCTCCTCCCCTTCCTGAGACAAAATGTCTTTGAGGCCAACTGGAAGTCCAACTCCATCACCTCCTCAACCCATGTCTTTGCTTTGGCCAACCAAGCCCAAAAGGCCTCCTTCTTCAGCTGGACAAGAGGGTCACAACAAGCTCAACCTCCCAGGTCTGGCTCCAGGATAAGGGTCCCCGGTTTCCCTGTTCCAGGCACGGTTCTGCAGCTCCAACATTGGTCATTCATCCAAGGTCTATAAACTGCTCCTAGTCTGGCTTCTCACCTCAGACCGATTTGCTTTGGAGTCCCGACCAGGGGCTGTTTCTCACAGGGACTAACAAACCCCTCCAACACCTTATCTTGGTGGATAGTTTCCTTTAAATTACAGTTAGCAGTACATGTTAAGAAAATACAGAATATGATACTTTTTCCAAAAAGATGAAAAAAAATGTTTATTATGTTCTGCTCTCAGAAATACCCTCAACCTAAAGGGCAGAAGAAGAAGAAGATCGTTAAATATGGCATGGGTGGACTCATCATCTTCTTCCTGATCTGCATCATCTGGTTTCCCCTTCTCTTCATTTCATTGGTCAGATCAGTGGTGGGTGTGGTCAACCACCCCATTGACGTCACAGTGACCGTCAAACTGGGAGGATATGAGGTAACAAACATTTCATACAGCAGCATGTTCTACTGAAACAGTAAAGATTATTAAAGTTATAACTACTACTAATAAAACAACCAAAACAACTTTGTGAGTTTTTAAATGACATAAACACTGAACGTTCTTATTATTAATGAAAATATCTGCAATGTATAAATTAATAGACATCCTATGTCAGTATGCAGGGGTTTTTATAGATATGACTACGGCCTGATCCATTTATAATTCTGTCTTGTTTAACATCACAGTGATCTAAAGTGAAATCACTTCTACTAAGAGATGGAAGTAATACAATTCCTTGATGATGTAATAACAAACCATATGATCTGATCATATAGGAAGTACATTTGTTATGAAGGTGGGAGGTGGTAAGTTACCATAATCAATTATAATTATAATAATAATAATTATTATTATAAATATTATTATAATCCTATAATAAATAAGAGCTGTGAGAAAAAAAGCAATGTAGACTGTCATAGTATGAATAATGCATTATTATTATTCTGCATTTGTATTTTATTACAGTCCCTGTAACATCCAGCATTATCGCACTTTTTTGTGCAATCTTAACAAAGAAATTAAAATTGGGCTTTATCAGCAAAACAGAAAAACAGAATAAACTCCATAAAATAAAAACTAAGCTGTTTAAAATTCAAAACATAATATCACAATAACCTCTTGTCAATATTTTCTTACTTCGCCAATGCAAATCTCAATTTTAATCACAGATTGAAATCAGTTTCCTATTTGTAGCTATGGATCTCCACAGGTCACATACAGTAAAGTAACCAATGTAAAATACAGACAATAAAGTGTACATAATCCATTGTGTATTTTTCCCATGTGTATGTCTAGCCCCTGTTCACCATGAGTGTGCAGCAACAGTCCATCCAGCCCTTCACAGAAGCTGAATATGACCAACTCACCAAAAAGTTTGGAGTAAACGCGGTGCGTACTGATTCCAGTGTGATTTCACACGTTAAAATATTCTTCCATGTGTCATCATGTACCTCTGCTTTCTCATCCATTCATCAGTCGTTGGCTTGTTGATCAGTTCAAGACTTTGTTCACATTACAGCCTCATTGATCGATTCCAAATCCCAACAACAAAAAACGTCATGTTTGAGAGAAAACTCATGGCATTTAAACCGAACGCTGGTGCTGGCTGAGGAAGGCAGTGCTCAGCACGTACATGTATGCAAAAAGCCACACAGATTCCAATATGTATCCGATCTAAGACCACATATGAAAGTGATTAAAATCTGATGTGAAAAAAATCAGACATGAAGGCAAAAAAATCAGTCACTTCAGCCTCTTAATGTGAACATAGCCCAAGTCTCCCCACTGGTGTACCACAAGGATCAGTGCTTTGTCCCCTTGTCTTCTCGATATACGCCACCTGAATTACAGTTTGTCTTACCATTACTATGCTGATGATACCCAACTCTATCATGAACTGTACTGTTATAAAGAGGGTGGTTGTTGCTGACATAACAAAACAGTATTTGTAACTTCTTTGGTAACATACTGATCCTCAATATACTGAAAAAGATTTAATGATTAATTTACCCTAGATTATTTATTTTAGCATGCTATGCTCTGACACATAATCATATGTAACATAGTTGAATACTCAGGCTCTAAGGAAAAAGTTTGAATGACCTTTTCTTCTGATGTAACTGTCATTTTTTGCTACTGCTATTCTATTCTAAGTATATTCTAAGTCTTTGTTAAAACATGCAGAATTTTCTCTTATCTGTGTGTGCACTGTACTCCCATTGTTTCCTCTTTTTGTACCTATCTTTCATGCATAGTTTTGTGTGTATGTGCATCTAGGTAGCCATGCAATTCATCACTCTCTACAATTACGAGGACATCGTGACGGCAATGATTGAGGGCAGCTCAGGATCAGTGTGGAGGATTAGCCCCCCCAGCAGACAGGAAGTCATTAAGGAACTACTTGGAAGTCCTGTTGACCTAACACTACGCCTGGCTTGGAATTTCCAAAGGTAAAACCTTCACTCTCTTTATTACTTGGTATATGCTTTATCTTAAATGTTTAACATCTGAAACCACATTGTGTCCTTCTCTCTGTCTCTCTGAATGTTTCTTCCTCTGACAGGGATCTGGGTAAAGGAGGGACGGTGGAACACACCTATGACAAACACTCTATAGATCTGGAGCCTGGGAGCCCAGTCAGAGCAGATCTAGCCTCGTTACTGGTTGGCAATCGCACTGGACCTGTGTAGGTTTACTCTCTGTGAATGTTTTATTTCATACACGTACTTGATGTTGTAGTTATAGATGGTGTCTTGTGTCTTTCCCAGGCTTGTTCCTAATATGTTCCCCAACTACATCCGTGCCCCCAATGGAGCTGAAGCCAAACCAGTCAGTCAGCTACATGAAGGTCAGAGCTCACTGAGTTACTGTTAAAATCTATACATCACAATTTTTATTTTATTATATTAAAACAGGCTAAATCAATTCCAGTATTAGACTCAATAGTCATTGATGACCCAAAGGAATTCATGGCTGCTTACTTACAGTCGATGCCTCCATCTGGGCTTGTATTGCGCTACGTGTTAGCCTCGCCCCATCTCAAACACATCTCCTTCAGCCCTGTTGTCACAGTTCACTGCCAGTTTGTTTTTGGTCGGCCTTGTTTATGTTTAGTCCATCTCAAAACCATCTTACACGGTTATACGGTTCTGGTCCATTCTGAGGACATGGCCAGACATTCATGGCTGCTTGCTATGCTTAATACAGTCCAGAGTCACGGTTCTGTTTTTCCGTAAGAAAAAAATCAGGCCACTGGTTATTAATAAATGGCATTATATAAAACAAAAGTTGTCCAGCCCTTGCTGTGTCTTCCTTAATGGACTGATTTGACCAGCTTGGTGCTGCAGAGGAATTTGTCGTATTTGCCATGTCAAATGTCCATATAAGTTTTTGTCAAAGTTAGTCACATTATATATAGCGAGGTGGGCTTCATCCTCATTTAAAGTTTGAAAATAGGTTGAGATGGTTTCAGCCCCAAGACCTCTGATCATTGACTTTATCAGATAGAACTGTGAGATTCTGAGTTCCTGCTATCCTGAGGGAACCTTCAGAGGGAACCAAATACTAGATGGTTCCATTAGTCTTTGGCCCCTATACCCAGGTCGGACCAGCTACTAGATGGTTCCATTAGTCTTTGGCCCCTATACCCAGGTCGGACCAGCTACTAGATGGTTCCATTAGTCTTTGGCCCCTATACCCAGGTCGGACCAGCTACTAGATGGTTCCATTAGTCTTTGGCCCCTATACCCAGGCCTCCACCAGAGCTTCCTTTCTCTTCATCCCAGCCAGACATAGTTCACCATCATTCATTCCTATTGCACTTGCTCACACTCCACCTCCCCACCAGAGAGGTGGTGTGCCCGACTCTGAGGGGGCGGGATCTCACCTCATTCGGTTCAGCACAGGAAATGAAACTGTTGCACATACCATTCAATGAACAGAATTAAAAGTCTGGAATGGTTTCTCCTCTTTTTGTTGTTGTTGTTGTTGTTGTTGATTTAGCACAGTTAATGTTTAAGGTGTTCTCTGGTCATTGTCTCGTCTGTACTTTGTGGTAAAGCGCCTATTCGAGTGTTTATCCAAGGTTACCACTAGATGGCTGAATAACAACTATACCATTGTCAGACTTGAAATCAATGTTTATATTTGTTATTCACACTTCACTGCATCTGTTTTAACAAAGCTGATTGGTGTCTTTGTAGATAACGATGATGGTTTCCTGAATATAACCCTGTCCCTGATGAGTGACAGGTCTGTGAATGGCAGTGGGAACCAGGAGTGGTGGGACATTGCCATCGCAGGCTGTGCCCCCTCCTCCTCGTGTGGAGTTCTACCCATGGTCATATTTAATGACAAAGTCAGTCCACCCAGCCTGGGCTTCTTGGCTGGATATGGGTAAGGAGCACATACTCACAAACAACATGTGCATGGGTTGGATAAAGACAAAGGACTGTGACCATTCTCCCAAGGTTTCCAACTTAGATCCAGTAAAAACCAGCAGAGCCCTGTCCACTGATCTAAGGGGACATGCAGACATATTTGTAGTCAACAAATCACTGATAAATTTTGTCACAAGGCCATTTAACACTTGGAACATCAGCAGTGAAGATGCAAAATCAATGCATGACCTAATGGAGCAAATGTGAGCAGACTTGTAGCAGCAGTATTCTGTTCAAGTTGCTGCTGACAATGCTGATACTGGAGTAAAACGCATGTAGGTAGTGAAAATAAGTGGAAGACAAAAATGAACAATTTTGAGAGAATTTCTTTCGTACAAAACAAAACAAAAACCTATCAGCTTTTGACCCCTGGGAGCAGGTTTTGTTGAGAATCGTAGACACATTTTAAAGGAAGATGTCTTATTTTAATCCATGCATGATTGATTTCACAGTTCTGCAAAATACCAATTCAGATTCCATGGCAGAGCTGTGATGTTTACTGCTGATGTTTTTAACATGGACATTACTGTATTGTCACAACCAGCCGTCTAAACCTTTTTCATACCTTTCCACTCAACTCATTAAATATTATTTAAACATAGCGCTTATGATTTTCCTCCCACCCTTCTTGAATGAACATATTCTTTTTCTTTTCTTTTCTGCTCTTCCAGGATCATGGGTCTGTATGTGTCTGTGGTCTTAGTCATTGGGAAGTTTGTGCGTGGCTTCTTCAGTGAAATATCCCACTCCATCATGTTTGAGGAGCTGCCCTGTGTGGACCGGATACTGAAGCTCTGCACAGACATCTTCCTGGTTAGTGTGTTGGTGTTACCCTCCCTGCTCTAATTATTTGCACAGACTTCCTGGAAAATCATTTCCTTGTAATCCTGTTTCACAAATCACGTATCGGTGTGTTTCAGGTGCGTGAGACGGGAGAGCTGGAACTGGAGGAGGAACTTTACTCCAAGCTGATCTTCCTCTATCGCTCTCCAGAAACTATGATCAAATGGACCAGGGACATCCACAACCGAGACCAGGACAGATACTGACTGATTGATCATGTTTGGTTGCAATAGAATAAGGTGAATTCTGAAGCACACTACGAAGACGTGCAGAGGTCTGCTCATGAGAGCGCTCCGTAGCAAAGCACACACTGACTGACAGCCAAGGAGACGAATGAAAGGAGATGCACACTAATAGACATCCTGTAGGAAACATCTCCTGCTGCATGTTCACAGCTGCCTGAGCACTTTCTTAAAACCACCGTACACTACAGACTATGAGTGTGGGGTTGCAGCCCCACTGCGGTGGGGCTTGATGGCAGCTGTATGTCTGTCCTGCAGGACTGGAGACAGAGACAAAGTCAGCTGTGTTTGTTGATGGTCAGAAGGTCAAACACAAAAGACACTTCATTCACTGCGTGGCTGAAACTTCAAGCTAATTGTAGGTTGAATCTGCAGTTACTGTATCAGTATGCTGATTGATTTTAAACATGTCATGCTGTCAATCAAATAGATTTTCTACGTGATTTTAATGATTAATTCTTGTATATGTGCAGCAGCCATTTGACTGTGAAGTGAACTGAGGTTTGACAAATCAGGTCCGATTTAAAGGACGATTTTAGGTTATTTTTTATCTAGAAGTAGCCAAATGGGTTTGTAAAGGAAAACAGGTCTTTCTAGACCACCACTGGTCTCAAGTTCAGGAACGGTGGATGGATAAGACAGCCGTTTAAGTCAAGTCAGTTTTAAAATGTATATCAAGGCACTTTCCAAGTAGAGCAGGTCTAGACTGACTCTTTACTCTACAGAGACCCAACAATCCACCATGAACAAGAACATGGAGACAGTGGAGAGGAAAAACTGCCTTTTAAGAGGCAGAAACCTGGAGCAGATCTAAGACTCGAGGTGGTCAGTCCTCCAGTTTGACCGGTTGGAGTGAGAGAGATATAGAGAGAGAGAGAGAGAGACAGGGAGACAGACATGTGCAACAACAATAACAATAACTGCTATTATACAATTTGTAGTATTTATAATAACTACTAAATAACAACACTGATAATAATAATGATGATGTTTAAAGTCCAAGTTCAATTCAATTCACTCCACACACTATAGTTGTTTCTGCAGGCGAGCACTGAAAACATATATATTTCAATAAAACAGAGTGTATACTGACAATGAAACATACTATTTTTAATTGTTTTTAATTCTTATTTTAGAAATTTTTGATTTGAATGTGTCCAGGTAAAATGTTGAAGAGTTTGAAAGAGTCCAAATGTGTAAATGTACAAAAATCAGAGATTTCGGGAATGAAATTATAATTTTACGACCAAAAAAAATCCTGATTTTTAGGTGTAGCTCGGCCGGTAGAGCGTGCGCCCCACATACCAAGTGGTGGTCGTGGGCTCGATTCCCGCCTGTGGCCCCCTGCCCTCCCCAGCTCTCTCTCCCACACTCCCTGTCTCTATCTCATCATAAAAAAATTAAATGACTGAAACATGCCTATAATACTCGTAAAGTCGTACTTTTAAGCTACGTGTATTATCGTATTAGAAGTGTCACCAGCGTCAGAATGAGTGTAGTGGATCGTCTGGTTAAGGAAACCGCCCCTGTCTTCAACCACACATTCCTGTGGCTCTGCTTCATGTTTTCTCTTATTTTATCTGAGACCTTCATCTATTTACTCGTCTTTTTCATGGAGGCTGCTGTTGACAGAGGAGGGTTGGGCAGTTTTCTTAGAGATGTCTGAATCCTGGTACTTGTTGTCATTCAGGCGTGGTGGATTCTTGCAACTGTCATGAGGAAATAGCAAGAGCCAGAGGAACCTGATTTTTCAGTATATAGTCTCAGTAAATATGACATTAAGTCTGTGTCAGTGCAACCAACAAGAAATTCACACAATCCTCTGCATCAAAACATTTTGTCCCACGTAAACTGAACAAAATGTACTTTAATTAGATGGTTGATGATTTGACTGATGGGCTCATCACTCCTGATATTTTCCCATTTTCCCCTCACCCATCTGATTGAACTTACCAATTTTATTTTCCTGATCAGGCCTTTTGTCTCTCCTTTTTATGACGCATGATATGAAGAAAAACACACAGTGCTCTTGTTGTTGCTGTTTAACTTATTGTAATTCAGGCAGAACAAATATCTGTACTGAGTCAAAATGACTGGTTTGATGTAATACTGTTTTTGATGTATGTGACTGAAATGGCAGTGACAGCAACTGGAGGACAAAAACACAAACTGATCAATCAGATCAATACGCAGTCAAGAGATTCATGATGTGTTATGTAATAACAAATAGGTTTAGAAATAGATTTAGAAATATATACCACTAAGGCAGAATAACAAATGATTAGGACCTTTAAAGTGTCACATCTCATCTGTTGCATATCTGTAATACATTTCTATTTTAACAGAAGACACAGAAACAGGTTATCAGTGGGGGCCCACAGATCATTCTCGTCCCTCAGCCGCCTACAAGTTTTTTCCAGCCATGCTCTCAGCGCTGCATCTAGCTTTTTTGTCATTACCCATAACACCTTTAACACTAGACTACCACAAAGTTTCGAGCTTGTTTTTCTGGAGAAAAGCCCACGGTCAATAAAAACATTTTAAGTCTTACATAGAAGGACAGGTCTTTGTAGTAGAATTCATGTAAATCTATTTCCTGGTATGTCCTTCCTTATAGTGCAGTAAGACTGCTGTTGAAACAACCCTATTTTAAAACTGATCTTGAATCTGGAACCGAATAATTACCTTGTTATGACTGATCATTTAAATATCCAGGGTACATACATGCATACACTAATCTTAGCTCACAGGCCTGGTTCAGGTGGATTTTAAAAACCCTTCAACAACATTGCCACACTGGTCTGACCTCTTCAAAGGAACAGACATTTCAGATTATGTGTTGGATCTTCAGAAGGGTGTACTTAGCCTAGCTTAGCCTAGCGCACTGTCACATAGAAATAGGTTTTGCTGTTTCACAAAGGACACTGCAGGTTCATTTTCTACTTGAAAGCACAGAGATTCTTTTTGTCTATAAACACTGATTTCTTCATTAAACATGTTCATACTGTTTAAAAAGGATCTTTTTTTTATTCTTTATTTTTGCACATCAGTTTAAATAACAAATTTTCCAATCAAGATCATTATCTTTCTTTGCTGTCCATTTTTTTATGCTGTTTAAAAAGGATCTTATGTGTTTGGTCAAGACAGGCTTGTTATGACTGAGAATGGACGATGTGGAATAAGTAGATATTTAACCTTTTCTTTGCAGGATTGTATGCAGTGTTGGTGATGACGTGTACCTCTGTATACTCTTAATAACGGGGTGGATTCAGGATTATTTTACCTCCACCAAGGAGGTTATGTTTTCAACATATGTTTGTTGGATTTTCAGCAGGATTATGCAAAAAGTATTGAACATATTTCCTTTAAACTTGACAGGAGGATGGATCTTGGACCAGAATAGGCACCATTGAATTTTGGTGTGGATCCGGATAAAGAAGCAGATCCAGGATCTTTTTTAATTTTCTTTAACATTGCGAGATTTTTTTCTCAGGGAGTAATGCATGGATCTTGATGAAAAAAATCAGGCGTATTTAGTGGGTTGGTATCTATGAATACCTGCAATTTGGTATGGATCCAAATAAAAAATCTGGATCCACCAGGTTTAAATGGTTAACTATTACAAATCCAGTAAACCTAAATTGATTTTAGATAAGGCTTGATTGAATTTAAGGGGACTGTTGGGCCTTGGCAGAGGTATGCACTCTACTCTCTTTCTCTCTCTTTTTTTCCAATATGATAAGGAAATGGAATATATAAGTTAAAATAAATTTTAAAAAAATGAAAATAATAGAAAATAATAGAAAACAACTAAATTGGGATATCTGTTAAAAAATGTATTAGAACAACAGAACAGGTTTAACACATACATATACACAGTGGTAGACAATAATATAATCAAAAATACGCCTGCAGTCTAAGTGAAAGTAATAATGTTTGTTTTTTTAACACTCGATACTTGTTAAGTTTAAAGTAAATGTACGTTTTAACTGCTTTTTTTGTTTGTACATTCTGAAATTGAAGAGATGCTGTATTAGGATATCTCTGACTGTACGCATGCTCCTCGTGACATCATCATTGGGTCACCTCATCCCACACTTCCGGTATGTGACGTGTCTGCCCGCTGCAAAACCGGATACTGGTGGCTGTCCGGTGTGGATGTCAGATGCAGTGTAAACCGCGAAGAGGATAGGGTTTATTGTCTAAATCTTGAGAGAAGACCTACCGGTGTGAAGATGTTCCTGTGGCTGCTTGGAGCCGCGCTGCTGGCTCGAGCGGCCGGGTTTTACCTTCCCGGTCTTGCACCAGTTACCTTCTGCGAGGCTGGAAAAAACAAAGTTCCCGAGTGCAAGGTAAACATAGCATGACACAAAACAGTTGTGCCGCTACGAGATGTTTTGACAGATAAACTGAATACCTAACATAGAGAGCAGATAAACAGGCAAAAGGTGTTGAAAAACTCTTGCTTGTTGAGCTAATTCTTTAGAAACAGCGAGTGAGCTATCGTTAGCAAAAACGGACAGCAAAGCTAAAGAGATGCTAGCTCGATAGCAAGCTAGCTGTAATGACTCAAAGTAATGTCGTTAGTCTGGATATCAAACTATATACTCTTGTTATTTTAGACTTATATTTACTGAGTTTCCGCAAGAAAATGTAAGAAAAATTACTTTTTATGTCGTCAACATTTTTTTTTAGAATTGTGCTGGCAACTTGAAAATATCAGTTCAACTCACTTACCAGACAAAGTGCTTATTGTAATATAGTGGGAGGTTATTTAGGTATGTTATGCCACATTTTCTAATAGAGTCTATCTGAGTTCAAACCATCCATACTCTCCAGAGAATATACAGCATATACAAGTAAACAGGATTTGCATTCAGCCACAGTACATAATTTACATAAGATCCGCCATACATCTACCATACAAGTATGATTTGAATCCTAGTGATATTCTAGATCTTGTGATGCCACAATCTTGCAACTATACTTTTAGCAACTATACTTTTAGCAGAAACTGCTGATTAAGTTTGGTGTAAAATTTGATGCATCTTACAAATTCTAGGGGCCTGATTTCATGGTCCTCGAGTCATTATATGAGGCTCAAACTATCATGGGACTGTTGGTTTTAGGTGCAATGACATATCGGGGAAATTGACTTTCCTTGGCGGAGGTTTGCACTCTTTGAGTGCTGTCTAGTTTTCTTTGGCTTCATCAGGACGATCATCAATCACAAATTGGTATTTCACAGTCATGAGAATGGGGCACTCTTCCTAATATGTGTTGTCTCTGCTTTGTTTTCTTAAAGTCGGCCATTGACCTGTTTGTGAACAGGCTGGATTCAGTGGAGTCTGTTCTGCCTTATGAATATAATGTGTAAGTAGCACTCTACCATTTTTCCATTTCTTCCCCTTTGTCTTCCTTCCTTCATGCTGCTTCTATGTGCCTTATTTTTGTCCAAAAGCATTCACGAATTATTATTGCTTCTTCACTTTTTCTTATTATTATTTTCTTCTTCACTTATATGTTTTCTTTTAACACAAATAGAACAGTTTGTGGGAAAGTTTTCATTTAAAATACATAAAGAAATGTTTAAAAAAATTAAGTTTAGCCCCTTTTTTGTTATCATATCATATAGTCACACCAAGAGAAAATGGTATAAAGAACATTTTTACTCATCTAGTGGTGTCAGAATGTGTCACAGTCAACTAGAAAACACCTGCTAGTGCATTAGAACATCACAGTAGAGGCTGTCTTATTTCATTCAAGTGGTTTAACTATGGTCAGAACTCAGGGAGTTTCACAGTGAAACTGTACTAACATATTCTGAGTCCTGTCAGTGAGTAATGTACACAAAAACTGACAGATTTTCCTGAAACTTGGTGGGAGGGTTGGACATATAGCAAGGAGGAACCGGAATCTTTGTCTTTTTGTCAACATTCCACAAAAGGCGTTTTTTTTTTCCGTTTGTTTTTGTCAATTCCACATAAACTATTTGATGGATTACTATGAAACTTGGTGGAATGATGAGTCGTGTGCCATAGAAGAAATCATCACATTTTGGAGTAGATCTGGATAAAGGGGTGGATCCAGGGTTTTCTTTTTCACTTCATTAAACAGAATCCTGAGGGCAGTCCCTTGGATGAGGCCCATGTCTTGTTGGAGTTTGGATTAGGTTTTATTTCTATTTGAATTTCCTGTCTGTTCTATCCAGTGTCCTCCTAGTTTACTATCATAAATGACAAAGAAAAGCTGCTGATCCTTATTTTTCAACAAGCTGGAGCCAGCAAATGTTTGACATTTGTTCTTACAAAATGATGAATCGATTATCAAAATAGTTGTCGATTAATTTTCTTTTGATCGACTGATCCATAAAATCGAATATTCAGTGCAGCTCTAACTCACAGGACATTAGGAGCTGAGTAAGTGGATCCCTTATTCCACTTAACCAAGTTACTGAATGCCGTGTGTAATGGGGAATGGTACAGTTTAATGTATTCTGCCCCAAACACTCTAAACAGTCGCCTCCTTTCATGTGCAGGTTTGACTTCTGCTCTGAGACAAAAACCAATCGGCCGTCAGAGAATCTTGGCCAGGTCCTCTTTGGGGAGAGGATTGAATCCTCACCATACAAGGTAACACACACACACATCTACAAACACACACGCACACAAAGATGTTTCAGTGGAAATGTCTGCACAAGCAAAGTTCTGTGTACACGTGGCCTCAGAAACAGAGGGTCATTGTTAGCAGATGGAGTCCTATAAGAGGTTGATTCAGTAAAAGAAAAACCTGAGTATGTAGTCACTGGATTATAGCTCTGTAACTGTTACACTAGCCAAGCAACATTTCAACACTCACAGATGGCAGGCTCAAGGCACAAAGTTGATGTCATGCTGACATCACGGTCAGCAGGACACATGAAACTTCTGCAGCCTTGCAGCTCATTTTATGTGGCCTGTTAAAGCTTACAAAGAATGTCATTTGAGCAATGCTATTCTGTGCTGTCCCAAAAGCACAGTGTCCATAAACTACATTTCCCAGAATGCATCCTGATTTTTTAAATTAGCCATACTCTCAGTGTTCTGCTGCTAAATTCCAGCGTACCCTAAAGAGTGTCAAAAATCATACAGCCACTTCCACCAGTCGCACATTTGTTGAGTGGACATACTTAGTATTGATGGTAGCATCACATAACATTAATAGTAGCATCCTAGCTAAATGATCCGGAAAGGAAAATGTGACACACAGTGAAGTCAATTCAATGATAGATGAGAATATAATGTTTACATGTTTGTACTGAATGAAGACAAGATGTTGGGTCTTCTTTGTAACAAGGCAGTGTTAAAAGTTTACAGCTGCACTTGGACACTAAACATGGGGCAGAGTAGCCTCTGCTCACCTTAGCACACCCTAAAACTCACAGACTTATATTTTTATTATGTTGATGACATGGCAATAAAAGCCAGCTTTATTACAGCTGAAGAAATCTGCTGACAGTGTTTCTCAGACGATGCATTAATGCTGAAGTCCTGTGAATATTGCTAGACTTATGCTTTCAGATTAAGTTATTACTCCAACTAATAATTAAAGAATGCAGGTCCAACCTTATATTATGATAAGATGTGGGTGCATTTATATATTCTTACTTTTACAATTGGATCTTAAAGGGCAACCAAAGATTTTTGACGTAGCCCGGGATGAAAATGAGTTTGACACCATCGCTCTGCATGAACACAAAAACATACACAACGTGCCAAAACTCTGCTTTTTATTTGCATGCACTTAGTAACACTGGTCGCCCCATTACTGAATATATAGGATTGAATAGACAGAATAAAACAGTTGGATAGCTGTGTGTGTGTCACACGCTGTGAAAACTATGTATGTAGTTTGATGTAGTTATTTACCAACTGAATAGCTGCTGAATACACAGATTAAATGGGAATGTGTTTAACTGCCATTGTTCTCAGACCATAATGATGAATGATGACCTGATAACCAGCTGTTACAGGTTTTAGTTTTGACGTAGCCTGAAAACTATCTTCCAATAGTTTAGATGTTAGTAATAGTGGTGCTGTGAGAGAAGCTTTTTTCAGGGCTTTCAGTTTGAAGGTTACCAAAAAATGTTTTTAGTTTCATTTATGGGGATACTGCACCTCTGTTACACATCATTATAAAGAAGATACATGAACTCCTGACTGCCCCAGATGGAGATTAATAGTAGTCTGTGTTGCTATGCTGTGTTATCTTTATTAGCAATGCTTGATTAGGACAAGATCGATGGCTGAAAGCGGACATTTTTCCGCAATTCCGCAAAAACTGCTGAACCGATTCCCACAAAACTTTGTCGAGGGGTTCTGCATGAGCCCAGCCAGCTAAACACAGTAGATGTGTAAGACTGCATCACATCCACTCCGCTTGTTTCTAATTGTAAAGTTTTCACATTTCACAGTTTTGACATCAATCCTAGCTAATAATTCAATTCAATTCAATTTATTTATATAGCGCCAAATCACAACAAAAGTTATATCAAGGCACTTTACAAAAAGAGCAGGTCTAGACCAACTCTTCACTATGGAGAGACCCAACAATCCACCATGAGCAAGCACTCGGCGACATGATAATAAAGCCCAGTTGTTTCAGTGCCAGAGCAAACAGAGTAATTTTGTGTCCTGTGTTTCAGTTTGAGTTTAAGGACACGGTGACATGTAAGAAGGTTTGCACAAAAGCCTACGACACCAACGTCCCGTCCGACAAAAGCAAGCTGGACTTCCTGAAGAAAGGCATGTTGCTCAACTATCAGCATCACTGGTATGTATGACTGTCTGACACACCCACAAGTACAAACAAATGAATAAACAACACAACTCTAAAAATCTCAGTCAGGTAGGTCTTCAAAACCAAACATGAATTTTAATGTCAGTACATACTAATATATTTTTGCCTGCAGGTGAGATCATCATTCATGCATGTTCACATTAATTCCTCACAAAACTATCCATTGTCTTCATAATGTGTGTGTATGAGCTGTTCCTCTGCTGTGTCAGCACCACAACGGAACAGCAGTTACAGCATAACACAATAAAATCACCAGTGTGTAACAAAGTTTGAAACCATTTCATCAGAACAGAACATGGCCACGCAAAACTGTGTGTGTGTGTGTGTGTCTGTAAGCGCATCTGTATTTCAATGCCTGAATGGCTGTGCAGAAACAATACAATTAAAAAAAATTCAATTCAACAATAATTTGCACAAATCCCAACAAACTGAATAATGTATTATCCCTTTTCTACCACTGGATGGCACAAAAACTTCTACAACAGGTCCAAACTAAGCAGTATTCAAAACCTGGTGTCTGCAAGAGTTAATAAAGTTCAATTTAGACCAGAGACCAGATCTTATGAAATAGTGAATGTTGTCATTCTGGTTTCAGTGCCTGTATGGCATCAGGAAACAAAGGTGTAGCATGTAGCATGTAGCTAACCCTAACCCTCAGAAAGTATCTGTGCAAGACATTCAGTCCAAATAAACCACATTTACTGTTCAGAATAATTATTAGAATCAGGAATTGTCTGATGAAAAAACAAGATTATGAATGTATGTCAGCTTTAAGGACGTGGTGGGTTAATCTGTGTGTGTGTGTGTGTGTGTGTGTGTGTGTGTGTGTGTGTGTGTGTGTGTGTGTGTGTGTGTGTGTGTGTGTGTGTGTGTGTGTGTGTGTGTGTGTGTGTGTGTGTGTGTGTGTGTGTGTAGGATCGTGGACAACATGCCTGTCACCTGGTGCTATGATGTTGAAGATGGACAGAAGTTCTGCAATCCTGGCTTCCCTATTGGTTGTTACGTCACAGAATCGGGCCAACCCAAAGATGCCTGCGTGGTCAATGTGAGTGGATGACACGTCGACAGACCGAGGCCTCTTTAACCCGATAATTAATCTGTGCATTAATCTCCACCTACACATTATAAGTGGCGTTTAGCTCCAGCCTGATGTTTCCTCACACATATAAGAAGGATCAGTCCTACACAGTGAATTTACAGTTCATATCAGAGTTTAATTCCTTTAAATATTTCTGGGGTTTGACAGCAGAACAGCACTGCAGCATTCTGCTAAACAGCTGAAGAAGATGGGGATTGAAATGTAAAAACCAGCCGAAATAAACTTAGAATGGCTTCATAAAGCTGATACGACCTGATCCAAGTCTCCAGTAGCCCTGAGATCCCAAGCTGACTTGAAAAGATGTTATTTACACCCTTTTTAAGATATCTCCACTGTAGCCTCTAAACTATAAGCATTAGCACGTAGCATGTCTGAGGAAAGTTTTACATTTTAAAACAAGTCCCCGTCTTTTTCAGTTGTTTAAGAGAATGCTGCAGCACTGTAAAAACACCAATACCCTGATGACATCATCACCATTTCTGCCAGTTGAACTTCTGTTTCTCTTTTCCAGTCAAACTTTAAAGAAAATGATGCTTTTTACGTCTTTAACCACGTGGACATCACCATCCATTACCACATTTTCGAGCACGAACAGGTCGGAGCACGTTTGGTTGCTGCCAAGGTTGAACCCAAAAGGTAATGAATGACAGTTAGAGGTGATGTGAAGCTACTAACTAGTTAAAATGTGGATGCTTAAGCAAAAGAGGAGTAAAAGATGCTACAACACAGCAGCTGACGCCTGCCTCACACTACAAGACTCACATCTCACATCTAAAGACAGTCTGTCGTAAGTCACATGATTTTTAGTCACACTCGATGGGATTTTGCAAAATTTTGGGTGACTAGTTACAAAAAGTACAAGGTGATTTATTATGGGATTGTTTGCATCATGCTGCTTGTGGAAAATTAAAAGAAAAGAAAAACCTTTGAACAAAGGAGCAGAAAAGGATGCAGACGGTTCTGGAGAGTCTGCACTTATTGGTTGTTGACAACGTTCACCTGATTGAACGTCACTATTTACATGAACCAAGACTAAAAACGTATGATAATATTAAACATGCCTGATTTTATCGGAACGTCGAGATGAGAAAAGGACCGACTTAAGACAGCGCAGACTGAGTTTTGTGATCACCTGACACCAAACCATCCAGATGACAGGAGCGATTTATGATGATTGTATTAAGAAATCTTGTTTTTAGTTTAGCTGCGTTTTTAATCTCCCAGTTGTTGGACACATAATACACAGTGAAAACATCACACCTCCTGTCCTGCTGCCAGGCTGTGTGTTCGAGGCTTTAGAGTTCTATTAGGATCTGATCTCTTAATGCTAGTTAGATATTGATGGACTTCAATAAGAAATGATTTCTTATGTCTCTCTCTCTCTCTCTCTTTTTCAATGCAGCTATGAAAACCCCAATGATGACAAGCCTGATTGCTCTGGAGGCCCAAAGGTCCTGAAAAACATGCACACCGGCGTGTTCAAGATCCCGTACACTTACTCTGTCAACTTTGTGGTTAGTACAGTCGTATCATCTCAGTGTGTTTAACACGGCCCATGCTGGGTGAGGGTCTGAAGAAGACCTAGACTAGATGAGGAACCTTAGAGTGGCTTATGAAAATAGAGTGATGAAGTCTGTGGTGCAGGAAACTTTAGCCTGCACTGCTCTGCTATTAACGTCTGTCAGCAGATTATGTAGGTGGTCCTCTGGTCATAGTTAGGATTTCTAACTAAAATACTATAATATCAAGGTAGATATATGAAATCATTTTATGCCAATTCACCACACTAGCGTGTGTGTGTGTGTGTGTGTGTGTGTGTGTGTGTGTGTGTGTGTGTGTTTGTAGGAGGACATTACGATTCGCTGGGCATCTCGATGGGACTACATCCTGGAGTCGATGCCTCACACCAACATCCAGTGGTTCAGGTCAGACTCCATGCTGTCAGGAGGGTTTTAAAGGTTCAGTCTCTGTTCTGGCCACTAGAAGAAGAAGAAAAGAGACATTTCTCCATCCAATCCTGTTGCTTCACCTCGCCTCCTTGTTGTGGTCACGGGACCGACCCGTTACAGTACATACTGTTTAAATGGGGTCCAGCTTCTATAATACTGACACAGCTTTCTCTGGGGTTATCAAACTTTTGCATCTTTTCAATGTTTCCTGCTGCATTATTTAGGACTAGCTTCAGGTTGTGCCTCACATTTGACATATTTTGCTTTTGAATAAACCTCACTCATTTTGATTGCATCACCTACAGATCAGAGTGACAACACTAGAAACACATCTAAAATGAGAAAGAGCTGTTTATGTACAAATAGAATCAACAAGAAGTCAGAGTCACCTTTTTACTGACTGTTGAAAGCTAAAGGAAAGAGAAGCACATGGTTTGCTTTAATCTGCAGAAACATCTGAGCTCTAGGCTCTGAATGTGGATCTGTCACATATTCTCACTGCTGCATGTGAACCTGTCTCACATACTAATTAAATAATATTTGAACAAACCTGTCTCTGTTGGACTCGACCTTAAAGCCTTGTATTTCCTGTGAGTATTGAGGTATGTGCTGTTTTTTTGTCCGCAGCATAATGAACTCACTGGTGATTGTGTTGTTCCTGTCTGGAATGGTAGCCATGATCTTACTGCGGACTCTGCATAAAGACATCGCCAGATACAATCAGATGGACTCTGTGGTGAGTACCTGTCTCTGTGGTCATGTTAATGAACTATGTTTAAACGTACAGGTGTGGGTCAGGCCGTGTTCTCATCTGTTTGGTTCTGCAGGAGGATGCCCAGGAGGAGTTCGGGTGGAAGTTGGTCCATGGAGATGTTTTCCGGCCCCCCAGGAAGGGAATGCTGCTGTCGGTTTTCCTCGGCTCTGGAACCCAGATCTTCATTATGACTTTTGTCACCCTTTGTATGTATAGTTATAATCATGATAATTATTAGAATTTTTTTTTTTAAATGTCATTGATATGAAAATAATTCAACCTCAAGGTAACCAGTTTGTTTCCTGCAATCTGGGGATGAGACACAATTTATAAAGGAGTCATCAGGGTAGATTATATAGATTATATTAGGTTGTAAACAGATCTCTCTGTAGCCTGATTACTGAAAGAAGTTATTTCAGAGTCAAACACTAGAAACTAGAAATTATCAGCCAGCATTAGATGATGACTGGAAAATATCTCCTGAGATGTAACAAAAAAAACGATAAAAACACAACTTCATTTACATGAGAACATTAGAAATCACATCATTTTAGAAAACACGATAACAATATAATATTTACAAATAAGATTTAAAAAAAACAGTTTTTAGAATCAAACCCAAAAACTGTGTTTTATAAAAGATTAACACGTTAAAAATACATAAAAACCAAAAATCACAACAATCCCGACAACAAAAACTAAATCACAGCGTTTCAGGAACACATTAGAAAACACTGAGGTGCCAGCAATAAAATGAAAGTAGAAATAACTGTAGTCTGATTTATTTTCTGTTAAAGGTTTTTTTGTTTAGTATGGCAGGGCCGCAGTCGTCTAATACTCCTCCTCCCCCCCCTCCAGTCTTTGCCTGTCTTGGCTTCCTTTCTCCTGCAAACCGCGGGGCTCTGATGACGTGTGCCGTCGTTCTCTGGGTTCTCCTGGGAACTCCTGCTGGATATGTAGCCGCCCGCCTCTACAAAGGTACGTGAGAGAAGAATAAGAGGAAAAATTACAGGTTAT
This sequence comes from Chaunax sp. Z400, assembly GCA_037577475.1. Taxonomy (NCBI): domain Eukaryota; kingdom Metazoa; phylum Chordata; class Actinopteri; order Lophiiformes; family Chaunacidae; genus Chaunax; species Chaunax sp. Z400. The sequence continues at coordinate 3,123,181 of CM075193.1, forward strand.
TGTCATGATCCAGTTTTCTGCTGGTTATTCTGAATATTAATCGAGTCACACAAGACGACTTCATATTCTGTTTTCTGAAGGAAATCAATAGAGTCTTTTAGAACCATCACTTTTTGTTCATCTTTAAGAATTAACTGTTTTAAGAAATGGAATGTCGCAATCATAAAGATGTGAACTCAAAGTCAGGGCTGGAGTGAATAAATGAATATTTATTTAATTGGGGGGAAAAGGGAGTGATGAAGTCCAGAGTGACTTGAATCTTTACGGATTCTGGTCTGGTCTGGTCTGGAGTTTGAGACTAGGAGAACAAGCACTGGAACTTCTTAATTCTTTTGAGGAGGCCGACACAGCTGCCACTGAGGTCTGAAAAGAACCGGGCGAGGAGTGGCTTCAGAGCCGGGGTACTTGTACTGCTTGGGTGTTGAGAACGCAACAGGTTTCCAGTTTGACTTGACTCCCTTCTTTGTGTTTCATCGTCAGCTTTCGGAGGAGAGAAGTGGAAGACCAACGTTCTGCTGACAGCCTTCCTTTGTCCGGGGTAAGACCCAGCTCCAGTTCACTGCAGCACAAAGACACAGACGTTTGATCTAACGTCCCTCTGCCTCTGCTCAGGGTGGTGTTTGCAGACTTCTTTGTGATGAACCTGATCCTGTGGGGTGAAGGGTCTTCAGCAGCCATGCCGTTTGGGACCCTGGTGGCCATATTAGCCCTGTGGTTCTGTGTATCGGTGCCGCTTACCTTCATAGGAGCATACTTTGGCTTCAAGAAGGCAGTAAGTAAATGTTAACCCATCCAGCACTCATTCATTCCTGACACATGTTGGTAGAAATACCATGTTGGTTTGCAGAAAGAGAATCATTATTGTTCTTTTATGCTTTTCATTGTCTGTAAATATTATGTCCACTATCTTTATGTATTCAAAATAAACATCTCAATCAATCAATCACTCAATCAATCATTAAGTAACAAAAGAACCAAATGTGAAAATTGATGCAAGAATACAGCGATAATAATTTTTACTCTTCTCTCTCTAATTTAATTTAACAAGAATGTCCCTTCTCATTTCTCTTTTGCCATCTCTAAGGGTATCGAGCACCCGGTGAGGACCAATCAGATCCCTCGTCAGATCCCAGAGCAGTCGTTCTACACCAAGCCGTTCCCTGGAATCATCATGGGAGGAATTCTGCCTTTTGGATGTATATTTATTCAGCTGTTCTTCATACTGAACTCCATCTGGTGAGAATGAATGAAAAAAAAAAAGATTTGGTCGTAATCAATTATTGAAAGTCAGAATGTTTATTGGATGGAAAGGTGATGATGAGTCCAGTCTTAAAATAGTGGTGTGACACAGTAACGACCTCTTATAACCTCTCAAAGATGAAAAGGGTCAGGGAGACATTTGTGTCTCTGCATCGCCTCAGGGGCCAATCATGTCTCCTCATGTCCTCCAGGTCCCACCAGATGTACTACATGTTCGGCTTCCTCTTCCTCGTCTTCATCATCCTGGTCATCACCTGCTCTGAGGCCACCATCCTACTCAGTTACTTCCACTTATGTGCTGAGGTAACCGGCGTCATCAGTACCTTTATGTTTCTGTTTCTGTGTGTTTCCTTTACAGCAGCAGGACTGATCTGAGGTCTGTTTACTTTAACACAGGACTACCATTGGCAGTGGCGGTCCTTCCTGACCAGCGGCTTCACTGCGGTCTACTTCCTGGTTTATGCCATTCATTACTTCTTCTCTAAGCTGCAGATCACTGGGCTGGCCAGCATCATCCTGTACTTTGGATACACCATGATCATGGCTCTCATCTTTTTCTTATTCACCGGTAGGTGTCATAAAAAGAAAGCAGGGTCATCATCACATCGTTTCCTTTCTCATGAACACATGAGACACATTAAAAGATGTCTGGAACTTTTTCTGTCCTTTATTTTTAACATAAATCTGACTGTCAGGTTTGAGCTATTTTTTTAAATGTAATATTATTCTTTATTGGTGGCAGTTTGAAGTCATTGACATGATTTCATTATGACCACATTACATCACAATGATGTAAATGTGTTTGCAATTTGTCCATTTAAGGAATTATTTCATTAGGTCATGGGATCACCCATGATTAGATCCTCCGTCGGGTTGGATCTTGGGCGAAGGAAGAGTTGATTACATTTTGAGGTGGATCCGGGTACAGATCCAGATTCTGATTCACGTTTTCATTTTGTCAACATTAGGACAAAATCAAGAAAAGTCGTCTTTAATTCACCCAAACCATCTGAGCCCATCTGAATCCCTGTTATCTCAGCTACACGTTGGTGGTAGCTGCAGGTTTCTATCTCTGTTTGTTTCCGTACCTAATTTTTTTCTGTCTAGATCCATTAATTATTCCCAGAAAATGTTAAAGAAAGTGAAAAAAAAACTGATCCTGCTGTCAGACCCACCTAAACAAACACACACAGCTGAAGATGACCTCATTTAAGACGCTGGTGCCTTTAACCTCACATTTATATATTATGTCAGGCTGATTTTCTGCATTTGGCTCTAATTAAAGGTTATTTTTTCTGTCCTCAGGTACAATCGGCTTCTTTGCCTGTTTCTGGTTTGTTACCAAGATCTACAGTGTGGTCAAAGTGGACTGAAGGATCCCAGCACACTACAGACTGGAATGGCTGGAGGTTTTTTTTTCTCCCATCAATCTCTGGAGCTTTCAGCGCTGTCAAACTAAAACTGAGCATCTGAACCTTCCCCTCCTCCTTTCTGCCTCCAGAAGCTGATGGTTTCCTTTGTTTCTGTGCCTATAAAATGTTTTCATCACCACGACATGCATACAGGATCTATCTGGCTGTACGAGCCTGTTGCGGAGTCTGACACCCTCAAACAGAGCCGTGACCTACAGCTGGGATGGGACGGTGTCAGCTGTCATGTATTTAAGGTTGGTTCATGATCCGTGCAGATGTCATGGGAAATACTTTTCATTGAGCTGAGAGGATCTGCTTTCTAACAGCTTCTTCTGACCGGTTGTGGACTGGATTTGTCAGAACAGGTCAATGAGTCTCCTTTAATTGTGGAACAGTTTTCTTTTTTTCGGCGGTGTTTGGGAATCCTCTGCTGGCAGTTTAGGAAAGAGGTGCAGGTTAAGACAGCTACCCTTCTTGCTTTGAAAGAGGCAGCCGCTGACAGAAATCAGACGGCTTCCTGGTGTCCAACAGAAAGCCAAAGTCCTGTCCCACGTTAGCGCTAGCCTCATGCTAACTCACACCTGGGGCTTCTTGATATCTGTCCTGTTCTTCCTATATTCCCAACCCCAGAGAGGTACAGCTACTTATTTTGTCTGCAGCCAGTGGGTATTGCGCTTTATGTGTGGTTTGTCCAGTTTGTGCAGGTTTCAGGTCACAGACTTGTTTAGTTAAGGCTAATAAATATGTGAGGTCAGATGTAGGACAAGACTCTGGGCTTTCTGTAGGAATTTCATTGTCTCTCTGTGACCTCCAGAAATCCTTTTCTAGTCCTATTTTTCACACTTGGTAACATGCATTTCTCTATACCGAGCTCACTTTTTCACACACAATATTTTGTACAGTAGCATTTTGGGTTTTTTTAACATAAATTCTGATGTGATTATAAACCTAGAATGGCGCTCGGAGCGCAGACCTCCCCCAAGGCCAAACAATCCTTCACACGTCTGTTTATGTTGCCTGACTTGTGCCTCACTCCTCCACAAAGTTTGGTGGAAACCAGTTCAGTTGTTTTTGCATAATTAGGGCGTTTTTCAACATTTTCCCAATCTCATAATGTTAAGGAATGGATCCTGGATCCGCTCCTTTATCCACATTGATATTTAAGAGGTTCTTTCCTGACCTATATCCGTCCTTCTACCAAGTTTTGTGGAAATCTGGCCTGTAGTTTTTGCATAATCCATAAAAAACCAACCAATAAGCAGCCTGGTGTGAACTTTCTTTTTGTGCAACGTGTCGCCTTCATCCAGTAGTTTTGAGACACTGATAAAGGTTCAAAGAAATCCAACATTCAGGCCTGCTGTTGTTTTGTCCTGCTTTTCCAATTTTTGATGCAAACACATCTGAAAACCTCTGAAGGTAAAAAAAAAAAAAAAACACCTGTATACCAATACATACATATAGGACAGACAAATATACTATATATTACAGTGTGATTGAGCTCTTCTATATTTGGAGTTTTTATTTCCTTCATAGAAATGTTCCAGAGGTCACCCGGAAAATAAAATGTGTATTTTTATTATTCGATGTTTGCATGTAGAAAATAACCTATAAATACAGAGATCTGGTTGAGTTTGAGCAAAACAACAATTAGTGAAGTTTGAATGATGTTGATTTAAATTTTTTTATAATGAAAACATCTGCGGTTCAAGTCCACGTTGACCTTTTGAGAAATGAGCACAGTATTGAGAAATGATGTGACCACTTGTAAAAAACAAACAAAAAAAAAAAAACAGTAAATTCTGTACATTTAATGAGGTTCAAGAGAGACTTGAGATTGAACTCATCGACCCGACAGCACACTCCCCGTTTCTGCTTCTGTAACAGTATTTCACGCATAAACAAGAGCTGACCAATGAGAAACTGGTATCTGTAGTGACATCAGAGGTTCTTCAGCCAGCTGAGTGATGATTATTATTATTAGGTCATGTTAGTTTGTCCTTGTTGGCAGCTTCCTGCAGAACAGCACCAGGTTAGTGAAGTGAAGCAGGTCCCGTATCGGAGGCGTCGCCTCGACCATGTGACTCTATGGTGTTTAAAACATTTCCTGTAAATAATGTTCTAATGTAAAAAATAATGGAATCAGAAATGGAATGAATGAAACAGATGTGAGTCAATGAAGTTATTCAGAAACATGGAAACATTCTTCTAACATGCATTTATTGTAAACTCTGGTTTGTCACGTTTTTGGTGTTTTTAATCTGATCATCTTCCCTCTGCTCTCTTTCCTTTGGTTCTTATTTTATGGAAGATATGAAAATCGCCAGAGATTCTCATTTAAAGCCAACCTTTTAGTAACACATGATAACTGATGTCTTGTGTCTGGTCCCTTTTCCATACCATGCTGTGTAATCTCTACTAAAGCACTGGTCTGGGGTCTGCAGGGATTTTTCCCTGCTGATGCTGGAGGTGTAGAAGTAAGGGGGACTACTGCAATATGTAAAACATAAGTCAGTGAAAGTCCTTTTTGAGACCAACTATAGTGCTTTTAATTTGTCTGTTTACTAAGAATATTTAATCTCAACCCTGCTACTGCTGAACATTTATATACATTCACTCAAGGGGTTTAAAAAACCACCACTCATTTTCTTCTATTAATTGATTGTACATCTATCTTTATGTTGGGCAGATTCTGTGATCATTCTCCACATACAAGGATTAGTCCTGACAGATTTCTCTTAAACTAAACCACCCCTATAAAAAGGCTATTGGGGATAAAATAACATCTGCAATAACGCCACGGCTGAGGTACTATGATCATGTGATTGGTCTGTTGGAGGTGGGGCAGTATAATAATTTGTCAACAGCAGACTGCTTTCACCTTGACCGAACATGTGTGTCGACCCAGAATCAGGATCGACATACTGCTGCGCCTCAGAAACAGTCCGACCAGCCGCCACTACAGCAGCAGAGAGACCCATCATAGGCCTGTACATCCCAAAATCACAAGACCTTAGACTGGTGCTGGGCTGATGGGACACCATCCAGTCTGTGGAGGCTCAGTTCTGGATTGGCCAGCGATGATTCCCAACCTAAACCTGACTGAAGCCCTGTGGTTGGTTGAGGGAGCGAGTGCGACAGCGTGAACATCCTCCACAGACTCAGAGGGAGTGATGACATCATCAGGAGGTTGTACCAGTCCATGAGGAGGAGGATTACTGCTGTAATCAATGCTGATGAGGGACACTGATCACTCACTGTATATGTTTTATACTTCATTTGTGTCATCTGGGAAATTTACGGCGCTTATGTTTTTGTTGCTGAATAAAATCCAGTTCCTATTGTCATGTGACACGGTGTGTTTTTAAACCCCTTGAGTGTCTTATTGCTACAGGTGTAAACAATCATTGTTAGATTTTGTACAGCCAAAGAAAGCAGAAATGCATCTGATAGAAAGGAAACATCTCCAGCCTTTTTGGTAACCTAATAGATTCTTACACGCTGCATGAGAAGCTGCAAAATACTAATCTCCCTTTTTTGAACTATTGCCCCAGCCATAAGGTGTATAAACAACAATCAATAAAAATAAAATAGAAAAAATGTGATGGAGATTATTCAAGTCATGTGCATGGACTAAGTTGTGTGTTGATTTTTTTTTTTAGCTGCCTGGTTTAAAAAAATGACCTGAAGACAACCTTTGCATCCTGGTGGTGGACGGCTTACATGTTAATATAATGTTTGGTTCTCTCTAAAGAACCAACGGTCGCTTCTCATTAAATTAAACCTTAATCCAAATTCCAACAAAACTTTTTGCCATCAGAATGTTAAATTCTCACTATGTTAAAGAGTAAAGTAAATTCCTGGCTCCGCCCATTTATCCAGATTCAATCCAAAATTTAACGGGTTCTTCGCTGCCATTAACCCAACACCATGAAACGTTCACATGAGATGCTGCAAGGGATTATGGGACAGCATTATTATTCTTTTCATAAAGGATGGTCCAGTGTCTCCTCACTGATGTCATGTATGTGATCCTAGTTTTTTGGTTCCTCTTATGTTGATAGGTTTATGTCTTGTATAAGTTCCTCTGTTTCCTGTTTTATTTTGTTAGCTTTATTCCTTGCCTTGTGTTTTGCCTCAAAATTAAAATCTATATGCAAAATAACTAATCTTATCTCAGTGCAGCCTTTATCCTTTATGAGACACTTGATCACCAAACACACAGCAGTAGAAAAATTCACAGTAATAAAAGTTTTTAAAAAATAAAGACATTAGTCATTGACTTTGTCAGTGAAGATACCTGTAGCTTCTCTGTGCCATTGATCATTGGATGTGAGGGTGGTTGACGATTGTCAACAATGATTAATCATCAATCAATTTTTGAGACATTTCACTTCAGCCTGGCGTTTTTACACCAGGACAGAATTTAGTTCTTTAACATGACAGAAGTATTTGTAGGCTTAAAATAAAATGATCTCAAATGATATGCTATTAAGAACGTCACTGAAATATAGATTCAATCAAGTCTTATCCAAAATCAGACTTATAGCCCTATAACCATAATTTACAGGGCAGACACCCCCCCCCCCCTATGAAAATGTATATAAATCTGATGGATCTGGATTTTAATTTGGATTTGTATTAAATTCCACACACTCATAGATTTGCAACCCCCTAAATATGCCTGATAAAAAAAAAAATCAAAATCCATGCAGTTTTTCTAACAGTGAGAAACTAAAAAAAACTTTTCTCAAAATAATGACTTAACTATTATAAAATAATGCATTAACTACCTTAAAATAATGAGAGTTTATGACTTAATATATAACATAGTTTATGACATAACTGTCAATAAAACCCATAAATGCAAGTTTCACGTTATTTTAAATTACCTATGTCATCATATTGATTTGAGATGAGAAAGTCATTATTTTTTAGATGGTTTCTCATTATTTGAAGACACAATGTCAATATTTTGATATTCAAAGTTATTACTTTGAGAAAATTATATATAATGGCTTACAGGATATTCTGTAAAGAAATTGGGACAAATGGGCTTCCATACATTTGTGATACACATTTTTTGTCTTTTCCTTTTATTAAAAATTTTCCAATAACAAAAAGGAATTTCTCTTTGTTAAACATTTAACAATAAATCCAAGCAGTGATTAAAAAAAATTAAAAATAAATACTACAATAATACCTAAACATAAATTAATTTAACTTAACTTACCAGGGGGTTAATCAATATATAACATAAGTAATTCATACAGTCGTAAGGCACTTCTATTTACTTTTTTCAAGGAATGAAAGAAAATTCTTTCATTATTAAAAGCAACAAAATATGTGTATATAAAGTTTACCAATTATCAAAAATTTTATTATACAGAAATTCCAGCCCTTTTTTGCATAAATAAACTAAACTTAATAATAGAATATTCAAAAGCTGACGAAAAAAAGATGGATGAGTCGGTGTCGCAATACATCACGTGTTTTCAAAAAACAATCAATGATCAAAGAATCAATTAATCAAAGAAAAACGTAAGATCATCAGAATGTATTCTCCTTCTTTAATTATCCTAGTACCGGGGGCGCGGCTTCTTCAATGCGCGCGAAACTTGACTTCCTGTTGAGTGCGAACATTTCCGGGTATCTATCGTTGTTGGATACTATTTATGTCGTTACCGATTTCTGTTTTACTTTCAGTAGCAGCGACATGTCTCAGGCTCGAGTCACCGATTTCTTCTCCCAGAGAAAGAAAGGCATCGCCGCTCCAGTGAAACCAGCGAAGCCGCGCAGTAGCGCTGTTGTCGGCCGTGGCTCCTCTAATGTTCCCTGCACAAGGTCAGGATCCTCTAAAAACATAGACGATTTCATTTGTTCACCCTCTGTCCATGAAGAGTTTGTCCGAGTTATCGACGAGGCGGTGGGACTAAAGGAAGGAGAGTCAGCCGTCTGCAGCAAAGCTCTCCCCTCGAGCCCACGGACACCAAAGCGGACTTCGTCTGAGTTTGACCTCGGTTCAGTCGTGTTTTCAGCCACCGCCGACCACAGCACGGCCAAGAAGAGACGGCAAGTGGAGGTCGTTAGAGAAGCTAAAGCTAACGTCCCGGAGAAAGTTACGAGGAAGAAGGCCAGGAAGAAACTGGTCCTCCCGCAAGACTCGCCACAGGTAATGTTCTAGTTGATTCCGCTAAAGGCTACTCGTCGTTGTTTGACTCAAACAAAGATGGCAGCCAGAAAACAGTTTGTTTACTTCTTTACCTCCTATCTAAATTTGATAAAGCATAATTTTCATATAAAGTCACATTGTACAGTTAGAAGCAAAAAATATTAAAACCCCGTTGCATATTAGTTTTGTCAAAATTCACAAGAACAGTTTAGTAGCTAAATGCAACATTTTAATTATTTTTTTCCCCCAGTTGTTTCCATTCAATAGAAAATACTACTTTTACTTTTTACTGAAGTGTCAATATTATTCAACCCCTGAATATTAGCATCCCCCATAAGAGACACATTTTCCAATCCGATATTGTAAAACTCTTTGCATCGTATTTGCAGAAGGTGTTGAATAATCTTGAGACTGCAGTAGTCAGTAAACATAGCATTTTGTGTTATTTTTGTTTATCTACTTGAACTGGTTCTAGTGTGATTTGGTTATTACAAACTGCTGATAGATCATTTTATTTTGCCTGATGTACAGATGGGGTTGAATAAATGTGCTTCTAACGTGTCTGATACTCATGGGCTAAATCTACTCGGTTTCTGTTTTTATGTCCAGGTTACAGTTCAGGCCCGGCTCAGTGAGGCGACCCAACAATCCACAGCTCCAGCGTCTCCTGCAGCTGAACAAAATGCAGAGAAACATGTTGATATCCAAATCAACAGCTCTCCACAGCAGGATCGAGTCATCCATAAAAACACCAGAAGACAGGCCAGCAAGGTAAAGTCAGTATGTTTGAACCGACAGAAGAACATTCTGCACCGACCGACTAAATGGTGACAGAGACAAGTTGTTTATTATTGCCAGTTGCATTGCTCACCGCAAAGCTAGCGCTGAGATTGCAAATAGTTGGAAAATATTAACGCTATCACTAGCATTGTGTGGGCTAACAGTGTGACACAGTCTGATATGGATGTGTAAAATGAATATTTTCATGCTGACCTGGTGATGATATGATCATTCTGTTACTCTGTTTTTCATATTATAAACAAATTTGATTAAAAAAATACATGTATTATGACTTACTTGTATAATTTCCTAAAACTGGTATTTTTTTAAAGAGAAGAAGAAACGGCATTTATTGGGGATTTGTCTAAACTTAGTCTGCATTAAACATTAATTTTGATATTGTTCATTGATTGTTTGGACAACAATGGAGCTCTATGGCATGAGAGATTTAGAAACATGTCTCGGATAAACACAATACTTGTTAGGAGCATACATTTGTTGTTGGTTTGGCTTTTTTACATGGAATTAATTGACAACAAGGAAAATATAATTTATAGTGGTTTATAACCCATTCTTTTAGGCTCTGTCGAAAGAGGATATTGCAGACCTCAAGTCTCGCCTCCAGAGGATCAAGAAACATTCAGAGGAAATACCCAGTACTGCTTCCTCCTCCCCCTCTCCCACTGCTACAGAACCAAACAGTACGACCCCTAAAGTCCTCAAAACTGCCTCCCCCCCATCCTCTGAAGCTAAGGTTCTCAAATTCAGTGTGGCGCGGGCCAAAGAGCTTGCAGCTAAAGTTCAGAAGAGGAAAGAGGAGAGAGGGACAGAGGAGAGCAAGCAGAGTGAGCCGCAAACCCAGGACAGGTGAGAATATGCATGTGACATTTACATTTTCAGCAACACTTGGTCCCGTCAGTCAATATCAGAAGTCAAAGAGTTTTGTTCCTCTGTTTGTCCCTCAGTGCTGAGCAGCCAGCCTACCAGCGGTACCACAACCTCGCCCAGGCGGCCCCCCCAGGCCTCTCACTGCCTTATCAGTACAAGGTGTTGGCTGAGATGTTCAGAAGCATGGACACAGTAGTAGCCATGCTCCACAACCGCTGTGAGATGGCTACCTTCAGCAAGATCAAACAGGGAGTTCAGGATATGATGCACAAGTAGGTGGATGGATGGACGGACACATGATCTGCTTGCACACATTTGATTGGTTCTTTTTAATTTTGGCATGTAACTAAGTTAAAAGCAGTGAAGTCCCCTCAGTGGCAGATCTACAATTTTTCTAAATCAGGGCCCATAGAGGGGCCAACTATATGTCCAACATTCCTGCACATTTCCTTATTCAGTAAGATGTATACACAGAATATTTCACCAGTCATTCATTGTTTGCTGTTGGCTCCATAGCTTTTAGTAAAGACACACATAATTGAATATATTATGCAAATTGTGCCTTTTTCAAGCACATTGTGTTCATCAAAAAAGTTTAGCAATTATTGAATTTTAAACTAGGATGCATAAATAAATATAGAACATAAGACACTTTTTTCCAATTATGTAATACATAAAATAATTTTAAAACAATTTTTACATTAAAGAAAATACTTACATACTATATTACAGCATACACAACAGTTTATAGGAGAAAAACTTGACACAGTCAAGTATTCATGTTGTAAACAAACAGAAAAAAAGACAAACAAGTGACAGGACAGGGGCACTAAAGGGGCCAATCAGATTTCAGCTGGGGCCAGTGCCCCTCTGGCCCTGCCCCTGGATCCGCCCCTGAGTCCCTGTGTTAGTCACAAGAAAGCAGCATTCAGTGGAGTATGAAAGAAAACAGAGCATTTTAGATGATTGCATTAGGAGCAGATGTTTTCTACTTGAGTCTTTTTCATCTGTGTCTCTTTGATTCTCTGGGATGGAACTTTCAACACATACATCTATGTCTAGTAAAAACTTCTGCACGTTTACTTTTGGTTTTTGCAGAAGTGTTAATGACATCCTGGAGGTTTGAAACAGGCTCTCAGGCTGCAGAAACTCACGATGCCTCTTTTCTGTTTCCACCTCGCAGGCGCTTTGAGGAAAGCCATGTGGCTCAGATAAAGACGGTGCTTCCTGAGGCCTACAAGTTCAGACAGGAGAAGAACATCCCAACATTCAACAGCAGCATTAAGAGAGGCAGCTACCAGCTCACCGTGGAGCCTGTCATTCTCTCAGGTTAGAACTCTGAAGGTTTATTTATTTCTCCAGCTAATATTGTATGTTGACTTATTTTAACATATATTAATCATGAAATATTCTCTAAATTGAATATATGAAAAGTTCTAGTGATAATATTCTTAACCTCACATTGGCTGCGTTGTGCTGTTGGCCTCCTCAGCCCAGAATGAAGCCCGTCCCACCCTGTCGGCCTCTTGTCTGCTGGAGAGAAGACGCGTCTTCCACTTGAACCTGGTCTCTATTGTCAAACAGCACCACAAGGTGAGCAGTGTTCCCTTTGGATTGATATACTGAGCCATAGCCATAGGCAACGATCGGGGAGTAGTTTCAAACATGACACCGTCCCAGGTGTGGTATGAGCTGAGCTAATCTTCTCCATTGACACACAAGGAAATCATTTTTGACTGAGAGAAAGTTTCCTCTCTGCAGGTATTTCTGTCCTCGTTGGTTCCTCCTATGTCTGTCCCAGAGGACAAACTGACCCGCTGGCACCCCCGCTTTAACGTGGACACGGTGCCGGCCGTCCAGACGAGCTCTCTGCCTCATCCTCCTCACACCGAGAAGCTGGCCACAGCTCAGGAGGTGCTGGACAAGGCCCGCTCCCTCATCACACCCAAGGTACTGCATCGGTATTTGAGTGGTTCAAGTTTGTTGTTGTGTTTTAGATCGATCAATAGGTAAAAGTCATGCTTCATTTTATAATACAGACTGTCTTTTTCATGACAGAGCATATAATAACCACATGCTGATGGTAGCATTGAAATGCACCAGTCAATGTGATTTGAATATTAAAAGCTTTAAGGAATAAGATTTAATGGGTTTATAGAGGAAGACCCGCCTCTAAATGTTTGTTTCCTTGTGTTCAGATGGAGAAGGCTCTGGTTTCTCTGGCTCTGAAGACAGAAGATAAAGCTGCAGAGACTAAAGAACCAGCATCCCCACAGAACTCAACGGCCCCCCAAACATCAGCTGCTCAGGTCCCAGTTGCCCTGAAAGGAGTGTCCCAGTCCCTGCTGGACAGGGTAGGTACACCACACCACATATTGCTGTGGTTGACTTAGCCTTCGTCCCCCTGTCAGAAACCCATGTTGAGATTTATCGCGTGGTTTGTTGGCCTCACAGATTCGGGCAAAGGAGGCCCAGAAACTCCAGGCCGCCATGACTCGAAACCCCGCCCAGGAGGATCGCCTGCTGATGATGTCACGGCTCCCGGAGCTGGCCAGGATTCTCCGGAATGTTTTTGTGGCGGAGAAGAAACCGGCTTTAGTAATGGAAGTGGCCTGTAACAGGATGGTAGCCAGCTACAGATCTGCTCTCAGCACAGGTTGGTTCAACAGCACAGCTGGATGGAAAGATTGTGGCTTGTCATGTTTTCTGTATTTATTTGTTTGTTTGAGTCAAACCATAAGATGCAGCAGAAACGAGACTTAATATCATTCTGAAAGAACTGCTGTGTGATTGGCTGCTTTTGTTTTTGTTTTTTTCTGTCCAACAGGTGAAATGGAGAAACACATCCGTCTGCTCGCAGAAGTGGCTACGGATTGGCTCACTATTCAACCAATCAGGAGGGACTTCTACCTGAAGTTGAACAAGAACATGAGCCTCAACACAGTTGTGGACAAACTGAACAGCAGACTAAAAGAGGAGGAGAGAAACTGAGACGTTGTCAGTGACGCTGTGATGAGCTGCCAGCAGACTGAAGGCTGGTTCATTATGTGGCTCTTTTGAAGCTGGCAGCAGACGGTGTGTGTGTGTGTGTGTGTGCAGACGCAGTGTGTGCGCAGACGCAGTGTGTGTGTGTGTGTGTGTGCAGACGCAGTGTGTGCGCAGACGCAGTGTGTGTGTGTGTGTGTGCGCAGACGCAGTGTGTGCGCAGACGCAGTGTGTGTGTGCGCGCGCAGACGCAGTGTGTGTGCGCAGACGCAGTGTGTGTGTGCGCAGACGCAGTGTGTGTGTGTGCGCAGACGCAGTGTGTGTGTGCGCAGACGCAGTGTGTGTGCGCGCAGACGCAGTGTGTGTGTGTGTGTGTGTGTGTGCAGACGCAGTGTGTGCTTTATGATTATCCTGCACTCTAAGCTCCAGGACACCATTATGTTCCAAAATCCTGGGGCCATGAGGGACTGACGAGACCTGGTCCAGGTATTCCTACCATCCTCCTGTGTTGTAAACGGGTTGTTGTTGTTTTTTTAAACTCGTTTTAATGATTTTTTTTCTCAGACATTGACATATTTTCTCTCCAGGATGCCCAAACCTAATCATTGTAGGCTTACAGGTATCAGTCAGTCAGCAGGCTGTGGGTTATGACTTTGCCATCCTGGGGAGAAGTTACAGGTCTGTCCTCAGGTCTTTATAGGAATCAAACTTCTACAGAGTAGAACTCATGAATGTTTACATTTTAAGGCCACTTGTTCGATAATGTTTAAGAAATACAAGCGTTTTGTCAGAGACCCGCTGCCTCCGATTCTTTTATTCTGTGAATGCAGTTTATTAAATATGACGATATGTAAAACAGATGCCAGCTGATTGCATTAATAAGTGATGGGAATATTCCTGCCAGGATGAAAGGAAGGTGTGGTACCAAATAAAAATGTTAATGATGAGGCATCCTGTGCAGAAAGTTTTGCTTCATGTTCCCAGATTTTGAGGTTCCTGCCACTGTTTTTGTGAACTGATCTGCATCACTGGAGCCATTACAGTATGTCAGACAACTGATCGAACATTATTTAGAAAAATAAGAATGAATCCCTTTCATTGTGCGCTCACCGAAACAATACTAATACAGAACGTTTGTTTATCACCACCAGCTTTGTTGCCAAAATTCGTAGCTGCTACACAAAATTTTAAAAGGTGAAAATGTCTTCTGGCTTCATGAGAATCATTTTATACTGTTTTACATTTTAAAACAAGTCCCCATCTTCAGTAGTTTAGGAAAACGCTGCAAAGTCGTTATGCTGAGAAGCTCCAGAACAAAATTCCCTGATCTATTGGGTTCGAGTAGATCATGACTGAACTTTCATTGTTTGGGTCAGCTGTTCTGTTAAGGATCCTTGGAAACCAAGTAGTCTGTTAACATAGGGAGGGGTTAACATGGGATCTGGAACATTCTGGTGTAGCAGCAGGAGCCAGACTAGGTCCAGAGAAAATGTCATTTAATACATTTACAGTTTATTGCACACTTAAAATAAGAACCATCATGACAGAATAAACCAGAGCTGATGCAGCAAAGTCTTGTGACTTTTATGATCTACTGATCAGACTTTCCAAGATGTGTAAAATTAAAACAACACATATGTTTTGGTCACTTAGGCCACACATACAAAAATGGTCATCAGTAGAGCTGATAAAGACAAGCTGGTACTAAGAGAGCAGTAAAATAGTGACATGGAAACCAACATGTGACGACCTGATGGTTCTACAGCAGTTAGTTAGGACAGTAATAATAATAATAATAAATCCTCTTCTGAATGAAGTGACCCGACACTAAGAGAGAAGAAGGTGAATATTTTCCTCAAAAAAGCAAAAGCATTTTTACAAACTAGCTGCTGCAGTATAACCACTAGGGGGAAACTGACGTGTGACGTGAATCAATCAATATGCTTTAATATAATCACAAATTATATTGAAGCATATTTTCCCTAAAACAGTGCCGTAGTATAACCAGCCGTAGTCCATTGATGTGTGGAATGATTTTTTGGTGAGACAGCCCTGCTTAACAGTAACGTTACTACAGTTTTTGTGCTATTGTGCACTTTGCAGACGGTCCCTACGCACTGGTCTGACAGCTGGCTGCACAGAAGAGACCAGGGATATTATCCAGTTCAGAGGATGGCTTGTTTTCATGAGACTGTAGCTCGTTGTCTAGTTTTGTGCGCTACGAAAGAGGTGTTGTTGTTTTGACAATGTTTTACTAACATTATTGAAACGGGAAGTTCAACTTTAAGGAAATGAGTAATAGTTAGTGCCATGAAATGAAGGTCAGAGCCCTTCTTAGAATCAGAGAGAGACGACGCAAAGATTGAAATCTGGTGGCACTGAAAGCGTTGGTGACAACTGGAAGCACAGAAAAAGAATTCTGACAGTAAATCTGGTGCTTTCTATTTTAAACACTAGCAGTGAGGAAAGATGCTCGACTTTACTCTAAATCCAGTCGCCATAAATGGACAAAAAAACAATCAAATGTAGCAGCAGCTTTTTTTTTTTTCTGTGTCAATTTTATTTGCCGTTTTTCCCCCATAGCGCCGGGTCGGAACCAGATTTAATAATTTTTTTTACCGAAGGTGCCGGTGTTCCGTCTCACTTTGACCTCGGATCAGAAGCATGTTGTTTGAGGCTCCAGCCAATGCAACCAGAACATTAATAGATTTATGTATGAACAACAAGTGAAACTCTGCTTTTTGTGAACAGTGTGGTGGTCTGCTGTGGTTCTCAGTACTGGACCAGAGAGAACACGCTGTATGGTTTCAGTTTGTCCACACCGTTCAGCTCTTTGAGCTCGATGACCACCATGCAGCCCAGAACCTCGGCCTGCTGCTTCTTCATCAGCTCACAGGCTGCAAACAACGTTCCTGCAACACACACACCTGAATATCACTTATTGTTTCTATTTTATATTAAACATTTTCAAATCCACAAGTTACATGAATTCTTGTTCCAAACATGAGGTAGGAAAGAACCCAAAAACTGACTGTTGTTTAAATGTCTAATCAAAACTGCACCAACCTCTACCAGAGATAAAATATAAATTAGTTTACATGATTGTTTTATTACCTAAGAATTGCTGTTTTCATTAGCCTGGATTGAGTCTTTATATCTACAGGAGGAGGAGGAGAACATCTGCCACCAACTTCATACGGTAGCCCAGAACAGACAAACCAAATACTGTCTCTGGACAAACTCTACAGACTGGACCTTTAACAGTCAGTCTGTGTTGTGCTCCTGTCCTGTCGATACTTCCTGTTCACCCAGTCCGACCTTTCCATCACTCCTCAATCCCTACCTCTAAACCTTTCTCTCTCTCAGGTCTTTAGGTGAAAAGTGTACATAAATAAATACATCAAACATCTTGCAGATCGCCTAGAAAACAAGCATGAAACACTCAGGATCCACTGCTACGAGTGGTGCAGTTATTTAATTTGTCCCCGTTAATTACAATTCTTCTTAATTGCATATCTGAGAAAAAGTTCAAATTTCAAAATTTTAAATAAATATTGAAAATGCTTTAAAAAATGCTTTTTGATTTATGCTCAACATCAGCTGAGAAGAATCCTATTCACAGCCTAAATTCAACTTGTAACCCCGGAAACAGGAAAAATACATACAATGAAAGTTCCTAAATAGCAACAGGATGGACCGGACGGACGGAACCCACTCCTATATGCTCCTCCCACTTTGTTCAAGGCAGCGATAATAAAGTGACAGCAAAGAGGAATGTCTTATATGAACCATTAACATTTCCTTTTTATTTCAGACTGAATCAAATGAACATGACAGTTAAAGCAGGAGATTTCTCACCTCCAGTAGCCAGAAGGTCGTCGATGAGCAGGACCTTCTGTCCTGGAGCTACTGCATCCTCTTGGATCTCTGCCTCTGCCTGGATCAACGGGAGAAAGACTGTTCAGTGAAGCACGGTGGGCAGCATCACGGAGAGGGACTGATTTCAGCAGCACTGGTTGTAAATTATTTACCTTCCCATACTCCAAATCATACGACACAGACACGGTGGTTCCGGGCAGCTTGCCTTTCTTTCGGACCAGGACAAAGCCGACCCCGAGTCGCTGGGCGAGCAGAGGCCCAAACAGGAAACCCCGAGCGTCTAAACCTGCACACAAACAACACAAAAAGATACCAAGTGAACTTCTCAGAAATGAGAAGATGTGGATGGAAGGTGTGATGTGTGCAATCCTGTGAAACATCATTCTAATATTTCAGAGGGGACGAGACAACCATGGATTAACACCATCTCTCATAGTCTTTACTATAGCTGGGCAACTTGGGTTGATGTTCTTGTTATAGTTGAGGCTATATTTATACACATTTCATAAGTAGTGGAGTATGAACGACTTCTCTCTTACTCCAGTTAACCTTTTAGTCAGATATCTTATCTAAAGCTTCTATTGCAAAGGTGAACCGTGTAGGACTGAAAGGACAGGCCTGTTTTACGCCACACTTTATGGGTGGAGACCAGGCAATTTGTTTCAACAGTTGAGAAGAGGTCATTATATAAAGGTCTAACCCAGTGGTAAGTCATAGGGCCAAAAGGTCAAATGTTTTCCACATCTAATTATGCAGCACATATTGAGTGAGTAATGGAGTTAGCCCCGAGCAGCAGCCTCGGGGGTTGAAAGAGCCAAGAACAAGTTCTAGGTCTTCCAATGGTGACGCATGATTGGACTCAATCCTCATAACAACCTGGTTCCAGTCAGCCACTAAACGTTTACGCCACTAATTACTATTATTTAGTGACGTGCAATCTTAATTAATCTTAATTCCATTAAGCACCATCAGTTGAGAGATACTGGTTTCTTACCTACGATCAGATCAACCTGCTGGTGATTCTTCCTCGCATGTTCTTCAAACAGGTCGATGACAGCAGTCAGAGAGGCTGGATCCTTCAGGATGGGACAGATGTCTCTGCAGGATTAACACACATTACATCAGGATCCTGTCATTTCAAATGGAGAGCAGTATGAAATACATTTCCTTTTTCTTTGAATGATCATTTCTCATTTCTTTTGACAGTTACTTTTATATTTTTCTGGTCTAAATTCTGCTGATATTAGCATTTTTGATCCAGGTTCAGTAAAATAGTTTCTCCAGCTGTTAAGAAGGACATTTATCTGCTGGATTTAAAAAATGGATATAAAACTTTAATTGTATCTTTTACATTTAGTTTAAATATTTAAACGTTATTTTGACTCATTTGATTGCTTGAACTGTTCTGTGGTTTGAAATTATTAAATTTCAAAATAATCTGACCAAATGATCTACTTCTGAACGGTAACTTTTTGGTTGAGTTTAAATGAGGTAAGTCTATACAAGAGAGTATTACAAATTTGCAAAATAAAGAAAGCTACACATCAGTATGAATATTTATGTACCCTTATTCCTGACTGATCACTTGTGCTTTCAGTTTAACTTATTTATTTTGTTTTGTTTTTTTCTTTTCCTTTCTTTCTGTTACTTGTTTTGACTTGTAATTTTATTTAATTCTTCGCTCAGTCAAGTTTTGTTGTTTATGATTATGTCTCTGAATTTGATATGCCCTTTTGATTGTTCATTATTATTGTCCAATAAAGTTAAAAAATAAATAAATACATAAATTGTAGTCTTCCGCATACGTCATAACCCTCTGCAACTCCGGGCTTCTTCTTCACCGGCTGTTACATGTGTGAGCGTTCATGTCGAAACACTCGAAATCCTCACGCACTGCCTAATTATTAGCAACACGTGGCTCCGCTTTGAACCGACACGTACTTTAAATGGTAGTAAATAACATCTCACCTGAAGACGATGCCTTTCTTAGGAAAATCTACGAAATCTCGGATGTGTCTGTGAACTCGCTGAAGTTTTGATTCCGTGTCTGCTGCCATTGTGTTTCACCCACTGGATAAATGACCGGATTCATGCGCCTCTCTGCTTCTCCATCTACTCATTCCTTCTTCTTGACAGCTTTTACTCAACAGGGCGCATTACTGCCCTCATCTGGGTGCAAAGTACGCAGGTTCACGCTGTCAGAACAAACCACGGATACTGTATTCTACGGAGCCCCGGAAGTCCCATAAGGCCTTTTTTTTAATCTTGTGCCCAGAAGTTATCTTGTGGGAACAAAATAATGTTTTTGTGAGTACAATTACTGATCATTCATCGGCGTTTTTTTTTAAACGAACACAGCCATCATGCCATCGTACTTTCCATTATATCATGGCTGTATTCATCTGAAAAGACGCTGAAGAATGATCAGGAATTATACTCACAAGATTATATCTTGAAGATAATAACTTGCGCGCTCAAGATTTTAAAAAATGCCCTTATGGAACTTTAGGGGCTCCGTAGTCTTCTTATGGTATTATTATTATTATTATTATTATTATTATTATTATTATTATGTTCCAATGGTATTAGGCAGTCCACTCTCAGAACTTCCGGGTTGTGTCGCTCGCTTCATTCACAAATAATTGGAGCTTTCGGAGGGGAAAATAGAAACAGAAATTCTGCCAACTTTCATTATGTTTTCGTGTCAGGTAGAAACAATATATATAAATCCATATAGTCCATAAATATGTTTGTGGCTTCTAGAAGTAGGTGAAAGTAATTATTTTAGCCGTTTAGTTCCATTCACTCCCATAAATTGAAGACTCCTCGAGCGCCTTCTGGGTGAATTGCAGCCGATTTCGGTGCAGTGGAATTAATCAATAACAGACCGTAGAAGAGGTGTGGATGTATGAAAACCTCTCGAGCTCACACTGTAGTCCAGAGGAAACACACAGTGTGACAGAAACACACCTATTGTTAGAGGAGGAGGAAGGAGATCCACACTCCAGTCCAGAAGGCGGCGGTAATGCATCTTAAAGCTATTTGCCATCCGGCATTAAAAGAGAGAAGAAGAAGAAGAAGAAGAAGACATATTGTGACATGACTGTAGCTGGTGGTCGTGTGACGTTATTGTTCAGACGTGTTCGTCTCACCTTTGCTCCGTCACTACTTCGTGATGTCGGCTGTAATAGAGAGTTAAAGTCAGCTGGAGCCGAAACGTCGATGCTGAGCAGAGCACGTAGCGGCGCGAGGCACGTGGTGACCGGTAACGTTACGCCGCTACTTTCGGTTTCCTGTTCGTTAACTGCGACACAATATTCACTACAAAGAGTTGGACTTTGACAGGATATTTTTGTCCATGTCCTGGAAATGTTTTCATCCCCTCAAGCTTACGTAGTGTGGCCCTCTTGTTACCAAGGCAACCCTAGGTAGCCAATAAATCTGACTGTGTTAAAAAATGTTGTTGCTTTGTCTAAAACGCTACTTTAACGCAGATTGATAGCACTAACCTAAACCGTAGTCTTTACTTATATTATTTTTACGTAGTTTATGAATATTTGTATTTTCTTAACTAATAGTGTGTTGACTTTGAAAGGGTAAACTGAGCCAGAGCCCTCTACATGCCTAGTGGTATTTGTAGTCCTTTAACCTGCCCATTGGAATGAGCTAATTAGCACTCTGGTAGAATACTAGCCAGTGTTGCTAATTAGTCTGATTTATATAGCAGTGATGGAGATTATCCAGCCTCTGTAGAACCATAGAGATTTTGTTCAACCTGTTCGTTTTCTAATCCTGGTTTTACCACCATGACGTCACTTCTGTCACTTCTAATCTTTAACTTCTAATCATACATTAATTTTCCTCCCCTCTCTGCTTTGACTAAGTGATCTATAATCTATGCGCGCCGTAGTCTGTGTTATGCTCATCATTGTTTTGTCTTTGACAGTTGCTGTGGAGGTAAAGTGCAGATTTTGCGTTTGGGTTTCTTCACACCCACATTAGATGAACAACTAGAATTGTAGAGGCTTACCTCTGCCAAGCTGAACAGCCTGACATGTGTGTGTTCAGTCTGACATGTGTGTTCAGTCTGACATGTGTGTTCAGTCTGACATGTGTGTGTTCAGTCTGACATGTGTGTGTTCAGCCTGACATGTGTGTTCAGTCTGACATGTGTGTTCAGTCTGACATGTATGTGTTCAGCCTGACGTGTGTGTTCAGTCTGACGTGTGTTCAGCCTGACATGTGTGTGTTCAGTCTGACATGTGTGTTCAGCCTGACATGTGTGTGTTCAGCCTGATGTGTGTGTTCAGCCTGACATGTGTGTGTTCAGTCTGACGTGTGTGTTCAGCCTGACATGTGTGTTCAGCCTGACATGTGTGTGTTCAGCCTGACGTGTGTGTTCAGTCTGACGTGTGTGTTCAGTCTGACATGTGTGTGTTCAGCCTGACATGTGTGTGTTCAGCCTGACATGTGTGTGTTCAGCCTGACATGTGTGTGTTCAGTCTGACATGTGTGTTCAGTCTGACATGTGTGTGTTCAGCCTGAAATGTGTGTGTTCAGCCTGACATGTGTGTGTTCAGCCTGACATGTGTGTGTTCAGCCTGACGTGTGTGTTCAGTCTGACATGTGTGTTCAGTCTGACATGTGTGTTCAGTCTGACATGTGTGTTCAGTCTGACATGTGTGTGTTCAGTCTGACGTGTGTTCAGTCTGACATGTGTGTTCAGTCTGACATGTGTGTTCAGTCTGACATGTGTATGTTCAGTCTGACGTGTGTTCAGTCTGACGTGTGTTCAGTCTGACGTGTGTTCAGTCTGACATGTGTGTGTTCAGTCTGACGTGTGTGTGTTCAGTCTGACATGTGTGTTCAGTCTGACATGCGTGTGTTCAGTCTGACATGTGTGTGTTCAGCCTGACGTGTGTGTTCAGTCTGACATGTGTGTTCAGTCTGACATGTGTGTGTTCAGTCTGACATGTGTGTTCAGTCTGACATGTGTGTTCAGTCTGACATGTGTGTGTTCAGTCTGACATGTGTGTTCAGTCTGACATGTGTGTTCAGTCTGACATGTGTGTTCAGTCTGACATGTGTGTTCAGTCTGACATGTGTGTTCAGTCTGACATGTGTGTTCAGTCTGACATGTGTGTGTTCAGTCTGACGTGTGTTCAGTCTGACGTGTGTGTGTTCAGTCTGACGTGTGTGTGTTCAGTCTGACGTGTGTGTGTTCAGTCTGACGTGCGTGTGTTCAGTCTGACATGCGTGTGTTCAGTCTGACATGTGTGTGTTCAGTCTGACATGTGTGTGTTCAGCCTGACGTGTGTTCAGTGTGATGTGTGTGTGTTCAGCCTGACATGTGTGTGTTCAGTCTGACATGCGTGTGTTCAGTCTGACATGTGTGTGTTCAGTCTGACATGCGTGTGTTCAGTCTGACATGTGTGTGTTCAGCCTGACGTGTGTGTTCAGCCTGACGTGTGTTCAGTGTGATGTGTGTGTGTTCAGCCTGACATGTGTGTGTTCAGTCTGACGTGTGTGTGTTCAGCTTTCCCGGCTCATGTCCCAACCCTGCACAAAGTTTCGTGGAAATCGGTTCAGTAAATTTGGATTGATTTGCGTAATCCAAAACCAAACCAAGCAGCCAGCATTGGGGGGGCAGATCCTCCTTAGCGTTGGTAAAATGGGCATCAGTTTCTACCCATTCATCAAGATTTTAGATTAAAGCTCGTATTTCAGCACTTTAGCCTCACAGCCATTGTCATTTCAGTTCTAGAGTTCCGTGGCAGAACAAACCCGAGGATCCTCCAACCCACTGTTGTTTTTTAACATCCTTGTATCTCTCTAATCTTGCTGTAGCCTGCTGACCTGAGGCCAGCACTGGAAGTTGTGGGGGGGGGGGTGAAGTCTTGTCTCACTATGTTGTCTTCCTTCCAAGGGAAACTGGTGCAAAACGGACAGGAGAAGAAAGTCGTGGTGAGTCTCCACCATATGATCTGCTTTCATTCCTCACAGAATTCAGACACACACAGATGATCCATGACTGTTGGCTCCAGCCTCTGATCTGGTTTCCATTATGACTCATTTACAGTGATTAAATACTCATCATCATGTCTCTTTATCACTGTTTCCAGGTCTGCATTGAGGGGAACATTGCCAGTGGGAAGACAACATGTCTGGAGTATTTCAGCAAAACTAGCGATATTGAGGTACAACAAAGTCCTGTATGTTGTAGATATGTGTGCATGTGTTCCCACCAGGAACCACTACTCTCCTTACTAATGTAGTTGGCCTGAGGTGTAACATAGCTAAAGGTGAAGGAATCTGAATGAAGCATTTAGCATTTATATTCTGTGTACTTTCATCAAAAATATGGAAAGCAGTGTTACTGTTGAGTCCTGACTTTGTAACCTCTGCTCTCTATTTTTCCTCTGTTCTGTCTTGTTTTTGCAGGTCCTACCAGAGCCGATCTCTCAATGGAGGAATGTCCGTGGACACAACCCTCTGGTACTGAAACTTTTCAATCAATTCTGGACCTTTGGAGTATTTGCAGGATAGACTCTATGAGCATTAAATGCACAGAGCATCATGGTCTCTCATTAAAAACAAAAAGGAAAGACATAAGTTGCGTGGGATGATGGGAGTTGTTGTCTTCATCCCCATGAAACTCCAGGCAGAAAAGTTTTATTCACATTACCTTCAGTCACGTTCACAGACTTCCTTCCTCACTCTCTGTCTCTCCTTGAAGTTAAAGCGACAGGTGAACAAATGAAACGCACCCAGATTTCTCCTGGTTTGATAATTGAAGTACACAACTCAACAAAACGTACGACAAAGGTCTATCCATTTTTAGACATTTTAAATGCACAAATGTTCCAGGAATCCTTTCTGTCCTTCCATTTTTTGATTGTAATAGTCGTTGAATTGATTCCTCGTTTATCCACCATGCTGTTTGCATCAGCTGTTTGTCTCTTGTCCCTGCAGGCACTGATGTATCAGGATCCTGAGCGCTGGGGCATCACACTGCAGACCTATGTTCAGCTCACCATGCTGGACAGACACCTGTCAGCTGTAGTAAGTATACTAGTAAGCTAGAAACACGCCCGTATAATTATTCACGAGTAGATAAACTCTGTGGTTGACGTCTTTGGTTGCTGTGGACGGGCGATGACATCATGTGACCTGATGAGGACATCAGCTGTATGGACTGAAGTTTGTTGTTGGTTTGCAGTCGGCTCCTGTCAGGATGATGGAGAGGTCCATCTTCAGTGCCAGGAACATCTTTGTGGAGAATCTCTTCAGAAGGTAAAACCTCAGAGCCTGGATGAGACAGAGAGGCTAGATGAATAAATACACACTGTTAGCTAAACTCCTGTACAGATTTAATCCATTCTGATGAATAACACCATTCTGTAAACCTGGTATTAACATCTGTCGGGGATGATCTGGTCTCTAGTGGACACTCCTGGTCTCCACATGAGAGACCGCTCATGATTGGATAAGAATGAGTCTTTTCGTCTTGAAGTAATGTTCAGCAACTTTCACTAAGGCTTTTAAAATTCTACAAGAAGCATATCAAAACAACTGATAACATAATTTTATTTTAAAAACCTTAAAAAAAACAATTCACTCATAAACTAATGTAAGTGGAATTTAATTTTCAGTATAACTGCACTTGCCCTATAAATAGAGCTTATTTGTGTCTTTGCTGTGGTAGAAGAATTTAAACAATATATGAATATTAAAATGTATTTGTTTGTTTTTTCACATAATGTAATTGTAGGATACATAATAGGTATGTATTATAGTAATTATCAGCTCATTCTGGACAGATCAAACTCTTTAAATAACTTTTTGAGTCATTTAATAGGAATATAAACAAAGATTATTTGTTCTACTATTGACATAGAAATACTAATTATGATATGCTTAAGACGCTAAATGTTGCTAGCAGGCTCAGGCTAGCAGCAATGCTAATGTTGACTCAGAAAAGTAAAATTACAAAAATGATCTTCTGGGTCCAAATCAAGATCATCTATTTTATCTCCTCCACTGTAAAATGTTTATGTTTAACGTGTGACCATGACATCCACGCACCATTACCAAGCTCTTCCCACAATGCTTTGCTGCTGTCACTTTTAGTTACATGCTATGGCTCATTGTTTCCGTTTTCCTTTGATATGACACTCAGTCACCCAGTGTGTCACTTTGCTCCAAGTCCTTGACATCCCATACTTCCTGTTTTATTTATTTTGTGTTTTTTTTGCAGTGGGAAAATGCCAGAGGTGGACTATGCTGTTCTCAGCGAGTGGTTCGATTGGATCACAACCAACATTTCCATTCCTCTTGATCTGATTGGTGAGAACAGACAAAGCAGAAACACAAACACGAGAACTTAAAGAATGGCGTTCGAGGCTCCTACAGCTTGTTGATGTTTTCCTCTGGTTCCAGTCTACCTGCAGACGTCTCCTCAGACCTGCCATGAGAGGTTAAAGCAGAGATGCAGAGAGGAGGAGAAAGTTATTCCATTGGTGAGCAAACAGACGTAAACATACAGATTCACTGAAGGGCCTTTTAAAGAATAGTGAAGATTTAAGTCCGGTTTTCTAAGCTGAACCGACCCATCTCAGCTCCACTCAGGACGGCTGATGATGTCACCTGTGACTCAGGTCTTCAAGTCTGTGCCTGGTTTTAGAACATTAGGTGTATCATCTGGTTCAAGAGCCAATCAGAGCCTAACCGTCCCTGTTTACCTGCTGGTTGATAAGCTCCCAGACCTCACATTAGTTCCTTCATTTGGAGACGTTTTCACTGATTTTCTTCTTTGAGTTAGCTGCTAACTGCTACTAGCTGCCTAAATGTCCCGTTTGTGGGTGCACACATACATGTCGTCAAAATGTCACACACCCATCCTGTCCTGCCAGTCTGCTCCTTTCACACAGATGTTGGTTCGATGCTGTTACTGACTCCACTGAGCAGGTTAACGTTTTCATTCACTGAATTCATCACCAATGTGCAAATCTCAAAGGAGAACTCAATCCTGTGTGTGTGTGTGTGTGTGTGTGTGTGTGTGTGTGTGTGTGTGTGTGTGTGTGTGTGTGTGTGTGTGTGTGTGTGTGTGTGTGTGTGTGTGTGTGTGTGTGTGTGTGTGTGTGTGTGTGTGTGTGTGTGTGTGTGTGTGTGTGTGGTGTGGTGTGGTGTGTGTGGCCACCAGGAATATCTGGAGTCCATCCACCAGCTGTACGAGGACTGGCTCATCAAGCGAACCTCCTCCCCTCTTCCTGCTCCTGTTCTGGTGAGTGTCCATTTACAGAAGGAAGCAGAATTATTCAACCCCCATTGTTTATTACATTTATTGTTAAAAATCTATTTATCAGGTGTTTTCAATAACCAGATCAAACAACAGTTTGACAGTTTAAATAATCAATTCAACAGCTATTATAAACCCAAAAGTCTCTAAGTGATCCAACCCTTCATGATCTGTAAACATGTCTCTGATGATGAGGTTCACTTTGGATCATTTAGAGACTGCAGGAGTCAGGAAAAGGAGACTTTTGTGTTTTATTCATGAAAAAACTACTGAGCTACTTTCACTGTTCTTGTCTCAAACAGCTGATAAATAGTATATTTTGCCAGTAAACTTAACATACAGCTGTACAGAGTCAGTGTGTGTCCAGGTAGTTTTCAGGTAACCATGCAGATCATTGGGTTTCCTCTGACTTGTGTAGCTGTGATGAGACCAATGAGGTGTGATGTTATTGTGTGTGTTCAGGTGTGATAGCGATCATCCTCTCACCTGTAATTCTGCCCTGTTTCTCATCATTAAATGTGTTTTTGTCTGCAGGTGATTCCTGCTGACCATGACCTGCAGAAGATGCTGCACCAGTATGAAGAAAACCGTGATAAAATCCTCGCAGCTCGCTGCCTCTGATCCCCACAGACTCATCTCTGATCTCTGCATGAAGACAGGAGATCCCAAAAGTTTAAAAGCATCATGTCTGATTCATCTGTTAGCTTTACTGAAGTTTTTACCACAACCAACCAGACCACCAAGGTTCTCATTTGGACGACTCCTCTTTGTGCTCATAGGGGCTGATAATGATATTTAGCAGCTTACTAAAAATGCATATTAAATGTAAACAAGGCTGGAAGCAGAGCTAACATCAGAAATATCTCTCACCCTCAGCTTTCCATTAATCCTGGAGGAACTTGATAAGCTTTTAATTCAGATTGTCACTTGAAACTGAGATTTAGTGGATTCATGTTTGATTTAATGTTGTATAGAGTAAACATTAATACTGTAAAATGATGCCGTTGGATGTGGGACCTGATGATTTACTGTTGAAATGTTTTTCTAGTTCCTTTGAGTCAAGGATCTAATCTTTGTTTTACCACCTTAAGTAAATGCTCTTAAACTTATATTAGTCGAATATGTTGGTTGAAAGATTTGGCATGGAAGAAAATATTAGAAGATTACTGATCATCAATACATCCATCAGTACTGTTACACCTGCAGGACCTGATATAAAAGTACGTTTTTTTTTTTTATTTTAACTTATTCTTTATTGATTTATTTTTTCTAAAGCATTGCTAATTGAAGTTTGATAAGTGGACATTAGATTGTTTTTTTGTCCTGATGTGATGATTCTGATATAAAGCATTGAGCATTTAAATCTTCTATATTGTTATGTTTTTTCCTCAATATAGGAAAAGCATCAAGTTTTAGTTTTTTCCTTACCCGGAGTCCCTGAACGCACCATGGCAGTCATACCTGTACACCCGTCTAAAGCAAAAACTCACACACAACATGTGCAGTGGATCAGAATACACTCATTTATTTACAATCCATCAATCAAACAGTGAGATAATCAATATCCATGTGAGAGAAGAGGAAATAAAATGGTTCTAGAACATCTGAATATTTCAGATTCCTTCAGTGCAAATTTAATCTGTTCTAATCAGGACAAACACGACGTCCTCCAGCCAATCAGCAGCATCTTGATTTCAAATGACTGATTCATCTCCTGTTGGTTTTATCTCAGTAGTTTTATGACTAATAACTTCTAACATGTAAACGAACCTGGAGTTATTTCTTGTAATGCTCCACTATAACGTAGCTGCCTGCCAGCTGCTCCTCTTCTCGGCCTGTTTCAGCATCTTCTCCTCCCCGCTGCCCCGTACTGCCTCCTTTACTCCCCTGACAGTCTGCTGTACTGACGTTCAGCGCCGGGAGCTGCTCCTCCATCACTGCAGGTTCAGACTGAGAGGACCAGCTGGTAGGGTGCTTCAGTCCTGGACCCGTCTCCACCACCGATGACCTCATGAGGTTCTGCTCCTCTGCCTTTCTCACCTTCCTCCTCCTCTCTTTACGTGTGCTCTCGCCTCTATTGTTTACTCCTTTTCTCTTCAGCTCCTCTTTGGTCTCGTTCACGTGGAGCTGGTTCAACCTCTCTGCCAGCTCCCTGAGCTCCTGCTGCTCCTGCTCCTCCTGCCCTGGGCTGGTCGGTGTCTCACTTTGTTGGTCTGATGAAATCAGAACATTTATGTGTACTTCTAGAAAGTTCAACATTTTACTGCAACCCTCTGAACATCTGAGAGCTTTGTTGATGGAGGTAGTTTAGTTTGTGAGGAAATAAAATACATTTAATTTAGCAGTAAAATAAATATTGTCAGGCTGTTGCATCCATAAAGTGCTTCTTAATTAATAATAAAATTATATACATGAAGGATTTTAGACAGTTTCTATTAGAAATGGGCTCCTTGTTCATGGGGTAAAAATTGGAGCTACTTTTGATTTGCTGCCTGACATGATGTAAACTCAAATGATTTAAAAATGATTAATTTTTATTACCATTGTGATTATTTGCAGATTTAAACAAGAAAAGTTTTGACTTCAACTGTTACTGATCATCTTTATTTAATCATTGACAAAAACACCAAAAACGTGAGCAACATGCCATATAAATAAAGTTTATTATTAATATATATACTTAAAAATGCACCACTCATATTTTCAGATCTCCCTTGAGTGTATAGTACTTATGACACTTATGGTGACTTGAGTTAACAGTAATTGGACTAATTAATTACTGTTTTTACCGATAATCCTAAAAAAGCTACGCATCAGACCCAGTAATCGGCGTTACCTGCTGCAGTCTGCTGCTGTGTTCCTGCTGGAGGCTCTGCTGGCTGCAGCTTCTGCCCTGCTGTGGATCCAGATCTCAGTGTGAGGTGCAGGGAGATGGTCTGAGGAATACTGAGCTCACCATCCACAGCGTCTCCATCACTGCTTCCGACGGCGTCTCCTGGGGCGGAGCTCCGACCGCCGTTCCTGTCGGCGTCTCCTGACACTTCAGAGGCTTTGCTCTCATTTCTACTGCTGACAGCTGAAGCAGCTGCTTTGATGTCTTTACTAAAATCTCTTCTGAGGAGCTCAGCAGCTTTACTGTCAGCACCTTTACTGCTGGCATGATGAACAGCATTCGTCCTGCTGATGTTTGCTCTGTGAGGTTTGTCCGGCAGCAGAGGGCGGCCCCTGAAGGTCAGGTCAGAGTAGGTCATCTGCATCTCTATGATGGACTGGTCTGTGGTGGGGAGATGGTAGCGTCGAGGCTTGGCCTGGGGTTGCACTGCAGGCCCGGTGTTCAAATACGGAGGCGCCTGGAGACAGAAGACAGATTTAGTTTGGTCTGCAGCTGGTTGTGTTTGTTGACCTGATGAAGAAATCAATTACATGCGAATGGTTGAATCCACTTCTACCAACATTGTAGGATTGGCACGGAATAATCTGGGAAATATTTAAAATGGAAAAACTATTTGAGAATTCAAAAAGGTAAATTTCACCAAATTTGGAACAAATGAATTGATTTATTAACTCAATAAGAGCAGACTGACTGTTTCATCCTCTTACACCTGAAATAGGAAAAGAAGGAATGTAAACTCCCCTCATTTACCATTAGATTTTTATTTGTCCATATTATTATTAAAATTTAATTTTCTAATTTTTTTCTTCATTTTCCATGGTTTATTTAAAAATATTTTTTCTCATCTATAAAAAGGTGAGTGTCAAATGTTAAGAATTGTTAGAGGTAAATAACCTATGACGCACATGCAAAGGATAAAAATCTGCAATTATATGTTGATGTAAAAAGTCACTCTTCAAATAAAAATAAATAAAAAACACATTTGATATTTATTTCTCTCTTTCCCACTCAGGCCTGCCTCTTTTCTATCTGCATCCTCCTCCTCCTCCTCTTCCTTTTGCTCTGTTCTCGTCTTCCTCTCTGCGGGTTCCTCTGGTTTTGTCGGCCCCTGTCTCCTCTGGAGAACCTCCTGCCACTCCTGCAGTATAAGATCACAACAGTCACATGGAAGCCATGAAAAGTGTCCAAAGAGAACAATTCATTCTGATCCGACCTGTGGACCCAGCTGATTCTTGTCAAGGAGCTCCAGGAGGTGGTAACATTCCACCCTCGCCAGCAGCAGCTCAAGGCCCACCAGGATGGCTCTGTCTGGGTTCGCATCTTCACTGAGTCTGTATTCGCTGAAATACATCAGACGTGATAAAAAGGTCCACATCAAATGTCACAGAGGACAGAAACAGGCTTGAATCCACCGTCCAGATTCCTCCCATTTAAAGGAACAGTTCACCCAAAAATGAAAATGTCATTATCTTTGAAGAGGGTGTAAATAATTTTTTTTTAAACAGTCTGGATCTCAGGGCTGCTGGAGACTCATGAATATAGTCATCTTATGATTTTCAGTTGGTTTTAATGTTTTTTTATGTTTTAAAATAAGTCCCCATATTCTTCAGTTTTCCAGGAGAATGGTGCAACGCTGTGAAGCTCCAGAAATGTTTGGTTCACCCGCCTTTCCATCGGCATGAGGGTGAGGAGATATTGGCTGAATTTTCTTGTCTGGATAAAATGTTCCTTTTTTTTCTTTTCTTTTTTTTCAAATTTGAGATTTTGAGCTGACATCAGGCTCTGTAACAAAATCAAGGAGTGAACCTTTAATAGGGATGTAAGAAAATATTAATAATTATAGATTAGCATCGGAATATTTTTTACATTTTAGTTAACATGTAAAGACTTATGGAAGGAGTCATTTTGTGTTATAATCCTACTGGTGTGATCTTTATGACAGATTCTCTAAAATTGAATGAAAAACATTCAAATATATATTGCTTTATATTGTCAACACCGTGCCACATATATCTACCCTGATCTTTACAATCTAATTTGATTGAAACACTCAGGATATGATGTAGATGCAGATTTTGTCCCTTAAAAGAAGGAAGCAGTATAAAGTTGTAAATGAGACTCAGGTCATTTCTTTTTTATAATGTTTGCTCACTAACTTGACTGAAGTTCAGGCCTGTTAGTCAGTCCTGGCTCAGAAACACCCTAACAACTGTGAGAGGAGGCGCTGTGGTATTTATTGTCACTCTTCTGGTTCGTCTGCTCCGGGTTTCGTACCTTGGTGGAGAGTCAGTATGAGGCACGTAGCCAATGGAGGCCAGGACTGACTGAATGGTAGAACGGCTGAGAACCGGCAGGAGACGGTAAACGAATGGGCCTGTAAAAGTCTGACAGAGACAGAAATACATTCATCTATTACTGGATAAAAACGTCACTTTACCTGCAGAGGAGGTTGTGTTTCCACCATTTAGTGTTTGTCTGACTGTTAGCAGGACTACACAAAAACTACTTGACAGATTTTCATGAAACCTGCTGAGAGGGTTGGTCCTGCGAAGAACCCATTAAATGTGGGAGGGGATCCAGAACAACTGGCAGATCCATGAATTTTCTTCACTTCCTTGTTTTCACTTCCCCTTTATAACATGGATAACTTTATTAGGTCAGGTTAATAATTGAAAGATGAAGTATGAGTCACTGTTGGGCCTTGGTGGAGGTATTCATTCTCCTGACTACTCCTCTTTTTATTTAGGATCTCCTGACTTTGTCCATTAAAGCAGGGGTTCCCAAAGTGTGGGTCGGGACCCCCCTGGGGGTCTAAGACACCAATGGTGAGGTCGGGAGATGATTTTCAGAGATCAAATAACATTTAAAAATGATTAATGATTTGAAATAATCAATTTTAGCCATAATTGTTACAAAAGATGAATAGTGGCTACATTTAAAATAAAACCATGCAAATGAAAGTATGTGCCATGTGTTTGAGCCTATTGGAGACAAACTATGTCAGGAAGATACCAGCAGTGTCCCCAATTCAATACAACCCCTAATTCTTACACAATTTAAGTTCTATGTGAAATAATAGAAAGTGCAGGTGAGACAGTAACAGAATAGAAAATTTATTTTGCTGTCTCTTACTGAAGTTTAATTGTTTGATTGACATGTGTACTGTTTGTGTTCACAAAATTAACACGAGTTTTAATAAAATAAATAGTATATTGTCATAAATTGATATCTTTGTATTTTGGGATAACATGAAAAATATGATGTTATAATAATAAACGTTTCGCATTATAACGTGATATTGTTTTCTTGTAGTGTTCTGCTCTGTTTGTGACAATATTATTGCTCATCAGTAAGTAGTACTCTGTATTACATATACACATATACACTGTACTAATTACACTATACACTGTATTAGTTTATGCACACATCTTTTGAATGTCAGACATTCATGGTGGCCTACAGGAAGGTAGGAGTGGTTAAAAGAGAGAAAGAAAGAGAGAAAGAAAAAGAGAAAGAAAGAAAGGTTGGTGTCACCTTAATAGTCTTGATTTCTTTCTTCCAGGGTTGAAGGAACAGATTGACGCAGATCGTCTCCAACATGTCGATGGCTCTGATCACAGCAGACAGAAGTTTCCTGCAGTCTGTGCTCCGGGCTCTAGAACCCACACTTAGAGCCTGGTAGAGTGGGAACACCGTGAAGGTCCCTCTGGGTTCTGGTTCCTTCTGCAGATACTGAGCCGCCTTCTTCAGCAGGTAAGCATCGCGGCACGGCCGAACATCTGGACACTGGTGAAGGTACCAGTTCACATACTCGTCATGAAGCTCCTGACGGGACACCTCCACCTGTCCTGCGACTGCGTCCTTCATGACTGTCACTAAGACCAACTCAGCTCGTTTCTGTCAAACTATAATGAGGAAGTATAGCTGTAAAAAACTGAGGGAGGAAGTGAAAGGGTGAGAGCTCTAATAATAACCTGAGAGAGAAAAAAGAACATTCACATTTAAAATAAAGACAAAATGTAAATATTTATTCGGTACATTCAAACGAAATTATATTATTGCTCTAGAGGCAAAATTATGCTGTAGAAATTACAAGGTGAGGTAAAAACACATTAAACCTTTATGCACATCCGATACAGAATTATTTCTAACTTTCCATGATCAGGTTTCTTAATTAATTGTTATGCTACTGTTCTTTACGGACCCCCTCTGGTTACATATGGGGGGGGGGGGGAGAACATTTGTAACCTGTATTTAACGTATATATGTAGTTGAGAGTAGTTGCATCGTATTCCATATCTACTGTTTTTGACTTACCATGGTATAAGACAAGTAAATAACAATATTTGTAATATATTTTTATAATATAATGTGCCATTCTAGTTTCGGATTTTTTGTATACATTCACACATTTAAAAAATGTATAGGGTTAAACAATTACACATCCTATACTGGGATGATGTAAAACAAACAAAAAAAGAAATGTAACATTTTAAGATACATATTATTAAACATCTTGTTTTATTTTGAAAAACTTCACCCGGATGTATTAGTTTCTGTTTCCGGGGTCAGTGTCTGTAATCACGCTGCTATACTTTACAGACAGTTTCTAATCGGTGTATCTGAATACTTGCTAACATTCGGATATGCGGCGCTGCTTTTGTTGAGGTGAGTAGCTACATGTTATGTTGTAGCTGTCAGTTTGTTTGAGTTAAATTATTGCCTGTGTGTGTTTGTGTTGAGTTATATCTGTTTTAAACATTACAGCCAGTAAATGTGTCACTATAGATTGTGTTGCTCATATATAACATACCGTATTTCATAAAGGAAATTTACTATTTTACTATGAAGTCAAACTAGTAACATTACGTCTGCTTGCTAATGGCTTTCCTCATGTTTTCCGACAGCTTTAGCTATTACCACTGTGTGTTTTTTCCCCCCCAAGTTTCCTTCGGTAGTTTGTGTTTTATGAAAATAACAACTTGTATTTTTTCCTTATTAACGTTTAATGATTATCTTGATTTATTCAGTAACAAAAGCAAAGAGACTGAACAGAAACAGTAACACAAAAGCACCATAACAGCTGCAAGCTTGACCTTCTCAGTTCAGTCTTGTTGTGAATGTCCTGCTGCAGACATGAGGAACAGAAGTGGTGGCTGGCTGGATAGTCGTCTCAGACAGAGAGTGGAGCAGGTATAAATCTATCTCCTCATCGTCCTGTGGCTGTATGGTAACAGTTCATTCATTTAAGAAAAAAGACTCCATTGAAATATATGTTTGGTGGGACAAATGTCACAAGACATTTATGATGGGACAGAATGGTAACCGTCCTGGCATCAGAGATCATCATGAGGGGGAACATAGTGATGATGTCATAAATATAACAGCCTGAATCTGAAGTTTCCATGTTGTTTTTCCTGTGAAATTGGCCTGTGATCAGAGACTGGGTCTGAATTTTTATATATCAATGTCATTCATCGTGATCATTTTTCATGTTGAATTCTATTTTCCAGTATCTGGCGTCCAGCAGCAGTGAGTATGTGGACCTATCAGCCATGGCCCTGGATCTTCAAAAACTATACAGGCAAGTTCATCAGAGCAATGATTTTTTTTTCTTTCCTTTTCACACTCAAGCAAAGGAGGCGATTCTGCATAACATTGTACATAACAAATCCTTCCAAAACTGTCTTTTGAAGTCAGGAAATCATCCAATAAATTAACATTTTATTAATGTGGATAGAAATAGAGAATATTATGACAGATCTGATCTCCATTTGGGTTTAAACATGCTTAAATGAAGCAGCACCCTGGCTAGGCTAGGCTAGGCTATAGGCTACCAGAGGTTGCTGTGAAGTTGCAATAGCTTTGCCTGTTATAGTGTTGAACTGGAAAAATATTTATTCTACTGCAATATATAACAATGAAAACTTAATTTTAAAAGAATCAATCTAAGTCAAATTCATTAAAACATGTTATGCTACAACTTTTTTGCTGCTTGATACAAACAGAAAACATAATTTCTCATTTTCCAGTTTATCTTTTAAGGTTGTTTATCTTCCACTACATAGATTAAAACACACATTTTAACATCATTAGAGATGGTAGATTACATGTAAATTACACAACTGGTGACACACAAAGTCCATTTGTAAAGTTCAGTTTATAAATCTGAAAGTTGAACGTTGAACCAACTGTGGTAGAAGTAGGAATTTATTTGAGACTTTTAACTCAAATTCTGTTAATTCTGTTTATGCATCTCTACATGAATAACACACAGCATATATCTGATGAAATGTCCAGTATTTTTTCATATCATAATATATATCATTCGTCCCTGCTAACTGGCCTTATTGGTCTCTCCCAAAGTGAAGTCCTTCACCTCCTTTCCTGTTGTTGCTCCATTCATGCTTGAAGTTAATGTCATAATGATATTATAAAGAACCTTCTGATAGATATGTGGGCCTGCAGATTGATAGTGTTTGATTCATACTGTATCCTTAGACTGGAGTATGGCAGAAGAAACAAGACAGCTTTCAGGATTCAAGTCCAGAAAGGTAAGAGCAGCAGAAAGTAGATTAATGTTTTATTACACTGTAGGTTAGGTTACATGTTTTTACAGGGTGATTGTCTCAAACTTAAATTTCACACTCCTTCTAACGGTTGGACAGACAGGAGGAGGCTGATATTAAAATATCAGGATATTAGAATTATTGTCATGTGATCACAGGAGAAAAAAAACCTTCTGTTAAGATAAAAAAACAGAAATAATGATGCACGACTTCTCCAGCTTCTCATCTCTGAAATCTCTGATTCGTCTTTTCCACCTGCTCCTCGTAGTGTATGAAGCCATCATGAAGGAGTCTGACCTCAATGATCTGGAGAGCAAACACTTGTCAAAGAGAGTCAAGCACAGCCACAACGACACTGGGTAAAGAACACACAGCTTTACTGCCAGGTTTCCACCAGCAGTCTCTCTGCTCTGCTCATCCTCTCATTGAACCTACAGCTAATGTTAAACCTGTGTGTTCACAGCGAAGGCAGCAGCAGCAGCTCGGAGGAGTCTGCTGACAGTGGTGACCTGATTCTGGAGAACACGGTAAGAAATGATGTGAAGCTGAAAACTGAGCCATTTTAGTAGAAATGTGTTGAAAAATGTGGTCAAACTCTATTGATCACCAGTCTAATGATAACAGCCACAGTGTGAAGGGTGGAAAATGACCTCCAAATAGTGATGGAAACCTTTGTGTTGTTTCATCCAGCTGATTCTAATGATTAAAGAGTCACAATCAGGCGATTATCTAATAATTGTGACAGACTGGATGAAACTGATCTCCATCCTCTGAGCTACATGGCTAACGAGCACATTTCCCCAAATGTTTTTTTTTTGCTGTCCACAGCCCACCAACCACATGAACAGCTCTCTTACATCTCTGTACCGGAAGGGACCTCCTGACTCCAGCACCTCCTCACCCAGAGGAGATCCGCCTGCTGCCAGCGGTCCTGCCGACCCAGCTCCTGCTGCTGGGACTCTGGTTTCCACAGGAGGCTGGTTCATAGATCGAGGCAGACACGCCGAGAAGAGCAGCGTCCTCATCGACCTGTGTGGAGAGGAGGCGGCTAATACAGCCTCAAATGTATGTACCTGTGGAGGGCGTGATGGTGAAGTGACCGTGTGACACATTAAGACAGAACACAGGTGAACTGTTAGCAATGTACACAGTAAGCAGGACATTTTAAACACAAGTCCATACAGATGCTGATGTATTGGTTAGGCTTACCTGGGCGGGGCCTGTGATTCATGATTGACAGGTCATTGATCAGCTATTTATTGCTAAAAATCTTTTTTTTTAAATCTATACATACTTGGCCAAATAAAGCTGATTCTGATTATTGATGAAATTCTAAGGAAATTCTTCAAATTGTGACTTTTCTAAGAATTTTTCCTTAAAGTCTAAACTAGACTAGATCCTGGTAAAGATAAAGTTATTCTAAAGTTATTCTAGTTCTAGTCTAGTTAGTAGCAGTTAGCCGCTAACTGAAGGGGCTCCAGCTGTGAGTTTATTCATCACCTGCAAAAACGTGCAACAACAAGCTGAGTGAAACTGAACAGTAATTAATGACCACCTGATAATCCCTCTGACTCCAGATATTTCTCATATATTTGTGTTTTCATATCTGCTCAACTCTGCACCGTTTATTCTTACCACCAGCAGGCGGATGTGTCGATGCTGGAGTCTGAGAAATCACATAAAAAGTCCCAAAAAAGGGCGAAGAGCTCCTCTGAGACGACTGAGTCTCGCACCCTGAGCAAGAAAGGTACCACTTCCTCCAGTCTCCAGTCTAACCAGGAATTATAGGATCTTAATCTGTTACTCCACAATGTAATCCTGATTGAGCTTGTCTTCTTCTCAGCCAAACCAAAGTCACCAGAGCTGCAGTATCCCTCTCTGAAGTTTGAAGACGTGGGAGGGAATGAGGAGACGTTAACGGTCAGTATCTGTCATTTTGTATGTTTCTATGGCTGCAGTGCATCAGCCAGGAACCACCAAGGTTTTTAATTCATCCATGTGGTTGTTTTTTAACTTGATATGATGTGACGTCTCTGCAGGAGGTGTGTAAGCTGCTCATCCACATGCGTCACCCGGAGGTGTACCAGCAGCTGGGGATGGTTCCTCCCAGGGGCTTTCTCCTCCACGGACCTCCTGGCTGTGGAAAGACCCTGCTGGCTCAGGCTGTGGCCGGGGTGAGTTTCAGGATGCACCGACCTCTGTTACTAAAGGCTGTGTTACTAAAGGCTGTGTTACTAAAGGCTGTGTGTTACTGCGTGCTCTTGTTGTGTGTTCCAGGAGCTGCAGCTGCCCATGCTGAAGGTCTCTGCTCCAGAGCTGGTGTCTGGAGTGTCTGGGGAGTCTGAACAGAAGCTGAGGGAGCTGTTTGACCTGGCTGTGGTCAGTGGAGCTTCTCTTCCTGCTGATACAGCAGAAATGCCATTATTGATGTGTGATAAATAGTGTGTTTCCTCCCCTGTGCAGAGCTCTGCCCCCTGTATCCTGTTCATTGATGAGATAGACTCCATCACCCCTAAGAGAGAGGTGGCCTCCAAAGACATGGAGAGGAGGATTGTAGCCCAGCTGCTCACCTGCATGGATGGTGTGATACCCTGTCTAGTAAAGAGCTGGTCCAGCTGTTTGAATCTTTGATTCATGGTTTTGTGCATGTGTATAAAGGTGCAAACAGAACTGCACAGGTGAAATGTCATTTTCCTGCTGCTTGCCTCCTGACAGACTTGAATAGTGCGACAGTGACTGCACAGGTTCTGGTCATCGGTGCCACCAACAGACCAGACTCCCTGGACCCCGCCCTGCGCAGAGCTGGACGCTTCGACAGAGAGATCTGCCTGGGGATCCCTGATGAAGCAGCTCGTCTCAGGTCAGCCTCACATGATTGTAGAGAAATGAGCATCAACTTTGGCAAATATTGATAAATGTGGGTCCAGTCTTTTCTTGGCTCGTTCCCCCCTTTTTCCCACCAAGCAGAATGTTCTGTGCTCTTTCAGGATCTTGAAGACATTGTGTCGGAAGCTGAAGCTGCCGGAGGACTTCGGCTACCAGCAGCTGGCCCGGCTCACCCCAGGTTATGTGGGCGCAGACCTCATGGCTCTGTGCCGCGAAGCTGCCATGACCGCTGTCAACAGGGTTCTGCTTGAAGTCCGGGGGCATTCATGGAGCTCCTCCAAAGAGGTGTTAACAGGTGGAGTTCAGACGGAGCCCGCTG
The DNA here is from genome assembly GCA_037577475.1 of Chaunax sp. Z400. NCBI lineage: Eukaryota > Metazoa > Chordata > Actinopteri > Lophiiformes > Chaunacidae > Chaunax > Chaunax sp. Z400. The sequence continues at coordinate 3,162,519 of CM075193.1, forward strand.
TGACAGACAAAGAGGTCAGTGAGCAGCAGACAGCAGACGTCCACCCGGTCCCTCAGGAGGAGGCGGGACACCATCACCTGCAGGTAGGAGGAGCTCCAGCAGTGCAACAATGTCCAGAAATATTGCTGCAGATTTCTGTTATTATCCGTTTATTCATCCATCCTGAATAAATCAGAAGTCAACAACTTGTTTCTGGTTTGAAAAAAATGATTTGGCTCATCATAGAAAACATTATTGTCAGTATTTATACAGAAAATCCAAACAAATAATTTATAAAAACCATCTGTGTCTCATTTAAATTAAATTAAATCTACAAAATATTTTCATTTATGTGATTAAAGAAGGATTATTTGCATTTCAAGCTCTGTATTGAAACCACATGTAGGTTTTTTTGGGACTGGGGAATATTTTTAAGCAGATTGTTTGCATTTTGTCCCATTTTTTTGTTTTCTGATTGTAGAATCTGTTGAATCTTTTTCTTAGCCATCATTTGAAAAACTAATGTTCTGTGAACTGTTCTGAACCCTGGTGTCCTCCTGGAGCTGGAAAAACAATAATAATAATAATCATGTGAAAATCTTCTTTTTTTGTGACAAATGAATTGAAAACAAAATTAAAATGCAGTGCATATAAGTTCAAGAATTAACCTCATGCACAACTAAAGACTTGCACCTATTTGTCATTTGATCATACATGTGTATCTGTAACATCATGTTTGCACCGGACTCTTACAGTTCTGTGTTCTGTCCAGCAGGGGGAGCTGTGGCACCTGTTACATCTGCTGAAGAGCACAGAGACTCTGTCTGAGGAGGAGCTGGCCAGCCTGTCCATTCTCTTTTCAGACTTCCAGGCCTCTCTGGCCAGTGTCCAGCCCTCAGCAAAGAGGGAGGGCTTCGCCACCGTGCCTGACGTCACGTGGGAGGATGTGGGAGCCCTGCAGGACATCAGAGAGGAGCTCACCATGGCCATACTGGTAAAACATCACATGATCCAGAATGAGACCAAGCTTCATCCACAGCTCTGGTGTCAACATGCTTTTTCTTTAGTCTTACAAAGACCCTCTCATCTGTCATAGTAGGAAAACATCACAGAAAACATCTGGTCATCCAGCATATTTTTATCTTGTTCACCCAAAAAGGAAAATTCTATCCTTACGATGCAAAGTCAGGAGACGTTTCTTTGTCTTTCAAACATTTCTGGAGCTTCACAGCAAAAGAGCTTTGCAGCTCTCTCCTAAACAACCTCTTTATCTTCATGGTAGCCTCTGAGCTAAAAACATTAGCCTTCAGAGGAACAGGGGAACCATATGAGCTACATGGACTCATACGAGTCCACAGCTTCTTCAGTTGTTCAGGAGAATTCTTCAGTGTTTAGCTGTGAAGCTTCAGACATCAGAGACAAAAGAGGAGGAAGGCTCTGCTTTGTAACGGGACGTTTTTCACCGTCTCTGTCTAAAACATGAAACGAGCACAGAAACAGACTAACTAACTAATTAACTAACATTTAGAAGATGATGCATAGGCCCAGCAGAGGGTCAGCTTTGGCCCTGGCCTGAGGAAACTGGTGAAAACCCTGAAGATGTTCAGTGGCTTCCTGTCAGCATGGAGGCCACTAAATAATGACTAAATCTTCACATGTGGGACTCAGCTGACCCAAGTCTGGGGGAGGGAACAGGCTGTTCCATGACTGAAGACATCACTTTAATATATAAGAGATTTAATTCCTCTGCCTGTCATCGACTGACTGTTACATTATCTGCAGCTACAAGATGAACCGACTATGTTCTTCAGCACAGAATAGCTGTGCACAGCTGTGTGTTAGGGTGTGTGTTTATGTGTGTGTGTGTGTGTGTGTGTGTGTGTGTGTGTGTGTGTGTGTGTGTGTGTGTGTGTGTGTGTGTGTGTGTGTGTGTGTGTGTGTGTGTGTGTGTGTGTGTGTGTGTGTGTGTGTGTGTGTGTGTGTGTGTGTGTGTTGCAGGCTCCGGTGCGTTCTCCAGAGCAGTTCAGAGCTCTGGGGCTCAGTGCTCCGTCTGGTGTGCTGCTGGCTGGACCCCCAGGATGTGGAAAAACCCTGCTGGCTAAGGTACCACCACACTGACACAAACACAGCTCAGAGTTTGCTCTTTCCGGTTGGTTGCTGGGTTTTTTTAAGCACTGTTAGTTTACCACACTTTCTCAGATTGTTTTTAATAAAAATACAACCTGAATGTATCTTTAAAGTCTTATTACCTTGACTAATTAATAGTTTTTAACTCACAGAGCTGAGGTCTGTCAAGCATCTCGTGATTATTTCCTATAGGAACGGCCCTGAAATATTATTTATTTATTATTTATAATATGTTATTTCCTTAGAAATGATAGAAAATGTCTAAAATGCTGCCTGCTGTCCTGTAATGTTATACAAAGTTATAAAGAAATCCTGGATCCACACTAACATTCACTGGATTCCTGTCTGATACTTGGCTGATCTTTCTACCGAGGTTTGTGGAAATCAGGTCCGTAGTTCAGAATTAGGTAGAATGATTCCTGAATTTGGATCCTGATCCGGCTCTACACCCAGCTGATCCAAGCCCAACCCCTCCGCAAGAATGTGCTGAAATTTGGTTTATAACTTTTTGGGTGCTGACAAACAAACCAATGTAAAAACGTCAGATTGTTGTTTTAAGAAGATTGTTGTTGGGGCCAGGTTTTTACACCAGCTGACATTTCAACCTTTATTTACAAAGCTGATCTCTGTTTCCCACCATGTGTTACTGTGTCTCCTGACAGGCTGTGGCCAATGAGTCAGGCCTCAACTTCATCTCTGTCAAAGGTCCAGAGCTGCTCAACATGGTGAGTCACTGCTGCAGGAACATGTGGACATAGACTCGGATCTCACTACAGCCAAAGTCACGTCAGTCAGTCCCAGCATCTCCTCTGTGTGCTTTTAGCTGCATGTCCTGATGATGAATCCTCCTTTTCATGATTAATATATCATCACCTGATTCTTATTATTTCAGTCAACAGCAGCTATTTTACATAATAGCTTCCATTCATATGCATTAAAGACAACAACAACATCTGGATGAGACAGACGTCATATTTCATCTTTATTTCCACCGTTTGTTGTTAATGACATCATCTGGTTGAGCTTAGAGAAATAGACGAGCCCTTAAATCAGACGCTTTGTCTTCAAACCTTCACACTAAATGTTGTAAACCTCACAGCTATCAGTCGCCATTGTTCACCACAGCAGGAGTCAGAGGACTGATGTCTAACCGATGAACATGTGTGTGTTTATGTGTTCAGTACGTGGGAGAGAGTGAGCGCGCCGTCAGACAGGTCTTCCAGAGAGGACGCAACTCTGCTCCTTGTGTCATCTTCTTCGATGAGATCGACGCTCTGTGTCCTCGCCGCTCAGGCCACGAGGTGAGAGGGATGGGTCCAAACCGGTCCAAACCACTAATACCTAAATCTAAAAACCATCATCATCCAATCATTTACAAGAGAGGCGTCTTATGATATTTTAGGACTTTTTAGCATTTTATTTATTTTTATTTTGAATATTGAACTTTTTCTCAAATATGCAATGAATAGGGACAATTTAAAAAAACTCTTTTTCACCATCTTCCTTCAATGTATGGCAAGCTTTTCATGCTTGTTATAGTTTTATATTAATTACATTTTTTTCAATCAATTTTCTGAATTTGCCAAAACAATAAGAAATCAAAAGAAGCTCTGAATCAGTGTGAAACTACTCTAATATTTCTACAATCTGAACATGACAGAAAAACTGTTGTTTACACATTATTCTAAAAAATGAGACCAGAAATCATATTTTTACTGTTCCAACAAACACAAACTCAAAATGCCAAGAAACAGATTGAATTTCTTTAAATATAAAACATTTATTTTATTCAGTCAGGAGCCAGTGTGCGGGTTGTCAACCAGCTGCTCACAGAGATGGACGGCCTGGAGACTCGACGGCAGGTCTTCATCATGGCTGCAACCAACAGACCAGGTAGGAACACCTCAGTCACAGCTGATCGCCTCAGCTGTAGTAAATATGTTTAAAGTACTGCAGTTCTGCATTTCACAGGGAAGTACTGCACTTTATACTGCACTACATTTATCTCTGTTTTAGATCAAGCTTCTAAAATACAGCTTATTATTAGGCTCCAGAGCTTTTTGGTTTGTGACCTCTTTCAATTTATTGTTGCTTCCCTCAGTGTTCAAGATCCAAAGGGGTCAAAATGATAAAATAAAATAATCCTTTATTAATCCCACAACAGGGAAATTAGCATTTTTACCGCAGCAAGTGAACAAAAAAAAGAAAAAAAGAACCATCAATAAAAACCATAAATAATAAGTAAACAAGCAATATAAACAATATGAAAAAAATATTAGAAATATGAACAATTTAAACAGGAGGAAAATATAAAAATAGGAACAATATAAACAATAAACAGACTCAGCAGCTGAATTTACACAATAATATTCAAATCAAATACCTGCAGCCCTGGAAGACAAATATGACAGAAATGTCCAAAAATCAAAGGACTTTTTCTTCATTGATCTCCCATAAACAAGCAGTACTTCTTCCACCACTATGTTTAAATGTATACCAAGCATTTTAAACTCCTGTAAATGGATTATTTCATTGATTATTTGTGTTTTTTAAATACTGCATGACTGTCACTGTCTTCTCTCTTTGCAGACATCATCGATCCGGCCATACTGAGGCCAGGCCGACTCGATAAAACCCTGTATGTGGGGCTGCCGCCTCCAGCAGACCGCCACGCCATCCTGCTCACCATCACTAAGGTAACATATGATGAGACTTTGCTCTGTGGTGTTTTTTATTAAAAAGCATTAAATGTAGTCTTACAGGCTGTTTCCTTCACTTCTAGCTGTAAGAAGAAAGAATATGTTTATCTGGATTTGTTCTGGAGGACATCCAGGTTTTAAGCTGTTAACAAAAGGGGGGGGGGGGGATTAAATCACTGGATTATTTTTTTAAAAACTGTGGAAGATGTTTCTCTGTTCATCCAAACACCATCAGTCACATGACCTCTGAGACGTCACTGAAGCTTGTGTTTGGAACAAAAAAGAAAAGGAGAGGAAACAGCTGTGAAAGAGGGGCGTGGTGTGTCTTTAAATATGCCTTTATCATATTTTAAAACATAATGGATCATATTCAATATTCTTATTCAGTCCAGGATAACCAGGAGCTTTCAAACTTTAACATCATTTTTATTTTTTAAAGTCCTTCCACTTCTACAGGTGTGAAACGTCACCGGATCACAGTCTGGATCAAAAAGCCAAAATAAAATGTCTGCAGTTAAAGCAGCCTCCAGTTTACTTAGTCATAAAATGATTGGCTAAGCCTGAGGGGGACAAACCTGGCAAACGTCTGGTCTGGCAGGTTAAACAACTGAAAAGCAAAAGAACCATAACTTCAATTATTGATGATAATAGAAATACTATAATAGATCCTATTTTAGAGATTACTATGAAAATCTATGTGAATCTCAAGTCAAATCTGATCTGCAGGCCTTTAATACATGAATATTCCAACTATCTGTGATGAGTTCAATGAGAAGGAGGCAGAGCTTAAAGAAGAAATGGGCAGGTCTGCTGATGGATCAGAACCCAAAAAGGGCCTGATGTGTTAGAACCAGGGGGTTTAGTGATCCTCTGGTGAAGAAATCATATTTTACCAGACTATTCTTATACCATCCATCTGATTGGGATACAGTCATATACAGGTAATCATTAGTTTATATCTTTTACCCTCATTAAACAAAGAAATGGGTCTAAATCGTTTGTCAAACAGTGGAGCAGCCTCTGTGTTTTAAACGTTTCCTCAGCTCATCGTCTGCAGCTGTCAGTGAAACATGAAACATGATGTTTGGAGTTTCTTTACTCTCCACTTTGCTTTCTTTAGAGGGATTATAAGTGTTTACTGAAGGCTTTAGCTCTGCCAGCTGATAAGACTTCAACAGGATCCAGTAGCATCAGGTGTGTTCAGTTGGCTTTAATGGCTTCGATGAATTGAAATCCAAAACGTGAACCCATGAAGTGTTGCTGCAGAAAAAAACCTCAAAGATAAAGCAGAGCTGTGTTACTGGGAGGTGGAGGGGCTAGGCTAGCAGTTTCCCTATGCTTCCAGTCTTTGCGCTAAGCTAGGCTAACAGCATGTCAGACCGTCTTTTAGGTGACCTAACTACATGATATGTTGCAGGGTGGGACCAAACCTCAGCTGGAGGCGGATGTAAGTCTTGAACACATCGCCTCAGACGAGCGCTGCGATTGTTTCACGTAAGTCCCTGCAGGAAAGTCCAGCTGTGTGAATAGAAACACATCAGGTCTGTTTCTATTGGTCTGTTTCTACTGGTCTGTTTCTACTGGTCTGAGCAGTGAAGTGACTTCAAGCTGAGTCTGAGGTCAACATGTTTTTTCTCACGTTGCTGTGTCACTTTTCTTACTGACGAAATATTGAAACGTCAATGTGAACAAAATGAAATCTGATTGTCTGTGTGTGTCTGTGTCTGTGTCTGTGTCTGTCTGTCTGTGTGTGTGTTGTTTTTTGTTTGTTTGTTTGTTTGTGTGTTTGATCCAGCGGTGCTGACTTGACTGCATTGGTGAGGGAAGCGTCTGTAAACGCTCTGAGGACCTACCTGAAGTCCCAGGAGACCTCAGCTTCTTCTTCTTCTTCTTCTGGTAACTACATACATGAACCTATTGTAGTATTTCAACATATACTGTGTAGGGATGGATACTGTAGTTGGTACTTTTTAGTACTGCAAACACGGCAGACCTGAGGAAACACCTGGTCAATACAGTATTTCAAAAAGCTGAATAGTCTACCGTGTTAGCCTGAAAGCTACGTTCCCTGCAGCAGCTAATGATAGCATGTCTGCATCCAAAAACATGAAACAATCAAATGAGACAATAAAACAACAGAGATGATAAAATATGTAAAAAAAACAAACCGGAGGAGAAGCCTGCTCACGTCTCCAGACTCCAGACCCTGACCCAGAGGGAGGTGACCTAAACCCAGCTTACCTGGTTTGACTCAGGCTTAGAATAGACTGTATGTATGTTTACCAGGCTGACAGGCTGTGACAAGAACTTTATTCCAATCATTTGAATTTACAAATGTACGACGTGGGAAACATTATGAGTATTATGATGGGTGGAAACACGACAGACGTTTTGAAGCTCACAGACCTTCGTCCTTCGCTGACCGTCTGCCTCTTTGTGCTCCTTTTAAACTCAGGTCACACTTTCTCCTCGGGCGCCGTCGCTGACATCAGAGTGAGCAAACAGAACTTCCACGATGCCTTCAAGAAAGTTCGTCCATCTGTGTCCAAGAAGGTAAGAAGTCATTGCTGTGTTAGACGCAGATGTTTGTTTTTGGGTCACATGTTGGGCGTGACGTCGGTTTCATGACATCACAGGTCAGCAGTGTTAAGACTCTGAAAGCTTCCACTTACTTCACACTGGAAGACGTTGAATTAAATCTACACTGTTATTGAAAACTGAAGGTTTTGTCTGATGAGAAACACGAACAACTTCATGATTTCCACAAGTCTTTAAGTTAACTTTCTACAATATGAAGAAAACACACTGTATGGACAGAATCATCCTAACCAGGTGTCATGGAGGAGTCTGGATGTCAGGAGAACATTTCCTGCCTGACTGTCTTCAGTCATTCTCAGCTCAGTTCAGGTGTTTGCATCATGTCAGGGATCATCAGGATTTCAGGCTTGTTTTATTTTCACAGTAATGTGGGGAATAATTGTACGTCCACTACTCTGGCAGAGTTTCCTCAGATAGCTGCAGATTGTGGTTTTCACTGTAAACATCCTGCCCTATCAGATCCCTTTCATATAGCCTGCCTGATCCCCAGTCATCCAGAAGAACCAGTCAGACCAGTCCTACGCTAAACACCGCAACATTACACTGTGGGACTGTAGAACAAATTCCACCATACTCACAAATATGATGGTGGACTGTTTCACAGGACTGGTATGACTTCTGTGAAACAGTCCAACCAGGAACCGTCTGTCGGCCTGTTGGCTGCTGTTTGTTGTGGCGATGAAGGAGGCGGGGCCTGTCATTCTTTAGTTTCTGTGTGAAAACTACAAACATGACTGACTGTGTGTGTGTTTGTTCCCGGTGCAGGACCAGAGGATGTACCAGCAGCTCCAAGAGTCCCTCAGCAGATAAGTGCCAGCCCTGAACCCCAGCCCTGAACCAGACGGCCACAGCACCGGTTCACCTTTAGCTCTGATTTATGTCGACACAGTTGTGTTCTTGATGAGTCCTGCTTTTATAATAAAGACAAACATGTGACATGTTGTTAACAAACGTACAGATCAGCTACTGTTCTGTTATCAGGGTTTTAGTCTGACTACACCTTGACCTCATTCCACCACTGTGACCGTTCTCACTGCTGATAGCAGTAATCTATACGCTGCAGTTTACTGTCAGTCACGTTGTTCCCATCAGGGTCTCCGTGGTGAAATCCAGTGTTTGCTGCAGAAATGGAAGTTGTATTTTTTATTCAAACTATATCTTACAGCTATAGTTTGCTAATGTTAAATGATACAGAGACACAACGTGAAACTAGAATGTTATTCAAGGCTAATGTTTATTTTAGGGTCTTAATTTTCTTCCACAAACTTTGAAGGACCCGTTAGGAACCCTGGAAACAAAACAGACCAGACAATCTCAGCTCGAGGCCCACGTTTCCTGCTTTTGGCTGCATCACATAATATTGATCGGCAGATGAACTTTGATCAGATCTCGTGGAACTGATCGGTAAAACTGAAGAACCGTCTGGTTCATGGCCACAAATGGATGATCCAGATCTACTCCTGTCGGTTTTTGATCCAGTGTAAACCAGCTTAATGAACTGAACACATGCAAATAAAAGTACAAGTCAGTTCTGCAGAAGCATTGTTTTTATTTGTATCGTCACCAAGTGTGGTTCATAAACATCAACGCAAACTGACAACAGAATTTAACGATTGTAGACATTAATATAATAAGATCATTAAAAGTTTTATTTGGAACATTTAGGAGAACAACTCCAGGTAATCTTAGTTTACAATTTTTATTCTGTTTCAAAGCAAAAATAGTAAGTCTTTATTTGTTCATTTATTTGATACTTTTTAAGGGAGTCAAAGGTAAATATTAAAAGTATTGGCCAATATTAAATTTGGTTTCAAACATAAAACAGACTTCATCTCAGCTGAAGCTCCAGCCCTGCCTACACAACGAGGGGAAATCAGTTCAAATTCCTAACATTTAAATTCATACCACTGACACAGAACTGAAAACAAAGCTCTGAGGCATTGATAAGTAATACACTTTGTTCTCACATCCAACACAACCTTCTTTTTTCTGAGTGTCACAGTCCAAACGTGAAGCCTGGCGTCAGGTTGTGTCGTTTAGAGGATGGTTAAAGTGCTCCGAGTTAAAAAAGCAGAGCCAGGAAAGGTTAGCTTCTACGTTTAAAATAGGAATCAACTAACACACGACATCAAGCTCACAGGATGACAATTCATAAGGAGGGATCCTATTCTCACACACACACAGACACAGACACACACACACACAGAGACACACACACAGACACACAGAGACACACACAGACACACACACACACACACCTTGATATGGTCTGAACTCTTTACAGGCAGGAAGAGCCTATTTTAGTCTGGAGTTATCTTGATGACTGATCTCTGGGGCTGGTTGCAGAAAGACATCTGAGACTCATCCATAGTTGGACCAGTTTCATTTTAGAGCCTTATTCAAATAAAACATTAAAATATGATGAAGCTTCACACGAGCAGCAGGCAGAGGACAATGTGCTCACTGGATGATTTAATGTGAAGGTCAAGAGATTTTACCGTCCAATAACGTGTTAGAAACAGGATGTTTAGTAAAAGCTTCTTTTAAGGCACACTTTTCACAAGGCATGACAGAGATTAGGATAGCAACAGCATCCTGTTCTCTGATTGGCTTCATCATTTCAGGACCAATCAAAAGGAACTATTATCTCTGCTACCTGTTCTAAAATATCCAACCAGCACACAAGCAGTAAGAATCTAAAGCTATGCTAGCAGCTCTGTGAGGCTTTAAAGTGGGGGATACTTGTTGACCTGCAGTACTCTGTCTCTGATTGGCTTAGCCTAACCAATCACTGTCTATACCAACACCTATATATATATATATATATCTCCTGGATCTGACCCTTTACTCGTTTCCACACCCAAAAAAACCAACACAAAAAAAAAACACAAATAAAATCCTGCATCTGACCTTTTACTCTTTTCCACACACCCAAAGAAAAAAAAAAATGACACAAAAAATCCTGGATCTGACGCTTTACTCATTTCTACAACAATTCTTTTTTTTTTTTTTTAAATCCTGGATCTGATCTTTTACTTATTTCCACACCCCCAAAAAAAAAATCCAAAAAAAAAATTTCTGGATCTGACCCTTTACATGGTTCTACAAAAAACAAAAACAAAAACAAATTCCTTGGCCCATGTCTCATCCTTTCACAAGGTTTGTGCAAATCCTTCCAGTGGTTTTTGAGTCATCCTAACAAAACAAACCAACCAACAGACACGGGTGAAAACATCCTCCTTGGCAGAGGTAAGAACTCGTTATCAGCAGCACCAATGGTCCACATCCTGGCTGTTTAGTGGGTGTGGTCTCCTCTCCTGTCCATCCACATTAGGCATGTTAAACACTGACAAATCACTAAGGACCTTTTCTGACCCACATCAAAACAATTCAACATTAAAGCAGAAAATTAAAGGATGGCACCTTATTTTGGAGTTTGTTTTTATCTGCTAGCTTAATCCGCTCGATGCAACAACTTTAATTTTCTCATGATTTGTTGGTGTGAAAAATGGTATTTTGGAGAGACAACATTTAGAAGGTCATATGGTCCAATAGTTACTTGAATAAGGGTCATAGGATCTATGCTCACATTCACTTCTATCTCTGGAACAAATAGAGTCAGATAACAGTGAGAAACCTCCTGTTTGAACCAATCAATCTGACTCATCACACCTAAACTCAACCAACCCAACCAGTGAAAGCAGCACAGAGTACTGACCAATCAGAGGCAGAGCAGGGCGGGGTCATGATGGGAAAAACACTAAACAGGAAGTGTTTCAGTAGCACGGCGGTTAAAATAGCAGCAGATTAAAAAAGGATGAATGAAAGTTGAACCATTAGTTCAATCTGAGCCAAAGTCTTTGAGCAACCAGTCCTCATTACAGCCTATAATATATATACACTACCAGTCAAAAATTATATATATATATATATATATATATATATATATATATATATATATATATATATACATATATATACATATATATATATATATAAAACTCTTATGTTTTCTATGTAACAATGCCGGGCCTGGTTTTTCTCACCCGGTTAAGGGACTAAGCACACTTCCAATCTCCACCGTTATTTGACATGCAGAATGTAAAACTATGCAGAAGCTGTTATTCTGGGATGTTGAGCCGAGCTGCTGCAGCTGCTTTGTTCCTGAGAGGCTTTGGCTGAAGTTACTCCTGTTTGACGTCTCCCTTCAGCTTCCTCTTCACCCGAGAGTACGGGCTCAGTTTATCGTCCATGATGAAGTCGTACAGGACCTTCACCCACGATGTGTACTGAGGCAGGTCATCGTAATACTCTGCTGCTATTTTCTTCACCTGGAAACCAAGGAGAAACGGAGAGAATGCTGGTGATGCTGACAGCGCTGTGACCGGTGGGGGATTTAATTAAGATATTAAACTAACTTTGGGATGTAAACCCTGTTCAAACCCAATTTATTAGTCGTTTAATTCTTCTCCCCAAATACATTAATGTCAGCAGAATGTCTTTTATAGCCGAGTCAATAAATGGATATTAAAAAAAAACAAGATAATACTTTATCTTACAGCTCCGCAGTTTCTCCATATATAAATTGAAGTGTATATAAAACAGATGATGTAATGGGAAAAGTCCACTTTCTATGAATCATTAGTTGTAGTGAGAGCAGAGCAGATGGACATGGTGTCGATGCAGAATAACATTTCCTACAATAAATCATGGATAAATCGCTCCTTGTGTTTAAAGAGTCTGTTTAGTACAGAGATTAAAACCACAGTGTCTGTCGGAGCCGTTTATGCTCATGACTGGATGCTGCTTGCTCAGCTCATTTGTAAGTATGTAATTGGTCTTTTACAGTGTGTCTTATCTTTACTGCTGAAGATTAGTTTTTTTTTGTCTGATCTCATTCTGCAAGTCAGGTCAAAGTAATTTAGTCAGAAAAAAAGCTTTTATTTGACTGAAACAAATAAATCCTTCCTATTCTTTGTAGTAAGAATAAAAAGATACAGATTTAGCATTTTCCATCCAACCTTTAGTATGTATAGGTTAGGATGTTAAAATGCTAACTGTACTCTACAATATTAGCATTAATCTCCGAGTGTCAAACAACACTGGTGATGTCAGACTTTTCATCAGCTGTTTCCACGGTGCTGCTGTTTGCTCTTTCTGGTTATATGCTAAGCTACATTTTGCTGTACTTATCTGTGCTAAAGGGAGAATTTAATCTTATCAGGAAGTGTAGATTACAGGTCTGCAAACTTCCACTGAAAGAACCAAGTATTGTTAACAAACCTCAGTCAACAAAAAGGGAGAATCGTCACGTTAAATACATTCTTTTAAAGCCACTGTGTGAAATTAACACATCATTATCTCATGACATGAAGATAGTATCATATTAGTATGACAGGAAACTGATTTCATTTGTGTTACTTCAGTATCAACAACCTCTGGTTAAAACAATGACTGGCTTCATAGCCAACAGTGTGAGGTTGGTTGAGGTTGACAACCTGAACATCCTCCACAGACAAGGCAACAACTCCAGACAGCTCTGACTGAGGAGTGAGTCGCCATCATGGGGGTCATCATAGGATGACATCATCTGGAGGTTGTACCCACCCATAAGGAGGAGGATTACAACCCAAACTATCCAAATGAGCAAATAAACACAGTGGTGTGTTTTTAAAACCCTCGAGTGTTTAGTGACAGATACATGTTACCCTGAGACAGAGGTGACAATGACACAATAACAACACACACAGTAACATGAGGACACGTTACTCACCATGGGCAGCCTGCATCCTGGGACGCTGGGGAAGTCGTGGTGTTCGTTGTGGTAGCCCACGTTGAAGGTGAGCAGGTTGAGAGAGCCGTAGTAAGAGTAGGTCTCGTGGCCCTTCAGGAACATATAGTGTTCAGCTATGAAGTGACCAGAGATGGGATGTAAACCCATCCCCAGCATGGTGCCGGCCAACATGTAGAACAGGGGCTTGGCGCCCCACAGCCAGTAAAGCAGGATGTCGAAGGCGAGCTGGACGGCGATGTTGGTCAGCTCCAGCTGAGTGATGGGTTTGGGGTTGATGCAGAGCGGCCGGACGGCGTAGAACAGGGGCTGCAGGATGATCCAGATGAACTTGCGGAAGCGCGTGCAGAAGAACCAGCCCTCGAACTCGGAGGGAATGTCTACATCCACGCCGTCTCCTCCCAGGTAGCGGTGGTGGTCCAGGTGATAGCGTTTGAAGGAGGCCGAGTAGGGCACGCCGATGGGCAGGTTGGCAAACATGGCGAAGTAGCGGTTCCACATGGCCCGGTTGTTTCCAAAGGCAGTGTTGTGTGAGACCTCGTGAATAGCAAGGGTCATTGAGTGGTTGATGCAGCTGCCAAAGACGTAAGTCCAGAACAAAACCCATTTCCAGTTCAAGTCTTTGACCAGGTAGAAAGCTAAAAACTGCACCACCACCATCATGCACACGACCCACTTCAGCCTCCGGTCCGGTCCCATCAGAGACTTGATCTCTGGATATTTGGCTGTAGGAGAAAACAGATGGTGAAGATTCATAAGTTACTACGATTCCACATGCAAAACACAGAAAGCAGGAAAATCACCACATGGAGACCTGTTCACACCAAAGCTCTGGGATTCGTCCTTTTATTTCTGAAGAATTAAGAACGAACAGGAGGATTTGTGAAGCTTCTAATACTTGATCTTCTGTTCTAATGATGCTCGAGGTAACTGTTGGTAACTGTTGGTAACATTATAGAACAAGATTTACTGCACAGTTTAAGCAGGCAGTGAACTGAACAAACTGAATAACTGCACTGCAACACACAAGTTTAAGTGAGTCGTTCTGATTGGTGCAATGGTTGGAATGAAAAAATCTGCTGTCACGAATTGATATTTTATGACCTCATCAGATCATCAGATGGAGAACTGATAAATCAAAAATCATAAATCAGCTGTCAATGATTATCATACGTCTGAACACCTGCATTTATTAATGTGTTGCAGGTCATCTTATCACTGCACCTCTGCCAAGGCCAGTAGTCCAACCTGCTATGATGCAAATCTGCAAAAGTAACCACTATATAATTATGTCAAAATGTGATGTGAGCATCAGTCATCAGCTGTGATCACATCCAGCATTATGGCTCCGTCCTGCAGGGCTGTGTGGGTTCGTTTCTGTGGGCTTTAACCACCATGAAATAATCAGAAATTTACTTTTAGTTTCTCTGATTCATTCATTCTCCCTCTTTTCATTCATCATCGGGCTCGTTTGACCACTGCTGCTCTCTCCAAGCTGGGGAGGAGGAACCAACCCACAACCAAATCCTACTCACTGAAAGAGAAAAGTTATTGGTGTTTCCACCCTGTGATTCGGATCTACTCCCAAATGTAGTGTTTTATCCATTTGGCCCCTGCTTCTCCCTTCCAGCAAGTTTCATGACAATCAGGTCAAGAGTTTTCCCATAATCCTGCTGACCGATCAACCAACAAACCAACCAACCAACCAAACAACATATCAACGGACACAGGTAAACACCTGTATCTACGTAGTAAATGGTTTTATCAGATCTTTGTTATCTTGCCCACTGAAGGTGACTGAAGAACAGTAAATATGTCAGAGACTTTCTGAAGTGATTCGTGTCGAGGCCTGTTGTTCATGTTCAGGTGTCACACTGACTGGGACCAGTAGGAATCGTTAACTAGCTGCTACTTGTCCCTATAGCCTCTCTAAGCTGCCAAACATTCACATTATTCTTGAGGAGAAAGTCCCTTCACTTTCATTGAATGCAACGTTTGTCACATTTAAAGGTGATTTCAAAAATTTAGAATAAAAACCTCCTGGTTAAAAACTCAGTTCAGTTTATTGGGTCATCATGAACACCAGAATACTGACATCTCTAATAGTTGGCAGCCATGTTTGATCTCATTCCAATTTGCTGCTGGAATTTTTTTGTCCTCATGTACAAACCACAAAAAAACCAAACAAACAAACTGAGCAGCTGTTTGTCTGATGATAAAGATGATTTTGACAAAACAATTTACATCAGGTTTTAACAGCAGGGCTGAAGGTTCTTCCTTCCTCCAAACTGAAGCAGCAGAATTTACAAGAACAAGCTTTAATAATAACAATGTTCCTAATTGGAACAACACAAGTATTTTATATCAGGTCTGTTGTACATTTGTGACACTTTAATATTCACTGACTTTGTTCATAAATCTAGCTGCGAATCATTTTGTTCCTACACTACAAATGGCTAACAAACCTTCAGTGGATTCACACACAGTGTGAACACATTCAGAGCAGCCGTGTAAACCTGTAGAGTATTAACACTCCCACAGCACGGAGCATGATCAGCGTGTGCTAACATGAAGAGTCCAGCCCTGGAGGCAGCTCTGCTGTCAATGAGTGTCTTTATCTGGACGCGTCTCACTCTCACCGCCATGACACGGCTTTCTGTTCACTAACTAACTTAAAACCGACATTCTGCAGACTTCTCTTGACTTCTTTCTAACCAGACTTAGCTGTCACCAATTACAAGTCAGGAAAGATCGTTCAGGGGGTCTCTCTGCTTTCTGACACAGTGGTGATGTCATGTCTGAGCCTTAAGACAACACAAGAGTTACAGAATGAAGCAAACCTGTTCAGCCCCCATTGTATATTAGGTTTATTGGCAAAATATACTATTGATCAGATCAAAAAAGAACAGACTAAATAGATCAATACAACAAATTTACAAGTGTTTTCTCTCCTTTTTCCTGACTCCTCAGTCTCTAAATGATCATTAATGACCAGCGTCTCTAGTTCTTTGTAGACCCTTTAGCCTCACTGATCCACCGCCATGCTTCACTGTAGGTAGGCTGTTCTTTTCAGCATCAGCTTCATTCTTCCTCCTCCAGACATTCCGCTGACCCAGAGGCCCCAAAAGTTCCTGTTTGGTTTCATGGCTCCACAGAACAGCATCCAGAACTTCTGGGTCTGATCTAGATGGTTCTGAGCTACTGGAGCCCACTTTTCTGGAGCTTCTGGGTCAGCAGTGGTGAAGGTCTTGGAGTTCATGGAGCCCTGATGTCAATTTAGACCTGAACAGAAAAACCTTTGGACTCTACTGATAAAGTAAGTCTATGAAGGTCTCAGTGTTTTAATACATCTGACTGGTTATTGTCTGTGTATCTTTTGATTATTTGAATTTTGTTTCATAAATGGATATCAGAGAACGAGTGGTTATTTGATTTTTCGTTTTAAAATACAAAAAACAAAATTGAAATACAAGCCTTTAAAAATACAAGAAAAATGTAAAACTTGATTTATTTCAATTTTGTTTTGTTTTGATTAACAAAAAATAAAATCATTAGAAAACAGAAATTAAAAAAGGTCTGTTTTTTTGTTTGTTTTCTGAGACCGGAAAAGATTTGATTATTACAAACAGCTGATAAATAGTAGACTTAAGGACATCGAAACAAATACTGGGGAACAATTTCAAAGAGTGACAAAGACCAGTTTCAGGTCGTCTTTCCTTGTGTTGTAATCGGCTAAACCGTTACAGCAACTTTGTGACAACTTTCGCAGCGAGTTATGTCATTTCAGGGAGTGGCGAGATGTCTTTGGGTGGCTGTTCTGTTGCGTTGCAGATGTTAAAATTATGAATTACGCTAACTAGCAGCAACTAACGCACACGCACATATAAAAAGAATCTAACAACATAAGAATAAATACAGGATCAACTCTAACCAACCAGCACTTGAGGCAAATAACAAAATTTATTTAACCTATTACGGTGACGCCATAACCCGCCCTACTCTACCTCTGATTGGTTTACCCTGAACCTAACCAATAATCGCCAGCAAGGGCAACAAGTACTAACCAATCAGACGCAGAGTAGGGTGAGTCAAGCCTTCGCCGTAGTAGGAGTCGAAATTTAGCAAACGGGCGGATATGAAACCGTTAGCTTCATGTTACGTTATTAAACCGAGTCAACTACAATGAAAGCAGTATGGCTAAATATGCACCATTATATGTTAGTAGTTACTCCATATAGCTACTTAAACTTCAAACTTGCATGCAAGTTAACATTTAGTTGACAATATGTTTATCCAAAGCGTGTTAATGGATAAGCTAGCTTACCGAGGATCTCTTTTCTCCTGTCGGCGTGCGGCTGATCCGTATACACCCATTCGTAGTCTTCTCGGGCAACCCGGTTCCCCATCTTATAGTTTACTGTTTAAAAGAACTATCTTAGACAAACTCGTATCCAAAGCTAACACAGTGGTTTAAAATGGAGCTTCTCTGCTTCTCCTCTCCTCTGGGATCCTCCTCTCCTCTCTGCGCTGACTGGAAGCTCACCCGGCGGCTAACTTTCGC
This sequence comes from Chaunax sp. Z400, assembly GCA_037577475.1. Taxonomy (NCBI): domain Eukaryota; kingdom Metazoa; phylum Chordata; class Actinopteri; order Lophiiformes; family Chaunacidae; genus Chaunax; species Chaunax sp. Z400. The sequence goes on from CM075193.1 coordinate 3,180,274, forward strand.
GGACACCAGGCACATCTGCCACCTCCCCCCCCCCGGCTCCTCCGCCCCCCCGGCTCCCCGGCTCCTCCCACCAGAAAGCCTGTCACCAGAAAGCGCTCAATTACAATGACATAACAGCGCCGTGTCCCAGGCTCTTTCTCATTTAATGAGTCTATTTACTGTTACTGCTGCAAACTCCAGTCATACTTTGTCTCCGTCTGTCAGCCTCCACTGGTGTTACTTGATATAAAGCTTTACTGGAGTCACTGGTGCTGGTATCTGTTATAGTTGGTTGATCTTGACATTAGAGCTGGAGCCATTAGTCCCTACTGACCAGAGAGAGAATGATAAACAGCCTGAGGAACACCAGATCAACAAAGGAGGATACTGTCCCTGAAATAAGGTCCTCAGGGATCTCATCATGCCTAACTGGTGCAACTGGAAGACTGCAGCCGATCAGGTGGAATGCAAAGACAATTACTGTCAAAGAAATTCACTGTTATTCTCCAATAACGTCTCTTGAAGACACATTCTGTGGTATTGAGTCCACTCATTAGCTGTAGTTCATGTTCTGTGTAAAACAACATATGTTTATTGAGTGGACACATTTTTTTTTTTTTACATATGTGAATCTGGATATGTGATCCAGACCCCTGGACCCTCCTGAAGGATATTGTTGGTAAACTCCATCAAAATTATAACTTTGGCTCCAACAGTAAGTGAAATCAAGCAACCTTGGTAATTATTATTATTATATATTTAATTATTATTATATATTAATGCGAAATGTCCCAAGTGTAGTTAGATCACCACCATCCTCCCCCACATTTACAATCCATAAGTTTTCTTGTTGTCTTTTTAAAATCAGGAATCAACTCCCAGCTTCTCTGTGGAAAACACACCCAGTATTTCCATTCTCTTGTGTTCAATAGGGTTTAAAGTACTATACTTTATTTTTTCTTTCAGATTTGTTCATTTCAAAGCAATTAACATTTATACTGATGAAAACCTTGTTTCAGTTCTGTTTGTTCAAGATAAAAACGACTCCTTTCATCCATGTGTTGGCTGTATTTGATTTGTTTTTTGACAGAAATCATATTTTATTGCAACAAATGACACTTTTATTGGTAAATGTGATCTAGCAGAGACAAATATTAACCATATATGCTGTTTGTAATGGAGATAAATTATAACATCTCTAAAAAAAACAATAATCTTGTGGGTCCACCAGACCCTCGAACATATAGTAAAACAAAACATGAACAAGGGTTTAAGAAATGTAACAAAAATATGATTCACCCAATCAACATGGGGAATGAGCTTAAGTCCAAATTGTAACTATGGAAACAGAAAAAAAAACCCAGAAAAGTTGATAAATAGCAAAAAGAACCACTTCATAATATGATTGATGTGTGTACAAACTTTGCTGGAAAAAATATTAAATTTTATTTCATTTTATTTTTTCATTCCTAGTATATCTTCCTCTACTTCAGACAGGGTGGGGCATAAAATAAAAATTAATAAGAAATGTATTTATAATGTAAAGGGCTTCATGGAAAGTAAAAATATAAAACAAATATGTAATGTGATGTAATTAAATGTTTGTTTTTTCTCGCTTTTTTGATGTTTATTTCATTTTTATTTTTTTAATGTACAAGGCTATTTAATTTTGCACATTTAAATGTTATTGTTTTTTTTTATTACATGTTCAAAATAAAAGACTCAAACTCAACAAATACTGGTAAATTAAAGATGTGACTCATATTGATCCAAGTTGAATCCTGGGTTTTGCTGCTGCTGCTGAACAGAAAAACAAACATTTCCTGCTTTTGTTCTACAGGAAGTTGAGGGAGCCAGAAAATAATTCCAATCAATACGAGTTCTGTAACATCAACATCACTGTTTCTTTAACAGTTTCTGATAAACTCTAGGCTCAACTCTGCCACCGCTGACAAGTCTACTTGATCTCTGAGGTCACTCTAAAATAATACATATATTTTTTCTCTTGCTAGATTTATTTTTGAGTGATTTGTTCAGTTTTAGAGATATCGGACTTTCTTGATTTCACTGAATATCATGACCTCAGGATAACAGACAGGCCTTGTTGTAGGAACTATGTTTTTATTATGGAAGGACAACGTGAGGAAATCTGCATCTTCTCATGAAGGAGATGCAGAAACCAACCCCTCGCATGGCTGTAGACAGTTTCAGTCTTGCTTTAATGTCTCCCAACTTTACAAGAATGCAAACAAAATCATTGGACTATCATCTTATAAATGAGTCAAAGTAACTGATGTAGGACATTACCTGTTAAATAGTAATGGGTGAAAACAAACAGAAATATGTGGATAAGTTAAGTTGAGCTTTAATAGGTTTGATTTGTACATTTGTAACAGTAACGTGTGCAACAAAACCGTACAGTTAGCCCCAAACTGGCTAACTCAAAGGATAGTTTTCTTGGTATACATACATGAAATAATTCACAATCTACACTTTAAAGTACATGAAGATTACAGTATTTGTTTCTACACTGAGACGCAGTCTCAAATTAAGCCACTAAATTACATCTCCTTGTGTTTTTTCTTCCCAGTGTCATTATTACACACTAGCGTTCACCGACACGTGAACTGCGTTTCTTTACCAAAGGTTCATGCCATGAGTGGTTCAGGTCGTCCAAACAGAAAAGCTTCAAACAAACAGAAGTGCTCCCAGCTAACCGAGCCTCACAAGGCAAGAGATGAGTTTGTACTGGAGCATAGAGCTGCGGGGGGGCGACGACAGCTGCTTCTACTGTCACTGCAAACCATCATCCGTCCTGATGGCTCCCCTGCACCAAACATAATGGATTCTAATTTCAAAGTTGGTTTGATAGCATAAAACAAAAAGGTGACGGCGTATTTTCTTACTTCCTCTGGTGCAGACAGGCTAAACTCCATTCATTTCCCTTGTTCTGGGATGGAGTCAGAGACACATCTCTAAACAAGAAAACACAATCTGAATGGCACTGGAGATGGAAGTGAAACGATTTGTGTGAACAGAAACTTTTCAGTTCAATCACCAATGAAAATCCCGTCGTTAGACGATGGAAAGTCGCTGACGTTTCTTTAAAACACATTTCTGGAGCTTCACAGCTGAAGGGGGGGGGGTGTTGTTTAAAAAAAGCAAGCATAAAATGACTCCATGCAGCTCGTATGGCATAATCCTAGTGTCCATGTGTGCATGCTAACGCTTTTAGCTTAGAGGCTACAGTGAAGATTTCAGCTGAAAATGTCATTTTATGTATCCTTCAGTTGTTTTGGAGCAACACTGTTTGGCTGCAAGGCTCCAGAAATGTCTTACAGAAGAAACTTCACCGTGTTTCCATCAGCATGGGGCTGAGTAAACAACTGTTAACTGTTCTTTTAAGGACCATACAAGTTTGTTTTCATTTGCACACATTTTCCAGGGAGTTCCAGCTGGAGTAATCTGAGACTCGATCATGTCAACACTTTACATAACGTCTCTGCAAAACATCAAAAACAATGAAGTGTCGAAGTTTGTTCTTGTTCGTCCTAGAAAGCAGCTCAAACTCCATCCGCTCAAGGCTCTGGGATGCAGCCGAAAGCCCGGAAAAAAAGTTAGGAATCGGTTTTTGAGTTATATTTGGTGAAATCCGAAAAACGACTTTGTGGAACAAAATATCAACTAAATTCCACAGCTTTCAACCACATTTCAAGGTCTTTAGAATTGATTTCAACATGGAATTATTGGTATAAAGTGAAGCATGATTGTGCAAACTGCATGCCAGGAACAGCTGCCATCTTTTTTTTTCAGTTTAAAAATCAAGACGAGCTATGAGGTGAAATGAATGGAACCCGATGGCTAACCTGAGCAAGACGTCAGGAACACTCAGTCTAACGGTCAAATGCTGTAGGTTATGCTGGTAAAAGGAGCTGTAAAAACGCTGGTATGATCCTTAAAGAACAGACGTAAATCATTGTTTTACCTTCCAACAGTAGTTACAGTTTCTTTATCCTCATTAACACAGTACAAACATTAACGCATGGTGACAAAGAGAAGTGTGAACATCAGGTGCTTTCAGGCACAGCAGAGCTGTGGTCGGCTCTGGCTGGAAACATATTAAAGGAATTATTTTCTCACACAGCAGAGCTGAAGGTCCTGCTGTCACTGCTGCGCTTTAAGAATCAGAGGACGGTGATATCCGTCAGTGGTTACTGAGGCACAGTGGAAAAGAAAAATCCCCTCACAAATCCCATCCATCCACCCTCTGCCACACAGCAGTGGGAACGCTGCCTCTTTCCATCTTTAACATCCCATCCTTCATTTACATGGCGATTCATTTTACGGTGATTCGAATGAACTGAACTGACCTGAGCAGCAATTTTGGAAAGACCAACCAGGCTACTGGCAAAGAATATAAATTACTTAACAATATGATTTTTTTTTTATTGCACTTAGCCAAAGTCAGGAACAAGCAACTGTGAATGAAATGACTTGGAAAAGATTACTGATAACATGCAAACTTCAGTTAGATCATTAAGGCCTGTCATGATTTTAGTGATTCTGAAATAAAAATGTCTCATTTCAGAAAATGCATTAATCACACAAAGTGACTTGTATTAACCAAATTCACTGATCATCTGACTTTCAGTTTAGTCCAAGCATAATATGAGCATCTTATAAAAGCGCATATATATATATATATATATATATATATATATATATATATATATATATATATATATAAAAAAAAAACCTGTGCAGTCATTTTAATGTAACCTTCAATAGTCGCCTGCTTTTATTCTGATTTTGTTAAGTAGTTAAGAAGCTTTGCAAAGATAAGTGTATATTTTTCTTTTTGTCAACATGTCCCATGTCAGGAGCAGAGACAGAACACTGGTAAAAGTAAAGCATACTGGGGGCTTGGAGATAAGATGTAATCAGTCAGACCAGAAACCAAAAACAAAACTAACTGAAACACAGAGTCTTATTTCTTGCTGCGGAGCCGTTTGGACTGTCGCGGATGGTCTGGGCTCTTCCTGATGCGTTTGAGTGATGACCCTCCCTCGCTCTCTGGCTCTCTGGGTAGAGAGGCTGCAGCCACGCTGCCACCTCCCAACACAGTACCAGACGTGCTGGCGACAGTGGAAGACACGGCGGCACCGCTGGACGTGGACGGAACAGCTGTGCTGGGCCTGGGTCCCTCCATAGCGGCGGCGCTACTGTCCATCAGTTCACGGAGCTTGTGTTCCAGCTCTGCGAGGCGGGCGTTCTGCTCGGCGATCACCTGGGTCTGTTCCAGCAGCTTCTGCTCCTGGTCCTGCAGCTGCTTCTGTTGCTCCAGCTGTTTGACGCGAATTTCCTGCATCTCCCTCCGCAGCACCGTCATCGACGCCCCGTTTACCTTCACCTGCTGCTGCACTTTGGTCATCTCAGAGCGCGACGGCGTGTTCTTGGCCAGCAGGGACATGGTGGTCAAGGAGGTAGACGGACCTGCCACTGGGGGAACAGGACAGAGAGGTCTTTGAGATTTACTGCAGTTACAAACCAAACAGAATGATCCTGCTGGGCAACAGTGAAACTCAGCAGGACTAGACCTTCATTCTATACTGAGGATGAGAAGTGATCTGTGTTTGGGGGACCACTGCTCAAATGCTCAGCCTGCAAGAGTTGTGGGCCGATTCCATCCTGACTCACCACTTCCTCCAGGACCGAGGATACCAACAGCTCGTCTTATGTGATTGACATAAAACTCTTTTTGCTTTGGATGAGGTTTTCTCCTGAAGTCTAACTTTGTGAGCCAACGTGTCCGTTACCTGGAGCAGAGCCAATGAGGCGGCCAGACAGGTCGGCTCCCGGCAGCTTCTTCTTCAGGATGGGGACAATCTTCTCGTCAAAGTACTCCATGGCCATGGAGGAGATGTCCCTCAGCTCCTGCAGAACCTCGTGAGCTCGCTGGGGAGCTCGAGTGGAGTTGACGTAGCGCAGCACGCGGTAAATCTCATCTATCACCTGACGTCACAAGTAAAACACAGAGAACACAAATCAGGTGAGTGAAACAAGACAAACACGGATGTCTTCAAACACTATCTTTTTACAGTACAGCATTTCCTGTCCTTTAGATGACTAATTTATCTGCTGTTCTGTGGGCCAGAGAACCCTGAGCTCACCTTTCCAGGGATGAAGCAGCAGAGATTAGAGTCGACGTATTTCATGAAGGTCATGTTGAGCAGGGACAGGCGTGTCTCCACGGCAGCCAGGATGTCGGCGTGACGGGCCAGCGAATGGTTTCTCCTCTCTGACTCCCGCCTGGAGACAACATATTGATGAACACACCGGTGAGAATAGGCTTCATCACACACCTTCAGAGGTAGCTTTAGTGAAGGACCTCAACACTCCTGGAAAAACCCACTTTGTGCTGATGTGGATAGACCACACCCTCTATCATAGGTGTCCTGCCGTAGTATGTGTATGTCCTTGTTATTCCACACTGTGCAGCTAAACCTAAGCAGAAGATAAGTATCTTCCCGTGGAGCTCATGCTGGTGCGATACTTACCTGGGCAGCTGGGCTTTGACTTGCCTCTGGCATAGACTGTGATATCGCTCCACCTTCAGGAAGCCCTGATTCAGGACACGCTGGCAGATCATATCCATGCGTTTACACACCTGGAGAAGGTGGACCAGAGGAAACACAGGTCATGTGTTTTACACTTATGAGTCGGCACATTTGTGTTGAGCTTCCAGCAACAGAGAACCTCTACAGAGCTGGACCACATGGACGGAAGACGTGTTCCTACAACCTCCGCTCAAACCACTGTTTGAATACAACACAATACCTCCGGTTTGTAGTATCATCATTTTACAGCTGACACATCAGCTTTTATGTGAACCCATGGAGGCGGTTGTTTGACATGAAGACACCACCAGCCTCTTCTAGCCCAGCGCTGAACAGCAGATTAACCACAGTTCACCAGGTGCCTCCGTTTTCCCGGAGCCGTTCACTTACTTTGTTTGTTTGAATCAAATTGCAGGGAAAATTGGAGAAATACTGGCTTGAAGTTTGATTGTGCACATGTGCACACATCGTTCACGGAAAGGAAAGGTCGGTGGTTCGATCTCCAGCCCCTGCAAGTCTACAAGTCGAAGTATCCTTGAGCAAAGATACTGAACCCTAATTTGCTCCCTGGGTGCCGTAAAGGCAGCCCTGCTGCTCAGGGAGGGGTCAATGCAGAGAAAGAATTTCCCCCTGTGGGATTAATACAGTATCTTAAAAAAAAAAAAAAGAAAACATGAGGTTTGGTCAAGCTTGACAAATATTTTGTGGGTTTTCTTGAGTTTGAGAACATTTTTTTTTTTTTTAGAGAAATAGCCATGATATCTTTAATCCCAAATGACCACACCCTTGTTAGACTGCCCCCACCCTTATAAAAAGGCAATAAGACTGACATCTGCCAGAGTGCGTCGGTTGGGGCAACATGGCTGGGATGGTGCCATCGTCATGTGGTGAATGCTAACCATTCCACAATAATGCATCTACGCCAGTGTCATGTAGCCACAGAAACAACGACGAACCGGCCGCACCCTGGTCGACCACATGCAACGACACACAATCAAGAGAAAGAGATCCTGATTGCCAGGCCCTGGAGGAGAATGACATCACAGTTCTCACATGACCAAAACCCTATTGAAAACCTGTGGGACTGATTGAGTGAGTCACAGCGTGAACATCCTCCACAGACTCAGCCCACAGGATGACACCTGGAGGTTGTAGCAGTCCATGAGGAAGAGGATTACTGCTTGTATACTCCAGTTGTGACACCTGAGAATTTTTATAGTGCTTATGTTTTTAGTGTCATTTTCCTTATGTCTCTTGATTTTTTTACTGATTGAATACAGATCATTAACAGTTAATAAGGGACAAAATATGGGTTGTTATTATCCTAAGACATAAACTACCAAAGCAGATTTGTAGATAAACAAAGTGGTACATTGTTAAATGTGTATGTCTTAAAAAAAACCAGTGAGGTTTGCTATCAGCTGCATTTCTTCCTCTTATTAGTAAAATTAATGCAAAATCATCACTTATAGAACAGAAGTGACAGTCCAGCAGATGACTGAAATGTGTCACTTATGGATTCCAAGAAGCATTAAACTCAACAGAAGAAGATGGAGCAGCGAAAATATAGCACTCTAATTATTCACAGGACCATGGCAGCTGAGGAGCAGTTATTGTTTGCTAGACAATGTTTTTTGTGTGATCTATTTAAATCTGAAACATGCATCCAATGCATTAAAAGAGGGGATAATAAACCGAACAGAAGTAGGGACCGAAGACGGAATTATGTCATAAGCATTTTGCAACACAAGTTCAATTTTTTTTATCTGGCACAAAGTCACAAACAATGCAAATTTTGTGTCTTTTTACCATTTGCAAATTCACACCTACTCGCAGCTTTGTGTTAACTTTGCATGTCATCGCGCTGCATGAAAAATCTCCTGTGTGTTAGGTGTGAACAGACCATTAGGAGGGAGAGCTCCAGGGGCCAATCAGTAGAGCACATCCCTCCACCGAGGACCACAGTCAAGAAATGTGCACCATTCAAATATGGCTGCCTTCAGGGTTCTTGTAATGTAAAAGAAAGTGAAAAAATGGACTCCTTTGTCTGGATCTACACGAAAGTAGTTCCTTCTCTAGGACATGCCCCACCCGTCCACCATGATTCATGGTATTTAGTCTGGTAGTTCAAACATGACAGACAAAAACAGTGCGAATAAATGGCTGCTCTTCATTAGGTGTATTTGTTTTATCACACTGTGATTAGACTTAATCACCAGCTAAACTTTCATGATGCTCCAATTCACACGACTCCATTCAAGAAATGTTCCTGACTATTTCAGAGATAGACTGCATGTGTAAAACAGGCCTAAGTCTGAAGTGACTTTAAAAGTACAGTAGCTATTGGGGGGGGGGGTATTACATGCATATGCCTGGGGGTCTGATTTGCTCTTAATCCACTCGTCCTAAAACAAAGATCACATGTAAAATGTCACATTGTGATGCCGGAATGACCAAACAGCAGAAAACTGCAAGGAACACAACTGCTCCACATGATGAGGTCTAGTCCTAATCTCCAAACTAAACATGCACCATTGGTAAAATGAAGGGACTGCTGGAGCAGCAGCAGTGAAAGGCACAGCCACTGTGCAAACTAATGGATGATTTCCAGTTAGCATCAACAAATTATTCAAAAGGGGACAGGTAATATCTGGGGAAGGAGTAAAACACACCCAGGTTCATTCTACTTCCTGCTGACATTTCATCTTTGATGTGTAACGTTATTCCAGTCACTGCCCAACTAGGCTGTCCTGCTAATTGGCTAGATAACAACACAAACAGCGCTCAGGGCCACGGCTGCAAGTAGACGGCTGCACAGACATTTGCAACCGGCTTTACATACAATTAATCCCGTGAGGATTTAATAAAAAACAGTATCAAAACATAAGCATTGCGTTTGGCTAGCATTATTAGCTTTGTTCCCTTTCTAGTCGGCTTATTTTTGTTGTCCTTACCGAGCGCAGCAGGCTGATTTCATCGTAAGACAGAAAATTGAGAATAGTCTCAATGGCCACGATGGGCAGTCCTAACAGCGGGTTGTTCTGGTCCGGCGGAGGGGTCGACTGTCTCGGTGACATCGCGTCTGAGTCCAGTGACCCAACACATCCATCTACTCTGTCTACGACGGCCGCCATCTTGCTTTGCTAAGGAGGAGGCGGAAGTGACGTTTCGAATAGAAGCTCGCGTGCCATTTGATATTAAAAAAAAATGTTTACAGGGCAAGACGAGGAAAACAACTCAAGAGACTAAATTGAGGCGAAAAATATCAGCCTGTGTGATGGAAGATGGAAGGAAAAGGTTAAAAACGGATAGGAGCAAGAAGCAAACTTTTTTATTATTATTTATTTATTTATCCAATTATTTGGAAGAAAAAACATTTTTGACTTGGTTATTAGAAAATGAACCGTAATGCATTCATTACAGAAAAAAAACATTTTCTGAATGTACATAATTATGACATTAATTCAGAAAGAGTGGAATTTTAATTTTTTCATCAAGACGTTCTCAAAATATTGACATAATTATCTCATTAATTCAGAAAAACAGGGCAAATTTTTTTCCTCAAGTGAATGCAATACCCTTCAGTAAATAGAAACAGCTGTTAATGGTATATTTTGACATTATACCTAATATAATAATATACAAAACACAAGAGACAGCAGTATGTACATACTTACAAGCAAGTCTAGAAACAAAAAAAAACTGTTTTACAAAATCTGACAATTTAGGTTCAGCCAAGTTTCAATAGAGCCATTACACCGAGAACACAGTATAAACAATACCAGTCCTGATAGGTTGTGGCATATTTCAAAGTCAGATCCTTTGGAGCGGGTCGAAGCAGAAGTATCATTGTTTTGGTTCATGTCAGTGGGTCCAGTTCATTGAGAAACCTCTGACATTTGGCCATGAGGACTTTGATGGCCTCAGTTACCAGAACATCTGGAGGAAGGATGCCAGTCGACTCCACAGAAACTGCATGAGAAAAGAAATCCATCAACTGATATACCGCCAAGTCCAGCACATAACCTCCTGTCAAAGCAACATCTTTGGTCTTTATGTGGATTAAAAAAATGAGATGTAACTTGTTCATTAGTGAGCAGATTTTATTATCTCCACACAGAGTGAGGCTAGCTGCTTTGTTTCTCTCTCATTTTACAGTACAGACATGAGAATGATCATGAAATAAACACTGTACAGTGGTCATACTGGGTCCTATGTCTATATCAATTTTTACTGACTTCAAAGTCTCTCTGCCCTCTTTCTGCATCACCAGAATGTTTCTGACACTTTCTCAAGGAACTTTAGGATGTTTTATTTTGGCAAGACCTCATTCATGCAGAGAGAGAATATCTATAGTCATTTTAGGTGTTTTTACAATAGAATAGAGGTGAGTAGAGGAGGTTACGTGAACATACAGATGAAATGGTCTCTCACTCGTCCGAGCTTCACCACATCCTTCAGGTCATCGTGTCGCAGGACTTCCCTGCTGCATGTATCCAGGCGACTGTTCACAACTTTGGCAACCTTTTTCCCTGAGGTGGACAAAAGCAGAAGATGTGATTTTATCTACAGATCTCAGAGCAGAATGATAAAGAATTTAACTCCTCTGACATCTTAACATCTTTCCATTCTTTCTTGGGCAGTGTTGGACAGTATAAAACAGACAACTGCCTTAATAATGATGAGAATTGAGAATTTTGGATCGTAAATGGAAAGTTATTCTGCTTTTTAAAAAATATTTCCCGTCATTGGACCATCTCTGAACTGACTCTATAACTGGCATCTGTTTGAAGTCTTTCCATTGATAAAACAAAACTCTCCCAGATGCTAAAGTGGAATTGTGCTGCATCGTGCAGACGGCGCCTTCAGACCACCAGCCCATGTGTTAAGTTTTATCATCATACCCTGTGAAGCTTTCTTACCATTAACATCTTCCAGGTCTATGACTCCTGGTGAGAAGCAGCCCTGTAAGCGTTCTGCCTTCTCCCCTTCCACCGGCTCCAGGAGGGTGACCTCTGGGAGGAGGCGGTAGCTGGCTGTGGCGACTGGAGAGAACTTTGCATGGTCCTTACCTGAAACACAACAGAGAGAAAGTAATCGGGTGACTGGACTGAGATCACAATGGTCAAAGGTTTAGCCAGGTTTAGTCTCTATATTCTCTCATTCAGAAGGTCATGTGACACACTGTCTATTCCATGTGTTTACTCTGACAAGGCTGGATGGTCTCTAGCAGAGAAAACAAAGGTTGAAGACATGTCATAGATTCTCCACCAAGCTGTCAGAGTGAGCATGGAGCCCATACAGTCTCTGAATGAATATTATTTAAAACAGGGAGGCCTAAGATATGCATTTAAAGGATGTATCTATAGGATGTCAAACTGATTCAGCTGCAAAAATAGGTGAAAATAATAAATATAGAAGCTAAAGTGTAAAATAAAAGTGAATGAAATTGGAGCATTTCTAATTCTAGCCAGGGTTGCTGTGGTTCCCGGTTGCATGATATAAAATATGACGTCATCATACCGTGAACATTTGCTAATTACCGGTTTCATAAAAAAGATGAACATAGATCTCCACTGCTCTTTGACTGCCTGTCAGACAGAGCAACGGGAGCCATTGACACACACACAGACCTCAGGTCAAGAATGAACTTTTTATGAATAAAAATTCACATAAAACAAACTCGTTCTTTTCTCCCGAGCTCGGATTCAAAGTCTCTTACCGATTCCTTTGACACAGTGCATGACGATGTCCAGCTCCTGTCCAGGTCGCAGCTTAGCTATCAGGATGTCATCATGTACTGGTCCGATGCTGGAGTCTGCAAACACGTCTGCCTGGTTCCCAATGGGGACCCATTTTATGTCCCTGGAGTAAACTGAGGTGAGGCAGCACAGGAGCACAAAATGATCACATTAATGTTTGATCTTATCAGGGCTCGTCTTTCACACAAAGACATCAGTGCATTTCCCTGATCCCCTGGTGTCACAACTACTGTAGTTTGGATTTGTAACAACTTATTGTTTAATGGTGTTGGCTGGAACCTACCCATGTGGTTCAGATACAGCTCTCGTGGGTCAGACGAGTCTTTGGTGGCGCTGGGGTTCCTGCTGCATTTGATCTTCAGCTGTAGTTGAATTGTGTCTATTTCTGAACCTTCTTCCTCTGCAGCCCCTTCATCTGGAATAAAATGAAATAGTGGGGCTGTTATCATATCGTTACACGATTATCAATCGTGGGCTGTAATATGTGTGAGAGGTTGATTGCGTTGTTTTACCAGTGTTCCTGTATTCAAACAGGCGAGGGTCAGCTTTGATGGGGATGAGGCCTAATCTGTGGGCCAGGACTTCATCCTGAACGATGGACGTGTTGTTGTAGATAAACACCTTCTCAATAGCCATGGTAGGCACCTACAACCAAAAGTACGAGTGTCATGTTATACAATTCACTTACAAAACAAAAAAGGTATAAAAAAAAGTATACATGCTGATCTAAGATGATCTCAGGTCAAAGCTACGTAGCTATACGGATATGAGACATTAGTACAGTGTTTCCCCTACAGGGTATGGGGGCCAAAGACTAATGGAACCATCTAGTAACTGGACAGCATGACTTTTCCAGTACTGTTGTATTGAAAGAGGAGGATCAAACAGTTAACAAGAGCATTCGGAGAGGGCAAACCTCCGCCAAGGCCCGACAATCCTTGACATAATTGTTATTTCAGCAGCACCAGTCCCATCTCTCACCGGATCACCAAAATTTAATCACATCTGGGATATGCTAGGGTCCATTTTTGGTGACAATTTCATGCAAATCCGTCCATTAGTTTCAGTGTAATCCAGCTAACAATAAGATAAATAAACAAACAAACCGAACCAATCACATAACCTCCTCGGCAGAGGTAAATATGTGCCAAAAGCCCTTCTTGCATGCATTGTATAATAAAATTCACAACCCACTGCTGGAAACAAAATCCTAGGGGGGAAACACTACAAATGACCAATATGACAAATCGTGAGTGTTTGGGAATCCCACCTCTGCTAGTAAGATCCTCCTGAAGGCGTTGGCGATGGCTGCATCTATGCCCACCATGTCAAACTCCATACTGCTCTCATCCAGATGCATGACGTCAATTCTGAAGTTCTGCAAACAGGAAGGAGATCTTCATTTAATCAGACATATGTTTGAATGTTGGTTTAAACACCATTCTCACCATTCTTTAAACAAAGTCTGACTGAAAATAAATTTAAAGTAGTTGATTCATTTTTTTCATTTTGGGTATCAAATGTGAAACAATGTTTCAGTTTGACCAAGTTGGCCTTTCATTGACGTAAATACATTTAATATTTTATATATAAACATCTCTTATAGTTCACTAACCATTACTTTTATGGCTTTCTAAACACTGGGAGCCCTGCGGGGGTCCTTACATAACCGGAGTGAAAGCTGTGTCCTTATTCTCAGCAGGAAGTCAAACACATTTTCAGTGGGTGATGGGCTCCGACAGGGTTGTCTGGATCTAGCCGAGAGGATGAGTGTCTGATTTGGAGAGCTCAGAATAGTCTCAGTTTTGCAGATGATGTGGCTCTCTTGACTTCAGACTAAGACCTCCAGCAAGCACTGGGGTAATATGTAGAAGTGAAGTGGTCTGGATGAAAGTCTGAGACTTACTGCCCCAAGTTCCTGGGGGTCTTGTTCATGAATGATGGTAAAATGGAGAGTGAGATGGAGAAGAGGATTCGTGCAGTCAGGCGTAATCCAGCCTTTGTACTGGACCGACACAAAAGAAGAAGGAGCTGAGGCTCTGAAGGCAATGTTTTCTATCTACCAGTCGATTTAAGTTGCAATCATCACCTCTGTCATGAGCTCTGAAAGAATGAGATCATGGATACAAGTGGACAAAACTAGTTTCCACGCCCTTAAAGACAGCATGAGGAGCTTCAACATCAGGAGGGGGCTTGGAGTATTAGTATAGTATAGTATAGTATAGTATAGTATAGGTCTGGACTGCCTTTGACAACCCTGCCCAGACAAGATCACAAAATGGATACGGTAGATGGATGGAGGATGAGGAACATCTGTCTGATTTACAGACAGATCAAACACACTTCATCTATCATAAATTTACCTTTTGAAATTTATGCATATCCCAAGTATCATCATAGCCGGGGTAGTTTCCAGGGAAATCTGTTGTATGAACCTAAAGGCAAGAAATAATCAGACAAAAAGAAAATTAAGTTACTTAGCTACAAACATTCAGACCTCAATAAGGTTATTTTCATGTTTAATGCATTTATGCACTGATTTTATATCTGTCACACTCATAAGATTACAACCTATTTACATTCATTCTTCAACGTTGTCCATGATTACGGAAAAAAAAACCTACGAAACAAATTGCCTTAAAACTTGGAGGAAGGATGGGGGATGTATCAGACAGGAAACCCTTCAAGGTCTACAAAGAACTAGAGACGCTGGTCATTAAGGATCATTTAGAGACTGAGGAGACTTTGTTAAATTTTTCATATACCTAAATAATCCTATATAATAAACCTAATATACCTATATAATAAACCTAATATACCTATATAATCCTATATAGTAAACCTAATATACCTATATAATAAACCTAATATACCTATATAATCCTATATAGTAAACCTAATATAATGGGGGTTGAATGATTTAGCTTCCAGCTATAATCCAGTGCACACTTCTATCAATGTAGTTTAAGAACAATCCTGATTCTATTATTAAAAGTCCAGAAAGCCTAACGAGTTCATTAGAATGACACGTGTTGTTGTGTTTATGGTGTATTTACACGTTAAATACAGACGGTGGTCATGAAGTGACATTAAGCTGACAGTCATGTTGTCAAACGCACGCGGTGACGGTCACGTGCGGGTCAGATGAACCCTAAAAGTTCCAGCTAACGGATAATGATCATTAAACTATATTTAAAACCGGACTTACGTTCCGGACACCATATTCCCCCAGTATCACTCGATTTCGGATTTCTTCCACGATCCCCATGGACGCCGCCATTTTGGAATGCCTGTTTTGCTCCGCCCACACTTCCGCTCCATTTTTCCCCCCAACTTTATTAGAACGACAGACCGGATACAACACATTCAGGCCTATCAGCTTATCAGCCTTTACACTGAGGCTCCTACGAAGATATTGAAAACAATGAGAACAGTTTAGAGCAGAAGTCACGAACCTTTCTGAGACCCAGAGCTTCTGGTTTCATATAACGTCCCACAATAAGAGGAATTTGCTCAGTTTACCTTTTAAATGATGAATATTATGCATTTAATAGAGAATTAAATGTTCATTGATTAGTTTGAATGATTCTTTCAAAATACGTACGAATAATGTTTAACCAAGTGATCATAGGAAAACACAGATATTTATATTTAAACTTACAGTATATTTATTCCTATTCTGTTTTTTCCTTTTATTATCAACTTGAATAAATATTATATCCCTACTTTAATGTTCTGTTCATGCCTTTTTATGTGAAGCACTTGGTTCTTATAATGGAGCTCCATTTATTGTATGAAAGGTGTTATACAATAAAGTGTATTATTCTTATTATAGTTGTTGATGATGATGTTATTATCATCCACCAAGATAAAATCACCTCTGAGTTTCTGTCATTTTATTGCTGGCATCAAGATTTGGCCACATTCCTCTTGGATGCACACAATCTCTAAACAACATTTATCAACACTTAGCGCATATTAAATGTCAGGAATCCTCCAGCATAACAGTGTTGTTCACTGTAATGGTGACCGTGTCAGAGAATAATAAAAATCAGATAAGAATATCAAGACCAGTTGATTTTTGTGTCCTGTAAAAAGCCCAGTCCACCATCCATGGTTCTGGTCCAGTATTATACTGGTCCCACCTGCAGCCCCATCAAGACATATGTTCTCTATTAATGGAACAACACTAGGAGTCTGCAGTCAGTGTTTATGCTAAGCTAAGCTAAACACTTCTGACACACTGACTTCTGTACTGAACATGAAGACATGGAGCTGATTGATATCCATCCTCTGACCTGACTGTGGGGAAGCAGAAGAAGAGGATTTAACAAAATGCCACACTGTCCATTTAAACTTCAGGCAACAGTTTTAATTAGCCTTACACTTAACATACAATAGCAGAGTTGATGACTTCACATATTCTCTGGCAATGAATTTAACTCCACACAGAAAGGAAATATGAATAATTAATGGAGCACAAACTGATCAGCATCTGTTTTACAAGAAGAAGTGTCTTAGATTGTAATCTCTGCTAATTATTGATAAATACTGTAGTATAATTTGGTTTTAGACTACAAATGAATGGTTTATACTTTATAGTGCGGCTCTGATCAGAATATTAATTACCTACAACAAGGTTATGTTTTGACCCGTGTTTGTTGTTTTTTTAACCAGCAGAATTACCCAAAGGATTATTAATCCAAATTTCACAAAAGTATGTAAAAACTGCTGAACTGATTAACCCAAAACCTGAAGGGACAAATATCAGAGCAGAAATCAGACTTAACCTTTGGTGTGAATCCAGAGAGAGAAGCCGATCCAGGAGTTTCTTTCCTTAGCATCGCATGTATGGATGTATTTTCTCTGATTTCTAAGGAGATGATCCTAAAATCACGATGGGATTAAATCACATGTATTCATGGTGTTGATATGTATGAGTGTGTACAGCATAGTGTGCAGATCCTGAGATCTGCTGGATCAAAATACTTATTTGTAGGGAGTGATCTTTATTTAGCCGCTACATGCTAACATCATCTATACTCATCCAGATGAATATGATTTATTTAGGAGGAGTGTCAGGCCTTGGTGGAGCTCTGTGCTCTTCTCAGTGACATTCTGGTGTCTTTGCTTTATGTTAGTGTCAAACAGATCCAAGGGTTGACTTGTTTTATACTAAATGATATCATCTCCATTGACTGATAATAAACAGACGTAAACAACAGGGACACTAAAGAGATCAGAGTGGATCCATGTCTGAACTAGAAGTTGTTCTGTAGTGTTCAACACGTCTGTTTAGCTCAGCTGACCTCAGAGGTTTGTGGTAAACAGTTCAGACGCTTTTGTGTAATCCTGCTGACAAACAAACAAACAAACAAACAACGGACACCCATGAAGACATGACCTGTGGTCATTTTAAAAATACAGATACATGTTTTATGTTTTAATCTGAACCATGCAATAATATTATTACTATGTGGTCAATCATCATCTATAGTTTCAGAGTAAATGACCGTCACTTGTATAGATATTATATCCAGGAATAAAAACCCTTAACCCTGCCACGTCCCAGAGAGGCTGAAATGTTGATTTCACCCCACAACAAACACGAAACCTTCTTAATCATTAAGATACCTGATGGTGGAAAGTGGCTCCTGTCAGTGGAAAGAAAAGAGATGTTCTTCTTTCATGGCACAGAGAATCAGCATGTTGAAATAAGAGCAGCACCATCAGACACTTTTACAGTGTTTTCATCATTCTGGTCTAAGGGTGGTGCCTGAAACAAGGTCACCCATATTTTAAGGAATCATCGTCTGGGATATCAGGAGCAGAGTTCATGGTGATCAAATGGATGAGAAAATCTGTCCATTCAACACAAAGCAACAGAAGAAAAGAAAAGAAGGAAAGAACTCAGATACACAAACATTCCCATTCAGATGACCTCGTTATACAATTTCCCTGTTATAATGACATCCGACTGTAGATTCATGCAAACGTACTATTAACAGGAGGAAATGACAGATTTAACAGTTGGTTTCACATATTTTCAGGGAAAACTGATAAAATGTTTACAAGTGGAAAATATGAACCTCAACCCTAACTCAACATCTGAGGGGCTGAATGTCAGTACTGAGCTAAAGCACTGTAGAATATTATTAATTAACAATCAAGCCAACAATTATCTTCCAATCAGACTTAGTTTGAGTTATGATGAACATTTTAACAACTTTCCAGAATTAATTTTCTACCTTTAGCACCTCCTGAGGTGTTTGACCGTGTTCAGTATTAAACTCCTGTTCATCAGGGAGTTTTAAAAGACATTATTCAGGTATCAGATGAGGAAAAGATGAAATCATATAAAACATACAGGGAGGTAAAAATGAGTTGAGAACATTGTCTATTCTGGATTATCAGCAACAAGAAGATGTTTGTTTGGACCAGAGAAATATGAAAAATATAATGAAAATTATTTTTTAATGTATTAATTTAATCAGAGATGCACACATAAATCATTTAAAATCAATTTAAACAATGTATCACCTATATTATTTATATTTGTACTTATAAAAGGTGTTACTTTGTAATTTTACATTTAAATTTACCTTTAAGTTGTTGCTTTTTATTACTAAATATATTCTACCACAGAAACTATGCAACCAAGGGAATATTTTTAAAGAAGGTGATCCTGAAATGTTTACCAAAACTACCAGTTTTTAGATTGAGTTAGGGTTAGGTTGGGTTAAGGTTAGGTTGGGTTAGGGTTAGGTTGGGTTAAGGTTAGTTTGGGTTAGGGTTAGGTTGGGGTTATGTTGGGTTGGGTTGAGGTTATGTTGGGTTGAGGTTAGGTTGGGTTGAGGTTATGTTGAGTTTAGGTTATGTTGGGTTGAGGTTAGGTTGGGTTAAGGTTAGGTTGGGTTGAGGTTATGTTTGGTTGAGGTTAGGTTGGGTTAAGGTTAGGTTGGGTTGAGGTTATGTTTGGTTGAGGTTAGGTTGGGTTGAGGTTATGTTGGGTTGAGGTTAGGTTGGGTTAAGGTTAGGTTGGGTTGAGGTTATGTTTGGTTGAGGTTAGGTTGGGTTGAGGTTATGTTGGGTTGAGGGTTTATTGTACATTAAGGAGCTGATTTTGAGGACACACCTGTAGGGTGTGACCTTCTGAAAAAACTGGCATGTTAACAACAGTTGAAATATTGAACCATAGACGATGGATGAAATATAAATGTGTTGTTTTTCATCATTTGTCTCATTTCCCCTTTTAAAAACAACTACATGACGATCTGAAGCTTATCCGTTGGTTTGGGTTTGCAGGTCATTCTTGTAATATGTAGACCTGTTCAGATGTGTGATATTTGAGGCTGAGGCTATGAGTAGCCACACTGGCTACTGAACACAGTGTTCAGGTTCTGTCCATCAGTCAGATTTGGTCAGTTAGTCCACAGCTGTACTGCTGCGAGCGCAACAGGCTGGGGTTCGGATGGAGCCCATCATCCTGCTCCTCTTCCTCTGACAGCCGTTGTTCCCGCTGTGCCGGGAGGTGTTGGTGTTCTGGCGAGTCAGTTTGGCTGCACGGCTTGCTGTCTCTTTGATCTGCAGCTCCAGGTGTCTCTGGATGGCCAGGCCCAGCTCCTCAGGGTCCACAGAGGCCCCGTACACCTCCCATGTCATCCCCTCTGCATCCCACTTCACCTCCTTCACGGGTGACTTGGGAGCACCACCTGGTTTCTTGCCTCCATCACTGTCAGTGTTGGGAGTTTGGGTGTAGAATGTCTCACTCCTGCCCTCCTCTGCCAGACAGATCTGAGGGAACACATGAGGGGTGACTGTCTGTCCTGTCTGAACCCCAACATCCTTCAGCTCTTTGTGGGCTGTCATGGTCCCCGTGTCCCGGGTCGTTGCTTTGACATGACCAATGGGACTGCTGCAACACTCCTCTAGACCAAAGTGTTTTTGGGACTGTGGCCCAGCACCAGGAGGCAGCGCGCTGATCCAGGAGCAGTTGACGTTGCAGCACCGAAGCAGGTGTTTTGCATCCAGGCCCGTCTCGCTGACGGAGGAGATGAGCCGAGGGAGGGTAAGGTGGTTCATCGCTAAAGGAGGCGCCCCTCCACACTGGATACCACAGCTCGACTCTACTTGGCGTGGCAGCACTTGGGAGGGGGCTGGGATGGGCTGGGGATGGCAGTAGGCAGCAAACGTGTCCTCAAAAGTGCCTTGATGGATATAAGAGCCACAGCAGAGTGCCTCGTCACATTTAGGGGGAGGAGGGTCCTTTATTCCAACACCCTCCACTTTACCTTCTGCTTTAGGGGACAAACCACAGGCACACCTGCTCAGAGGCCGCTGTACACCCCCGTCTCCACTAGTGGCCCCTCGGCAAATAGTGGCAATGACGTTGCAAGGTTGCAGCTGCATGGGCAGCTTGCAGGCTAACATGGAGCGACTCTCGGCCTCTTGGATGCTCCTTTCTCCTCCATGATAAGCAAGTCCACAAGTCTCAGTGTCGGGACCCGGTGGGGGCCTTCCCAGTGGGACCAGAGGTAAAGTGCCTGAGTGACTCCTGTGGACAGGCAGGGATGCAGGCTTTGTGCTCTGCACTGTCCTCCCAGGGTGGGGGTCTTCACTGATGGCGTTCACGACTAGTTGGTGGTAATGTGAGGGTGTGTGCGTCTCAACCCAACTACAGGTGCAGCTTTGTTCTTGTTCACCAGGATCTTCATTGACCCTCAAACTGGTGCAGTTAGTTTTTCTTGGAGGAGGATTTGTTGGATGTTCTTTGCAGATCTCAATGAAGGCCTCCTTTGGCTCCTCCTGGGGAGTGTGACCTGGTCCTCCAGCAAGTCTGGAGGGTGATATTGCTGGCGGAGAGCTGGTGGAGGAGTCAAAGAGTGTCGATTCCAAGGAAACAGCTCCCCCCAGTGGGTACAGCTCCGACACAGGACGCCCAGCTGCAGCCATGGGACACCTTTATGAAAACAGAGCACTGTAAACAATCTATACATTATGAAGTCGTCTCGTATGAGGAGCAGAGGAGGGACATGTCACTTACCTCCCACATGAAACTAATTTATAGAACCTCCTTCTTTCCTCTGTGTATTATTTAAAATCCTGCTTGTGTTACTTTCAGGCTGGATTGTTGCTGCTGCATCTTCACTGATCAGAACTAGTATAAAGGATCACATCTATCCCATAATAGCTGCTCTGCACTGGAATTAGAATTTAAAATCCATCTCCTCATAGGCCCTCAATGGACAGGCAGGCATGTTATTTTAAAGCATGACCAATACCAGGATTGTGTTTTAATATATGGATTCAGATTATTTAAAATCTCAGAAGATATAGAATCTAATTTGAAGCCCGACTACAACAGAAAGAAGACACTTTGTTACTTTCAAATAGTTTTTTTTCTTCAATAAATCAAATTTTTCAGTTCAGTTTCAACTATGTGATAATAATAATGTGATAAATGTGACAACCCTGACCTTACTGTTGTGTTTTCATTGTTTGTTTGTTGTTTATCAAATGGTTTTTGATAATCGTTAATGACACTATGACGTTAAAATGGGGGGGGGGGGGGTCAGATTTTGTGGTGGAGCTGAATAAAGGTGAGAAACCAGGAGATGTTTTCTCGTGGTGACTTTTTATTGTTTGTTTGTTTGTTTGCAGAATTATAGAACTAAAAACTGAAACAAGACAGATTTCCACAGGACTTGGCAGAAGGATGGAGGATGAACCAGGAAAGAAGCTTTTGGTTTTTTTTTGGCTTGTTGGTGCTGATGTGGATGAAGAGAAGGATCCACAGATCTTCTCTACTTTCTTTAACGTTTTAACTCGTGTAGGACGGTTCATCAGGGGGAGGTATTCCCTCTACGGAGTTAATGACAGCTGCAGGGTGATTCTGGTCATGTGACTGGATCCACATTACGTCATGAGAATATGTTGCATTATAAAGCAGCATGACGCAAGTCACAGGATCCAGCAACAAGCTGGGGGTCGCTAACAGTCTGAAGCTGAGAGCTTCATTTAAAAGACTTGAATTCTGTCTTATTTCATTCTTATTCTCAGAGGTTTAAACTTCAAACCTCTTGTCCAGTTTTCTAATGTTTCTAAATCCTGGCACACGGAGATAACATGGAAACGACCTGCAGCAGCTTTAGGTGCCAAAATCTTCACACTGTTCTCCCAATCAGATGAACACAAAAACAGACACACATCCATGCAAACAGACGCAAGAAGGATTGAACACAAACATCAGATCTGTGAGCTCTGAAACATTTCCATCCACCATCTTACCTTTCACAGTGGAGTATTTGCTGCTGAGGTTCTGTCCTCCTCTTTCCTCGCCTGTATCAGGTGATGGGTGCAGTTCCCTAGAAAGCCTTCACCCTCCTCCTCCTCCTCCTCACATCCACAGGTGACCTCTTCCTCTCTATCGTTAACTCCGCTCCTTCCTGCTCTCTCTTGCTTTGTCTCAGCAAACCCCCCAGCTGTCCTTCAGATAATCCTCTCCTACATCTGATTACAAATGTGAGGATGCAATCTTCCAATCCCTGCTCTGTAGCAGAGAGTCGAGCCGGTTAGCGGCTGGCTTATCCAGCTGTAGTGGGAGACGGGTGGAGGGGGTGGAGGAATGATAATGAGAGGAGATAGTCAGGCGGCGTCACTGTTCCTCCACCAGGGAATGAGGGAGCAGGACTGGTGCATCAATGAAATGTGCACCAGAGAAAATATGCTTCTTCTCTTCATCTCCATCCTCCCTCTGAACTCAGTCACCAGTTAAGTCTTTCACTCTGTCCTAGCCTCACTCAACCCTCCTGTAACCCTCCCACCAACGCCAACACTCTCCATCACTATCTCCCTGTTGCTATGGAAACTGCAATACTCAAAGGGCTTGTGTGTGTGTGTGTGTGTGTGTGTGTGTGTGTGTGTGTGTGTGTGTGTGTGTGTGTGTGTGTGTGTGTGTGTGTGTGTGTGTGTGTGTTTTCTTTTGCAAGCCGGCAGTGAGACGACAGACAGCCTAAACAAATCTGCATGGAGCTGCTCACATTCGACTCAGCGGCAGCCAATGAGCCAAAGTCACACATGAGCCCGTCTTTGTTTCCCGGTGTGTCAGAAAACATGGAGGATGCAGCTGATGGTTTGTGACGCTCACCATGAGCCCAAGAGGTGGTGACGAGAATCGACTGTGTCTGTGACGTTACTCACAGGTTTCTGATGGGGCGTCAAGAAGGCTGGAGACCAGCTGGAGCAGGAAAAGCTGAATTTGGTCCAATGGGAGGAAGCCTGGGTGGAGCTGAGCTGGAATCAGGTAGTCACAACTGCCATGGTTACCTGTCAATCATGCAGATAAACCCCAAAACATGCAAATCTCAAATATGAAATTCAGTTCCCATTCATTGATACGTGGAACAGGATGTTAAAGTAATTAGTTAAAAGGATAAACTAACACCTGATTGGTTGACGTTGGAAACCTAGTCCTCACATTTATCATCAGTAGTTTGTTTTATTCTTTATTATCTGGATCTAGTATTTGTCTCTATATAACCTGGATCTGTATCTTCTGCACCACATACTGGTCTCCATTCCTCTCTGTTGCTGTTCTGTGACCAAACACACACCGACTCATCCAAATATGTGTGTTCATCTCCCAGGTCCAGATTGTGGATCAGTACTAGACTCTTTTCTGGTTTCATTTGTAGTTTTGGGTCATCTTGCTGAACAAAAACAACAAGATGGTGCGAACAGAAGCTCCTCGTTGGAGGTGTTGCATGTAGGAGTGTCCTCTCCTGACTCTGGGTCGTGACTCACTTTATTTTAAGAGCCTCTAGAACAGCTCCACCACTGTCACCTCATAGTCAGTAATTAGCAGCTTTTACATTTTCAACTGGAGCAACAGCACCGGATGATTTTTCTCATTTTTTCTGTTTTCTGAGCTGGTTTTCTTCGACAGCAACGAATTCGCATGAAAATCAAATTTTTTCTTACAAATACATGAAGTTTAGAGGCTTAATCTATGAGTCCGTTTTAATCTAACCTCCAAATGTGATAATAAATCTATTTATGATCTATTTAGTTAATTTAGTATTGTTGTCTTTTTACAGCTGCATTTATTCTTTAAGGAGACATTAACGATTATATTATATATGCTTTGTTTGTGGTGGTTTTGCACTTTGGGAATTGTTTGAAACAAAGCAATAAAAAAAATAAAAAAATAAAATTGGTCGACTTGTTTGCAGTACAGCCCAGCATGTTCAATATGTAACATAGTGGTGCATATATTTGAATATTAAAGTGCAAATTAACACCAGACAACTCCAGGAGTAAAAACATGGCAGGCTGATATTAGTATGTAAACAACACAGATATGACTAAAGTTTAAAGTGGATAATGGTGGTGTGTGATCAAGCATGATGAATAGTATTTACAGTATGGGGGCCCCAGATCAAATTCTGTTCAGGGCCCCAAAAAGGATTGGCCCGGCTCTGCTATAATTTTTGAATCTGGTGAATCTTCAGCATTTCTCTGACACTTCCTGTTCATACAGTCACCATCACACCTGTTTGTACAGAGAACACAGCTGAGAATATCAGCAGGAGCCTCAAACAGTTTAATGTGAAAATAAGATCTGAGGTTCATTCATGTTGAGAAAACTCTGAGTTACAGCTCTGTGATCCTGCAAGTATGTGTTTGTGTAGGGATAGAAAGAATTCATCTTACCCTGTGTGTGTGTGTGTGTGTGTGTGTGTGTTGGGGGTTGGCTGACAGCTGTGCATAGATTAAAGCTCAGATTTTCTTGGAGCAGCTCTGTGTTCAATGTTATTTGGGCTCCAAGTATTAAAGTAAATTTGTTTTGCATGTGTGCAGATTTTTTGGACATTAATCCTCACATTGTTTCTTTCATTACGTCTCCATGGTGATATGTCATCGCTGCTGTCTGTGCAGCCCAGAAGCTTGAATCACAATTTTGTCTTGCGACGTCCGGTTTCTACGACTTCTTCTAACCCGCTTTTAGCTTCGAGGCTTCAGCCAAGAGTTCTGCTTAAAAACAGGGGCAAACAACATCTTTTCAAATAACTTGGTGAAGGTGGGGCTTCTGGAGACGTGGCTTTTCATCAGCATGGGGGTAAGAAGATAATGACATGATAATGATTACATAATACTGATTGTAACAAGCAGCATAACATGGGTTGATCCTGTATATTTACCAACAGTGGAATCCTGTATGTGATGACATAGACTCACATTAGAAAGGATTGATTATCAGATACCTACCATGAGATAAAGTGAGGTAAAACAGAGGCAGCGCCATCATTTCCAACCTTCCCTATGTGTTTATTAGAGACGATACAGTGTTGGCCTTTTGACATTTATACAAAACAAAGAAAAGGAGACAGCAGCTTCATCATCCATCGCTGCACTGCCTCCGAGCTCGTGTCCCGTGACATTCCTGGTCCTCGCATGGAGACAAGAGGTTGACTGTGTGTGAAATGTGTATTTGACATTTTACAGGCTTTTATTCCTTTTCTGAGGATGCAGCGCTCTGACCGAAGGAGGTGCTCATCCCTCCCCCTCATAGCCCACACTAGGTTTATAATAGCTGTGGTCCAGGGCTGCACCACACGCCCACATCATGTCAGGATCACTGTAAACAGCGGGTTGAATATTTATCTCTATTAAAATGGTCCAAACATGTTTTGACTGATGACAAAGTAAATAAAAAGCTCATTTTACACCATATAAGTTGGGTATCATGGTTAGTCCTGTGTCTGTAACGTCTTCTGTGGCTCTGGAGAAAATAATCCTGGTGATGTCGTAATGATGTCATCAGGGTTATCTCAGCCTCTGAACATCACTTTATGGTTACGTTTGTCCCTACAGGTGAATTTAAGCTGATTTGATCTTTTTAGCCAATATTGGTCCTCATTGCTAAAAACGGGTCTCTTGGCGAATTTGAAATCTTTTTTTTTTTTTGGGACTAAACTTGTACTATCAGTATATAATTGCACTTAAAAGAACAGTTCACCCAAAAATTACATGTCAGTCATTATCATTATTAACAAAAACAACTCCACACAGCTCATGCAGCGTAATCCTGACAACCTCAAGTCCTTTAAAAGACGTTATTTACAGCCTTTTATAAGGAGATATTTTCCCTGTAGCCTCTGAGCTAACAGCACTAGCTCACACCACCTGACTTCTTTTCAAGTCACTCTGGGATCTCAGGGCTTCTGGAGAATAATGATTACACTGTACAAGATGTATGGAGTCAATTTAAGTTTGCTTTAGTTTTTCTGTCTCCATCTTCAGATGTTTAGGACAACGCTGGTTTGCTGTGAAGCTCCAGAAATGTTCTATGGACTAAGAAATGACATCTGACTTTCCAGACTGAATTTTCATTTTAGGGTGATCTTTGATTGTACATGGCTCAAATAAATAAAATTACAGTCCTACAACAAAACCTTTGCTCTAAGGTTAGTTACTTTTTAAGTATCTCATGCTTCAAACAACCCGATATCCATATTTGATAGTATCGAAAGAATCACAGCTATGAAAAAAACAAACAAAAAAAAAACAGTTCTTCAATGAGATTTTCTACTTAAAGCTGCACCAGTGTTAATAGTATTAAAAAATGTGCTGGTTTTAAATAAAGAAAGATGTGTTTTGTGTGCCTCTGACTTCTCTTCTTGTACCATTTTTTTGTACTAGTGTTGTATCCAGGTTTAAAATTGTGGTATTGTTACAGCCTCTCTTTGTGCTGAGGTTCCCTCCATTGGTGGAAACACAGATGGGATAGTATGTTTAAAAATAGATGCTATGTAGGTGAACAGCTAATGTATAAAGGATCTAAAATAAAAGCTGATGTGGATCATATCATATATCAGTTGATCATATCATTCAAAAACCATTGAATGAACACAGGATCACTGACAGCTGTTGTAGTCACACTACAGGAGATTTAAAAAATTGTGAATCCACCGCCTCACGTGATCTGTCGATAATCAGCTGTTAGACGTAAACAAAGTTGTCGTGGCGATTGGCCGAGTTTACAGAGAGGAAACAGTGATGAGGAGACGGTTCAACATGAGCTGCCTGTCAACAGTAGCATGCTAGCTAAAGTTAGCCTAAAAGGCTAAAATGTATACAGCTGCTTAGCACTACCATCAGCTGCTCCAGGATGTCTCTTCTGATTGGCTAAATGTGATCTGGCTCAGAAAAGACTGACATAATCATCCAGATTTGAACTCCTACAAGTCAAACATGTTTGAAAATGATTTGGGTGGGGTGGGGGTGGGGGGGTAAGACTGGATCTGTAAACGCCTAAAACTACCAAATAATCAGGACCAGGTTTCTCCTCCAATCGTGTGAATCGGGGTGAAAAGGTCCCGTTTCTCCTGTAGTGTGAGTCCAGCCTGAGCGTGGAGACGAGCCTGGACCACAAAGGGGGCTTCAGTCAAATTGAAACACACATTTACATCGACATGCCACCATATTAACCATTTTAAGACTTCTGTCACAGTGAACAGACAGCAACACTGTGAGGATTAAAGGGAATGCAGCACCCTGACTGTTGGCTTGACCTTCACAGAAATGTGTGTAACGGAGAGACCTGGACCAGGATGCAGACCCAACGTACAGAACGGCTTTCAAAAAGCTTTACAATCATTCTTGTGGAGAGATGAGATCTTTGTGCGTGTCTGTGTAGTATACAGTCATACACTCACATGGGCACAGTCTCATCAGCTGAGCCTCTCTCCTCACATTAAGGCTGTCTGACCTGCTGGTCATCCAGTCCTCTGGACCCCCAGCAAACGTCCAGTACACACCAAATAAGCTGAAGGTTGTCCGGTGCTCACGGGACAAATCTGGGTTTGTGATTCTTCTCCAGTTGTGGCCAACAGTGAAATTTAGATCTCATGTTGTCTCGTCTTCTTTGTGGAACAGGAGCACCGGTGAAAACCTTGTCGCTCTCTTAGTGTGTGTGCCGCTGCTGATTCCAGATCAGGTATGTCCCAAGTGTTGGCTCATCCACAGACACCAGTCCCAGCTCCTCTGTGAGTGTGAGGGTTTGGCCTCAGCTCCAGCTCGTGCTCTGGAGTTCTTGGCGTAGCCAGGACGGAAGCGGTTGGCCCAGCCGATTCAGCAGATGCAGCAGCTCCATGTTGTGCTCCCGGTAGAACTCTGCCAGGAACGACCGCGACTGGAAACACACAAACGCACATACACAGACACACACAGATGTAGGGAAGGGTCAAAGATCAGAAGAACTATTGGGGGGAAAAAATCATACATCATAAACTTAAAATGAAATTCTTCTCTTTGCGCAAAATATCCATCATTTAAATGTGGAGTTTATCTTTTGTTTTTGATCATTCCACTCTTTTTTTCCCTCTTTTTACATCCTCAGAAGGTGTGTGAGCTGCAACATGTGTACCTGCACATTTAGACCAGAGCTCTCTCTGTTATGTGTGTCAGAAGCTCCCCGGTAGCAGGAACAGGTAAGCGCTAATGCTTTTAGCTTAGCGGCTACAATGAAGAGTTCAGCATAAAAGAGGGTCTAAATAAAGAGGTGATGATAAGGTGCAGAAGTACCTCTGAACTCATCTCTGGGTACTTCCTGCCTTTACTTTTGCCCAGACATTTGGTTCGACCTCCTTCGACCCGCTGACACCAGAAACCTTTACTGTCGTCATACCTGCAGAAACACAAGTACATTATTTCACATTAAATGACACAAACTGGTTCTCTTTGTTAACGTTGTGTGTGTGTTTGTGTGTGTGTTACAAACATTAGAGCCTGGGTGTAGTTGAAGATGGGAGTGACACCAAGGAATCTCTGGATTCCCTCCATCACCAGCGCCGGGTTGGACCGGAGCAGGACTCCGTCCACGATGTGCATCTGCAACACAGACTCAGGGTCATACATGAAGGAACCACTGCAGCTCACATGTAGCTAAGGAAGAGGATGAGATTCATCTCATTTGAATTTTACAATCTGGATGAGTTTGGACCAAACATGTGGATTAAAAATTGCCTTTGTGTCGCCGTCCTCTGAAACTCTAAAATTGCTG
The DNA here is from genome assembly GCA_037577475.1 of Chaunax sp. Z400. Classification (NCBI taxonomy): domain Eukaryota; kingdom Metazoa; phylum Chordata; class Actinopteri; order Lophiiformes; family Chaunacidae; genus Chaunax; species Chaunax sp. Z400. The sequence goes on from CM075193.1 coordinate 3,209,694, forward strand.
CACTTCTTCTTCTTCTCTGGGTTTTAGTGCATCACAAACCAACTTTAAAGGAAAACAGCAGCACCTACTGTATCTGAGTGTGTAGACGCTCAATCTGGCCTCATTATCTGCTCTTTAATTTTAATATCAGTCAATAACCAATATATAATATAAAACAGAGAGTAAAGATGCTCTGTGACATGAAGTATTTCTAACAGTAGAGTATATTAAGTGCTTCTTTCTCTGATCAGCTGCTGACTGGATCATACCATCTCCACGTCCTCCAGTGTTTCTTACCTGGCTGGGCTGGTAGTTTTGAAGCCAGCGCTGCAGGTGAGTAGCATAGATCCCGGGCTGAAGGCAGCGTCTCTGAAGGGCCTGCAGGTCCCTGGGGGACGAAGAGCCTGCAGTCACCACTGCATGGAAAGTGTTGTTAATGGCTGCAGGGTCCTGGTGGGCTCTCTGGTGCTGTGATCATTAACACAACATGTGACATGTTTTTGAGAAACCTGTCTGACATGACAGCAGATGCATCTACAGCTTGGTGCAGCAGATGATGGTTCCTCACCTGGTACCAGGAGTAAGCTCTGTCAGACGGGTTGATGAGCACGGCCAGGATTTTGGCTCTGGGAAGCAGAGCAGCAGCTCTTTTTGGGGCCACTTCTGTGTCGAAGTAGTTGGCGCTTTTTTCAAACATGAAATCTGTGCTGACGTTAGAGGGGAATGGGAAGAAGTCCATGTACCTGAGGAGAAGGAGGAGAGCTGGTTATCTAGTGCTGGTCAATGTCTTCACATTCATAGACAGTATATTTTACGTTTGAACATTTCAACCACAATAATTTGAGACAATAATTTGCTCAACAAGTCTGATTCCAAACGTTTGTGTAAAATATAAATGAAACTGAATCTGATTTCATAATCCTTTTTGATATTTATTCATTTGAAACAGTACAAAGACAATAAATCTGAACTTTAAAAAAAAAAAATACACTTATTCTGAATTTGATGCACACATGTTAAGAGGTTAATTAGTACTAGGTATGAAAGGGGCGTCGTCATTTAAAACATAGGCTGGGGAAGGTTCAGCACTTTGTGAAGCACGTCTGCATGAAGGATATTATTATTACAGGGGCCCAGAAACTGTTCACAAATCCATCGTCTGTAAAAGTTCATCTACAAATGATGGCATTCAGGTCTTATTTACAGATTACCTCATCAAAAAAATGTTCCAGCTCTGTGAGTGAGGTTTAAGATGCTGACTCATCAAATCAGGACTTCTAAGTCCAGTTCAGAGAGAAAAGTGAAAAGTACAGCGGTTGTGAACGGGCCTGTGGAGCCAGCTGATGGTGGATGGGAGGAATAATTTCTGAAACACGTTCAGGGTCAGTACTGTTTGTCATGTGAATATTTTACAGTGTAGATGTAGACCTGAATAAAGGCTGTTTACGCAACAAACATCAAAAACAGTCAACTTTTGTTGCATTTTGGTCGTTCTTTTACATGAAAATTGCAGTTTTGGGGACTGAAAATGTGTCCTGAGTGTAAAATTACACAGCTCCTCTTCCTGTTAGAGCTCCAGCCTTATTCATGTACAGAGACAGAACTAAAACCATGTCAGACTGTCTGGTTCTGTTTGTGCTGCAGACTCTGCTGAGTTTATTGAAGCTCCTTCATTGCAGATTTGCTGCAACGACCACTGTGATCTTCTTCTGTGGTGCTGATTCTGACAGGTTATACCACCATCTCCTGGCCTGGCATACATACTACAGTGTTTTCAGTCATTACTGTGGATCTGAGCGTTAGTGTTACAGTTTGTGGAGGTCTCATCTTTACCAGTCAATCCCATTGTCATAGTTTGCTCCACTGAAGAACTGGATCTCCTCAAAGGTGGTGGGGCTTGGGAAGGAGCTGGTGATGGCAGGGTGGAGGCTCAGGAATGAATGAAGCGCTGTAGTACCTTTAAGACATATATAATAATGAAGAGAGAGATATAGACAAAGACAAAGAATACAATGCAGACAGAAGGAGCGTCGTACCCGTTTTCTGTGGTCCAATGACGAGGAACTTGGGGAGACGGTCACAGGTCTTCTCTTTAGACCAGATATCTTTGTGTCTCTTGTCGTGACAAGGGTTCTGAAAAATAAAGTGGTTCATCTGTCACTCAGGGAGTCGTCACACGTCCCCTTTTATTTTACAGTACCATCTGATTAAAGCTGATTAAAAGTTTCTCTTTAAATAAAAGATGGATGTCTGACTCTCCAACATCTGAGTCCCAAAACCGACCTGCCAGAGCGGGTCTCTCTCCTCAGGGAAGATCTGGAAGTACTTCTCAGCGAGCTGGACGGGCGGCAGCGTCTGCAGCCTGAGGTTGGTCCAGCACTGGACGAACTTCACCAGAGACTCGAAGGTGTACAGGCCCAGCCGGTCGTTGCCATAGTTAGACAGGTGGGTCATGAAGATGCTGATCTGGATTGAGACGACACAACGGAACAAGCAAGTTATCTGATTGGTCCGAACAAGTCTTAAAACAGCTAATCCAAAAAGTTAAATTCAACCCCAGACCGATGGGATGTCAGGTGAAGTTTCTTAATCCATAGAACATTTACAAACTCGGCATCACAAACAGAACTCTTAGGAAACTTTTTCTTTTGTTTGTGTGAGTAGTGAGGTCTGAGATCACGAGTCCTCATGTGTTGTCAGGTCTACAGGTCTGATGTGTTGTCAGGTCAACAGGTCTGATGTGTTGTCAGGTCTACAGGTCTGATGTGTTGTCAGGTCTACAGGTCTGATGTGTTGTCGGGTCTACAGGTCTGATGTGTTGTCGGGTCTACAGGTCTGATGTGTTGTCAGGGTCTACAGGTCTGATGTGTTGTCAGGTCTACAGGTCTGATGTGTTGTCAGGGTCTACAGGTCTGATGTGTTGTCAGGGTCTACAGGTCTGATGTGTTGTCAGGGTCTACAGGTCTGATGTGTTGTCAGGTCTACAGGTCTGATGTGTTGTCAGGTCTACAGGTCTGATGTGTTGTCAGGTCTACAGGTCTGATGTGTTGTCGGGTCTACAGGTCTGATGTGTTGTCAGGTCTACAGGTCTGATGTGTTGTCGGGTCTACAGGTCTGATGTGTTGTCAGGGTCTACAGGTCTGATGTGTTGTCAGGTCTACAGGTCTGATGTGTTGTCAGGTCTACAGGTCTGATGTGTTGTCAGGTCTACAGGTCTGATGTGTTGTCAGGTCTACAGGTCTGATGTGTTGTCAGGTCTACAGGTCTGATGTGTTGTCAGGTCTACAGGTCTGATGTGTTGTCAGGTCTACAGGTCTGATGTGTTGTCAGGTCTACAGGTCTGATGTGTTGTCAGGGTCTACAGGTCTGATGTGTTGTCAGGTCTACAGGTCTGATGTGTTGTCAGGTCTACAGGTCTGATGTGTTGTCGGGTCTACAGGTCTGATGTGTGCCTGGTTTCCATACAGGGTTGAGGAGGACGGTGAGGAAGAGTTCTCCTCCTCTGATGCTCTTGTCCAGCTCCTTGGAGCCTCCTGGGTACTCGTTGTAGAAGATGGTGTGGGTGAACAGACCACAGGTCTGCCTGGGCAACACCTGAAAAACACACAGGAAGCTCATTAGTTGCTGCTGTCACTACTTTTCAGATCAAGGCTTGGTTTAAAGGCTAAAACCAAATCAGCCATTAGTCAGGGTTAAACCTGGAGACTGATGGACCACGATGTCTCGGGCTGAGCAGCAGCAATGGGTTAAACTATTCAAAGCTGGTTCAGAGGTGGAACAGAATTGACCCCAATTACAGCTTTCTAACTTTGATACAGAACAGTGAGCTGAAATTAAAGCTCTACGGACTCGACCAATACAAGCTGTGGAAAAGAGGCTGTTCAGGACACTTATTTCATTAACATATGTTTCAGTGACTCTGCAGGTGTTTCAACATCATTATTATTATCTCCTCTCCACTGCATAAAAAAGAGACCATAGTAGGACAATGTAGAGAATATTAATGTTGAGTATAAAAAAGCAGAGACAATTAAACTGCTTCATTTAATGTGAAGGGTTACTGGAGGCTTTGTGCTCACTGTAGCTTAACTATGTATAAAAAAATTTTTTTTGAATACAATAAAATGTACATTAAATCAGAATCAATCAATCTTTTCTCTAGAAAAATTAATTTGGTGCACAAATAAAAGCATTTTAATCCAGACGCTAAGTATTCATGACCCTCTGATCCACCGTCAACAGGAACAAACTGCTGTTCATGTTTCACCTCCACAAGGGAAGGTAAAATCACATCCGGCTGTTCTATTTCTGTCCTTTAACAGGTTCTGCAGGTCTCTGGCCAATAAAACATTTAGCTTCAAGGATAGTTTTTCTCTTTTCACAGAGGACGACTGTAGAGAAGAGAACATCTCAGCTGCGTTTCATTATCGCCTCCATACAGAAACTGTTACAGAATCTTTATTGCAATGCAAGTATTGATCCAGCTCTCTGGACTGACCTGGATTCCGTTGTGGATGAAGCCACGGCGGTACCGAGCTGGCCTCAGATGGGGGTACTCCTCAGTGCTGGTCACCTTGATGCCCCACACTGACTTCCAGGCCTCATAGAGCTGGCTGTGAACGGGGTAAACCCCAGAGTGGTGTGGAGCCACAGCGTAGCCCATATCTGTCGGGATGCCATGCTCCTGGTGGACAGGATGCAGGCAAATAAATAAGGAGGAGGCAAAGAGGGGCATGTAAGGGGAAATCTATGGCTGCAGATACCCCCCTATATACTGGTGTATTGTCTGAAAACGATCTGAAACATCCCATCAGCGCTGCTAACCTGAGCAAAGACCTTGTTGAGCCTCATCTGCTCGGCTAACACGCTAACGTTGTGGAACAGGTGAGGCTGCATGTGGCTCCACATGTGAGGAAACCACCAGAAATCCATCCTGTGTCGCAGCAGCATGTCATCTCCCCGATCCTCCTCATCAGTACCTGCAAAAAACACATCCAACAACGTGGGACCGATGAAACCCTGCCTCTGTAGGAGGTGTTTTAAATGTGAGTAAAGACAACAGAGTCAGACCAGAATGGAAACTATCACAATTTACATGATGACCTTCATTTAAGTCAAGAATCAAATGAAAACATTTTCCTGGTTGAACAAACGTTAAAAATATCTCATTAAACATAAAAAAGAAAACAAAAAAGGGAAAAAGATGTAGACCCCCTCAATAACACAGCCTCTGTTCATTTCTTATTCTAACCTCTACCTCCATCAGACCTGATCTAACCTCCCCTCCTTTTCTTTCTTTTCTTTCTCAGTGTAAATGAGTGTGAAATATGTAAATGTACATACAGAAGTGTATATATTGCATTTCATTTTTTGGCAATTCTCCCTGCAGTATATGCTTTTAGCATTATTTTATTGTATTACTTTTTTAAATTTACTTACTTACTTTTTAATTTACTTATTCCCCATGTTAAAACAAGCAAAATGTTTTAAAAAATTAAAAAACTTATTAAAATCACTTGTGTTGCATTTCTGAAACACAAAGGCAAACACCCAAAGCTTTATTACAAGATAGGTTCTATGTTATACAGCAGTCTCAGATGTTCCATACCTGTGTGATAGAACTTTCCAGAAAATCCTAAATTGAAGGTAAAATTAGGGACCAGTGTTCTCAGTTTGTTTTGAGTGGTGAGCAACGCCTGTGAAAGAAAGACAAACACACAGTTTCACACTTAATGACCAAACAAACATCAGAAATCATTCTAATTCATTGATAAGATTTCGACCATTTTAGTCTCCACAACTTTCCTTGTCATGTTTTATACTAGAACATTTATCCTTTTTTACTCCAAGTAAGAGCCTTCAAATGTCTCATTAGCTCTTAAAGATACTGAACTTAAACATTTGTTGGTTCTGACCCTCTTAGGCAAATGTGGGCTATTTTTATTATTCATTTAATTCTAAATGATGCAGTTCAGCTCTGCCAGTTTTACATTTCAGCCTTTATGTTTTTCAGCAGTGGAATGGATTTAAACTCTCAGCCTTTTTGTTGGTAACTCATATTAACCTCCATCTTTTGCACAAGGAACTTCAGCTCTTTGCTTCTGAACCAGATTGTTCAGTAAGTGCAAAGAAAAGCTAAAACTCAAACATTTCACTGGCTTTTAATTCCAGAATTCTGAATTTTAAGCAGCATTTTACAAATTCATTTCACTTTTCAGCATTGATGTGAATTTTTCTGCAGGAAATAGAATTAACTTTAAAATGCCTGATTTCCAAAGCACAAAAGCAACACCAGCCATCATTCCTCCTGCTTCTGCTTGTTTGTCATCCTCAGTATTAATTTTCACTGTTACACAGTTGCCAGTAAATGCAGTGAACAGAGCTCCAATCTACACTCTATTCTAGGCCTCATTACTGTACATACTTTAACAAAAGGGAAGCTAATAAAACTTTAAACAGGCCTCAACACTTGAGACTTTATTTGGCTGAGTGGACATTTTGATAGCTCAGTTTTCACATGTTATCATGGTGTGTAAGGAACAAATTATTATAGAATTAAAATAATATACATCATATCATTATAATAAATAATGGAAGGAGCTGGAAAATCTAATAAAAAACAAAACTTTCTCCAAGTCAACATATGTAACTATTCATACATATTTTTATATTAAAATCTAGGAACATAACGTAATGATGGATTTTGCACTTTTGGCACTAAGCATACAAGCAACCGGCCAATTAACCTCCAATAAAAAAGAAAGAAGGAAGAAACTGGCACTTTTCTAACCAGTTCTAATTCTGATTCTAAATTTAGGAGATTAGGCATGAATTTCTCAACTTATAAGCAGAGAAAGTGAGTTTTTCTCTCCATTAAACCGACTGTCTGACCTGCAAAAGCTGCTTTCTGCCCCATTTCCTCCACTGCCCTAAACAATCACAGGGTCTAACCTGGTCACAACACTTGAAAATACAGTCTATAGCTATTCCCTCTTTTATCTGGCATTAAACTCATTTTATTTCTAAAGGGCCCTTCAGTCAGTTTGACAGCTTATAAGAAACTAACCGTACCTCCTTCACCACCAGCAGCGTAGAAGCAGAACTCTACATCCTTGCATCAATGCAGCTACTTTCTCCATGCAGCTGTTGGAAAAACCTACTAATGTGGGCAGAGTGGTGACAATCTGACATCTAAAGCAGCTGACAAAAGGGAGGCATTAATATACACCTCCATAAATGCTATTAATAAGCTTTTTACTTGACCTTACCTGACACAACTCTAATTAAAATTCCTAACCTTCTCACATGAGTCATTTAAACCTGCAGTAGCTGCTCCTTTTCTACTGAAAAACATTGACAAGCCGTCACTTTTTGGCCTGACATGAACTTATTTTCACTCCCAGTAGTTGGGGACAGAATCTATTCGTTTATCTGGAGGGTGTTTCTGGCTCTTTTAGCTCAGATTTTGGTCTCTACCAACTCCTGAGAGACACTGTTGTTCAGCTGCTAGCTGCTCTCTGTGTCTGTCTGCTGTTTGGTGGCCTACAATATTCATATTGTCAGATTCTTTTCACATCATCATCTGGCACATTTTTGATTATAGCTGCTGCAATGGTATAAGTAATCCTTCATTTATGATTGGTCTCTATATGAACTGATCCTTCAACCTCTGTTTCAGTGTGAGATAAGAGCAGAACCTCTCAACATGAACATGAATGCATTTCGACATATCTCAAAGAGTCCCAACACAACGTGAGAGGAACCCTTCACCTGTCTCACCCACCTCTACGTCTGACACCTTCATGCGGGTTCCCTCCTTGCCAACGAATATATCATCCACGTCCACCAGGATGTGGCGGTCCAAGGACAAACAGAGTCTCTTCCCCGTCAGGTAGGCAATGGCATCGACAAACACCAGCTTGTGAAGCCAATAGTTGAGATTGTTCCCAAAGAGAACTCTTTGAATGCCATCGTGGAGCCCCAAGTCCTGGACCACGGTGGCGTGGACGGCCCGCAGGGGGCTGGGTCCAAAATGCGCCAGTGCCTCAGAGGACTTAGTGCTGGCCAGAAGCACTGGCTCATAGGTAGAGTGGTTGGACTGGAAAATGGTCCAGTCATCCCCTGGTAAAGATCCCTGCTCAACCTGGTTGGGCTTGGTTATGTAGAGTAGAGGAGCATTGGGGTTGATGCGATAGTCCCTGAGTCCCAGGTGTGAGTGTAAAAAGAGGGGGAAACCTTTCAGCTGCGCACTGAGCAGAGAGTTTTCATTAGCTTTGAAGAAGCCGATGACTCCTACTCCATACTCAGCGCAGTACTTGTCCAGCAAGTCTCGGTTCCATGCATCCAAATTGACGTATTTCAACACATTTTCGTAGATGATCAGTGTGTAGCGTCCGCGGTTATGCTCCGTCAACGTGGGCATGTCACCTTTACCGGGTGCGATCTCTGTCCGGTAGCGGAAGCGGCTGGACTCTAGTATGGCTACAATCTCCTGGCCCAGCTGGGAGTAGATGCTCTCTACAAACACCAGGACTACGGGCTGCGTCCTGGAATTGTCCACCGCCTTCACCTGTCGTAACCGTCCCTGGCGCGAGGGAAGGAAAAGCGGCGCCCTCTGGACACCCGGCCCTCCTCCGGCAGTCCCAGTACTCGTCCCGGGTGACATCCCCACGTCTCCACCACAGTCACTGAAGGGTAAAGGCGGAGCCTCCTTGATTTTGGGGCTGTTGGAGACATAGTAAGCTAGGAATGCCATAGACAGCAAGCAGAAGATGATGAGTGCCAAGATGAGGCGGTGAAGCTCCAGCTGGCGGACACCTCTCATCAGCTTCCACACGCCTAAGCCTGCACATACCATGGTGTTGGAGGGGAGAGGCAGGACTGGGCAGCAAGCAGCAGCAGCAGCAGCAGCAGTGAGCGGGGAAGGAGAGCAGAGAGGTGGAGCAGGAGGGAGAGGTAGAGGGAGTAGAGGCGGAAGATCGAGCAGTCGATGCTGGCACTGAGCTGTGCTGGGTAATAGCCATTTACACTAGGTCACCATGGCCAGCATCATCCATTACCTGCTCTCCATTTCTGTCTCTGCAGCGTAAAAAAACACTCAGATGATGGAATGCAAAGAATGACAGAGGGGAGGATGGATGATTATCTGATGGATGGAATGTTAGATAGAATGTCAAATTTCAAATACAGAGCGAGAAATGGACGTTGGCTTTAATGAAAGCTGGCACCAGTGCAGATGAGCTCTGCCTCTGAGGAGCAGCTGGGTCCTGAATGTCAGGTCCAAAGTTCAGCCTGCTTGGTGATTGGTCGGTTCGGTCTCTCAGGCGGGTATGCGGGTTTCTCTACATGTGGGTGTGTCCATCTGTGGATGTAGTGTGTCTGTGCTGGCGGCCTGTGCTTTGGGGCTGGACCCCCCTCAGGCCAGCTAGCCTGGCCATCCCAGAAAGACACACCTAGAAGATGAGGACAGAGAAATGTGAGACAAGATGGAAGAACTTTATTTTAAAATCAACATTCAGTTTTCATAGGTGTTTGGTTAAATTCTTCTACTGTAACGTCTGCAGCTTACTGAGAGGTAATGTTGGAATTTTGTGCAGTTATTCTGATAAATGAACACTATCATAAATCCAAAGACAAGGCTTCTCCCTACAGAGGAACAACTATTTGATGCATCAGAATTATTTGGCAAAATACTGTATGTTTAAAAAAAAAGAAGAAAAACGTCTCACCTGGAAAACATTGCAGATCTAAAAACCCTCTGATCTAAAAATGGAGGAGCCCTGCAGGAGACAGACACAGAGAAAACTAACTGTAAAACAGTTTCATCTGTAAGGATAATAAGTCTCAGCTGCTTTTTATTTTAGCTGGATACAGTCAGTGCAAAAGAGGAAGATAAGATAAGATATCCCTTTATTAATCCCACAGTGGGGAAATTCAAAGGCCTCGTCTCTTATAATACTCTGCAGTTCTAAAGTAATGGACGTAGTTACTTTGGGTGACTTGAGGAAAAAAAGCCACATTCATTGTCCTCAAAGAAACTTTAGCTGACAGACAAGAGGAAATGATTCATTCAGGTTGAACCCTTAGATCAGAAGATGAATAATAACAGCACAGCCCAATTCAAAAGAAGTTCAGACGCCGTGTGGAACACTGGATTATCTCATCAGGAAACAGTTCAGGGATCACATTTAGCCGTGTCAGAGTCGGAGCCCACTGTAAGGTATTTCACACACATGGTTTGAATCCATCTCTGTACCTTATATGTTCAGCCAAATCTATATGATAGTGGATTTTTTCCCACTGCTGGCAGTAATGATTTCTGAGTAATAACTGAAATATGTACGTGAAACAGATTATTCAGAACTCAGCTTTCTGAAAACACAACCATGCTCCCTTTACAGTGATTGGCCAGGTGTGTGGAGCTGCTACAAGTAGGCGGGACAGGATGTGCAGCTTTTTGTTATGTAACTGGGGGGGGGGGGGAGCATAATAACTTTTCAGCATATTGTAAAACCAGTGAGCCAACACTCCTGCACCTCCTCCTGTCTGTTTGCTTGTTTATAGGCTTTAGAATGTGTAGACTGAAGGGAGGCATGCACCAATCACAGGGCACTTTAGAGAGAGGGCTTTCCAATTGGCTGTTTCACAAATGCATGCACATCCCTTCAGATCTGATTCAGGTTTGATTTCTGATGACAATCCTGGACCTTGTGATAAAATTCCGAAGCCTCTTTTGCCTACAACAGTGTAAAACATGTGAGTGAACGTGTCCCAGCGCCGCACGGAGCTTCAGGATGAGGGGGACTCAGAGGGACAGTGGTGTAAGTGTGTTTGGTAACAGCCTCTCATCACACTATTAGATGGTGCTGCAGCTGCTCCTGAAGCCTGGGACGTTTTGCCCTGCAGCTGCAAAACTGATAAGGTGTCGCAAGAGGGTTCGGGGGCCTTGCGAGGCTCATGCTATGGAAAGAAAAATGGCCCTACAGGACATTTAAGTTTTGCTGCTACCATTCAAATTATGGGCTTGGTGGGAGGGGCACAGTGGAGTGATACTACACAGCAGGGGGGGGAATAGATTTTGCACTGTTTTTTGTTTTTTCTACTGCAGGGGTATTTCACTAAAATCATAGGAGGTCCAGTCAGTCAACCCTCCTGCCCTGCTGAGGGCCAAGGCTTCAGCATGAGGCCCCTAACCCTAAATATGAATATAAAATAATAATAATAATAATAACAATAATATTTAAAAAATGAATGTTAAAAAACCTGAATAAAGAACAACCCCTGAGATTCGGCTCTGGCTCGGTTTCCTCTGACGTTAAATAATTAGCAGGTTGTATCATGTCTGTTTATTCAGGAAACAAACAAAAGTTAAAATGACATTTTGGGTTAAGATTGTGGCAGGAGCTGGAACTATTTCTTGACAAATGCCAGATTTTTTACATTTTTTACAATGTTAAGTCATTAATATTCTTTTTTTTCTACCTGTGACGTTATGATTTCTCTTTTGTATTTTATCTAGACTGTAACACAACAATAAACAACATCAAATAATATTCATTGCAGAAAGGCCTCCCAGAAGCTGCAGCAGTCAGAATTATCAGTATTTGTCATGTCCTCATCAGCGGCAGAAGGCAGGAAGGATTGTTTCTGCAGTGTTGACAGAAATATGCTTTACTTCACAGGGAGAAACCAACACACACTCCAAGGGTTTGCTTTGTTGGTATACAGGAAGGCAGGAATGTTAGAACGGTATTATTTATGCATGCTCTGCCTTCTACATGCTGTTCTGTTGCTGGTAAGGGTTAAGGACAGAGGTATGTCGCTTCCCTCTCATGCCTGTTGTCCATGTTCATCAATGATTGGGCGCTAAAAGCAGTGGGTAAAGACATTTATGGTGTGAAGCACAAGTAAATATTTTAGTTTAGTTTGGGTGGTGTTAGAGGATGTGGGCAAAATTCAACAATGTATTTAATGTATTATATTTTATAAAATGAAGCAGGACAATTAACTTCAGTCTTCACTATTGGTTGGTAACGGCTAACTAGACAACACACCAATGTAGTGAAACTCACTTCTTCATGCAATTTGTGGAGACGCTTCAATCTCCCTGTGGCACACCTTCCCTTTCTAACAAATCTGTAATGGAGCTCTCCTCCACAGGAGCCTGCTGCCCTCTCCTGGTAAGAGAACTGCAAGTGCAGCCTCTTCAACCCACTCCCAGATGAACACCTTAAGTGAGCAGAGAATCATTGTGCGCCTGTAATGATCCGGATCACCACCATAATCTAGTGTCATATTCCTGTAGCCACACATAACCTCTCCCAAAAAATATCAAAATATGAGTAATGTTATGAGTAATCAGAACAGTCGGCGGACCAAGCCAGAACCTCCTTGGTGGAGGTGATAAATAGGGCAATTTATATAAAGGTAAGTAGATTTCTGACAACAGGCATGTGAAAGAAAATCTTAATTTGTGTCCAGAGTGTCCAGTTTATGAGCTCTACTTATCTAAACCCACTGCAGAATGATAGAAGAGCCCTGCAATAAATCCTGCTTACCTGAAGGTTTTCATTCCATTATAAAATAATTCCATCCTCGGAACAAAACAAAGATTGTGTTCATCACTCAAGATGCTAAATATACTGAAACAGAAACGATTTGCTGCTGTTTTTTAATTCTTATAATAATTCTATAATCACTTTCACCATTTTCAACTGTTTCAAATTCTTCTTCCAAACAATACAGAAGAAAAAAAACACATCTTAAATGAAGTATTTACGTGGAGCACCGTCAGTTCTATGAAGGAAGAGCAGGGGGGCTGAGCGAAGCTTCCTGCACAAACTATTCATTACAGCCTACCTGTCGTGCCGTAACGTGTTCATACACACCTTCCCACTTCACCCCCTCTGGGCACACTTTCCACAGGAACCCAGATAAAGAGCCTGAAACCACTGAAACAGTAACATCCTGCATGTAGCAGCTGACCTACACTAACCACAGTGTTCAGGCTGTCGGCTCGTCTCTCCACACCTCAACCATCCCAGGATTTCAGTAACGTAGACCCTGTCGTCAGTAAGTTCTACCAGGCTACCTGTGAGGTCATAGTTCTACCACAGTTAGACGTAAACAAAATGTTATCACATACTGATTAGACTAAACCAACAGAGACATCAGCACCGACTGAGAGGCAGCGGTGGACAAAGTACACAAAGGACACAGCTTCTTTACTCGTGGTCAAATATTACTGCAGTACAAGTGAAAGTCATTCAGTCACTTTAAAAACTACTCAGATGTTCAGAAGTACATTTTATTCTTAATGAAAATGTACTTGGTACCATTGATCCACTGCCTACACATGATTTTACTGATACTGTAGTACTGTTTATAGTTCAAATGTGATCTCATTATTACATTACTGTAATTCAGTTCAGTTGTGTCCCGACAGCTGCTTTATGTCTGTCATTACAGCATAATGTACAGGACTCATGTTTCCTACTCACATTCTGCATAATTATAAACATCTTATTTCTACATTTGAAAGTCTCCACCGATTTAGTAATTATCAGTCAATATGCTGTTTTCAAAAAGGAACCCAATGATCCTTCTCACTGTGTGGCCTATAAGTTGGACCAATAAAAGTCAGACATAAATCAGACAATAAAATGAAACTCAGATGTAGAAACACAAGCATAAACCAAATGAGTATGAATATATCGTGTCTGATTCATTCTAACAACATCATTCAACTCTTTGCATCACTGCATAAAGGATGCATTTCACACTACATCTTTGCATCAGCAGCTAAAGTACATGGGAAACTAAAAAACAACAACTTTATAACCAGGAGGTGCCAGATTGTAAGCATGCATCCAAAATTATGCTACTTGTCTTGAATGTTCTGTTCACAAAGAACAACCTACAAATCTTAACTCATTCTGCATTCCAGAGATTATTTTCCATGATTTCTGTCAATGGAAATCTGTAGTTTCCAGGTGACAGGAGTAAAACGGAGTGCAGGAGGGCACAAAGTGCCTCAATAAATGTCAAACATCTGTAGAATAATTTGATTTTGCTTAAAAACAACAACACTTAAAGCTGTTAGTATGACCTAGGGCTGTCAATTATTATTTTCATCATGAATTAATCAAAAACTGTTAAAAGACAAAATTCTCAAGACAATTTCCAAGGGACATCTTCAATAATCAAAATAGTCGACACCTTATTTTCTCTGAACTGACCAACCGTTTCAGCTCCAGCATGAATGAACTGAGAAGGATTTTCTTTCTATGACGACACACATAAACTAAATCAGCTGTTAGCATCTACCAACAGTTTAGGCCTCTACAGTGACCAGTATTGACTCAACAGCTGGTCTAAAAAAACCTCCACCTTTAAAGGTAAATATATTTCCATCTTGATGTATTGGGTTACATGATATTGTCCAGGCGCTTCATGTTTGTTTAAGCCTATGTTTGCTCTGTCTCTGTCACACTTACACTACCCACCAAGCATATTCCTTATGTGGCCTTATAATAAATTATATTAATAAATTATAAAGACAAAAAGGTTTTATGTTTCAGTATTTGAGGCTGGTTAAATCTGATAAAATCTAATAGTGTTAGCAGGGTATTAGTTGCTCCACTTACTGTAGGACAGGGTTTTATAACCTCGCCCGTATCCACAAACACTACACCCCCGTGAACACCCCCCAGGGGCTTCTTCTAATGATCGACTGTTATCTCAGACATCAGAGAGATGCTCAGGGCAAAAGAGCATCTCTGCCTACAGCTCAGCAATAATTGGGTCTCGCAGATAGAAGATTCTCAACAGGCCACTTCAGAGTCTCACTCATTTAAGTTCTACCAGAAAACCAATTATTAGAAAGAAATACAGGAGCTTCATAGTCCAGTGTCTGCTTTTTAGGTTTGACAGAAAGATTGGTGATGATCTAAATGAGTGTTCATCGTTCTCTTCAGGTACTGGGTTGGTTCTATTGATCCAGGATAATGTTCTCTAGAAGTTTCTCGACCTACAAGCCAGAGGTTATTGTGGAGCCTGTGGATGTGTCCTGCATGTCAGGGTGACATAATATAAAAGGGGCAGGGCTTTCTTAACAATAACAATGATTTAACATGGCAATAAGAATCATCAAGCCTCTCCCTCTGTTATACAGTGTTTGAGCTCATTCCAAAACTCAGCTTCCATTGGCATCATTCAGACATTTTCATTTGGATTCTGCTCATCGGTTCCTATAAACCAATTTTACTCGCACTCAAGTTAAGTTCAGTTCCCGTTGGTGGTGGCATGCAGCTTCCGTAGTTTACGCCTCACATGTTGGATGGGTGCCGCCATGGACCGCAGCCAGCAGCGCTCAAAAGTGTGGCTTTATTTTGCGCTGAAAATGAAATGACTCCTTATTTATACAGAATGGCTTCTATAAAAGGTTTTAAAATACATTTTCCTCTGTGAAATAAGTATGTGGTCTGTTTTGACCCCGCCCCTCAAAGAATGGGAAACGTGAGTTGCCAATAACTGGAACTGAAAAGTAGAATCGGAACAGGAATCAGAATCGTTAAAAAAATCCAAATGACAGCTCATCATCTTTGCGTTTGCTGCTATCTGCTGCTAGCTGCTTTTTAAGTCTTCTGGTCCTGGGTCCCATACATGATATCACTGACACGTCACATCCAGTCCTATCCTGCCAGGTCAGTATTTTTTACACAGAAGTTGTGTTACTTCCTCTGCTGTCGGCTCAGAGATGGAACAACAATGCTGCCCCGTTCCATCTTTTAGCTTTTATACAGAACAGTGACGTGGAATAACAGCGCAGTATTCCTGCCTTGAACAAGTGTTGTGAAAGGGGCTAAGGATTCAGCAAGTGAATTATTATTACATCAACTGAATGTTCAATCCACAATGAACCCTGTTTCTCTTCCTCTTTTGGTAGTTCTCAGAATCAACACGATAACTTTCCATCCCTAACAGAGACACCAGTTTAACCAAAGCTGGGCAGCATCTGACCTGAAGTCAACCCTGGTTGCTAAGGCTAAAGACAACAATCCTGACAGCATTCAGCTCAGTTTGGACAGCAGCATGAACAGAATCAACATCTTGTTGGGTGACGCTAAGAAACAGAGACGTAATGTAGACATTTTCATGTTGACTAGAATAAGATAAGAGGAATAGAATTTTTTTTTTTTTTAATTCTCACTTAAAGGTTTTGTGTGTGGGATTTGGGGGATCTATTAGCAGAAATGTACCAAAAATGATAGCATTGATGTTTTCATTAGTGTTAATCATTATTATAATAATTTTCTAGGAAAGTATCATATCATCATTATGGATCTGCTGGTTTTAAGGGCTGTGTTCACACTGACATACATTATTTTTTTAAAGAAAGTACAAATATTAAGCAATAATAGGCTAACTATATCAATCTTCTTTAAAAGCCTTGCCCCACACTGTCTGCTTAGATGCCATCCCTGTCCCACATGCTTAAAGAGGTTGCAGTCGTTACAAGGTGCATTTTGTTTTTGGAAGTGGAAAAATGTCAGTTGCATTAAGGTATTTGAAATGTGTGCTTTTGTTATTGCAATCAGCGAATAACTAGTATATTTAGCCAGTGGTAATATTTTATGCTTACAACTGTAATTGACTGTAATCCACGCACACACATCATCAGACCTCTCTCACTGTTCTGATTCTGCACTAACTTGCATACCAAAAGCATCAGCAATCAAGCAATGCTTAAAGTGGAAGATCAGCACTGGTATTGCTAGCAGTGCACAGCCACCAGTATCTGACAGCAGCACACACATCTGAGCTGGAGCCCGGCAGCTGTGACCCTCCAAATCTGCGTAGATCCCCAAACACAGCCTCAGATTTACTATTACACTGATGAAATGATCGTTCTCCATAATAAATAAATGGAGCAGAGTTGTGCATAATGAAGTCACATAATAATATATCGTTGTAATAATCCAAAAGTACATTTACACGAAGAACACGATATTGAAAGCAGCATGACATAATAAGGGGTAAACTTTATATCCACACACAACCACTCGTCGTGGATTCCGGCTAACATGCTAACAGCTAGCTGTAAACCAACAGTCTTGCCACTGTCGCTAATGTTAGCATGGCTAACGCCAGCCTTAAAGATGATGATACTCTTCCCTCCACCTCTGAACGAACCAGTGACCTGAACACTCCCTTTCTTCATCTTTTATCCCTCAATAGTAATGGAATATCCATATGATTTCCAGTCAGGGCCAAAGGTTCTAGTACAAACCCCAGCTCAGTGACCACTGGGATAACCTGGAATAACGCTAGCGTTACAGCTAGCTGCTGAGGCTACGACAGTTTCTCATAGGACTCTGAAGAGAAAACGGGCTTCAACTTTAAGACAGTATCATTAAATATGAAACCTGTCAGTGATTTCAGACTCACCAGCATTCGCTATTCGTATCAAATGGCAATCCACTAAGAGAGAAGGAGGATAACGAGCTTCAGGGTTTAGAGTTAAAAAGTGAACTTCTGCACGTCTCTACTCCATCCGCCATCTTGGATCTGCAGGAACCTTGGATTCAACCAAACCTGGAACCCCGGGGGAGGGTTTAAAATTTAACCCCCAATATTATTTATCTTACGTGGTTTCCACTGACCAAAGTCCGAGGGAAGTCAGGGTTTTATGTGTTGTTGTGGAAAATTATGGGATGTCAGTGGCAATGTTGACATAGTTCTTCTCTTACCTCGTAATACTGATGGATTACCCCTGAAGCTGCAGTGAGGTCCCTCCAAACCTCGCGTGTTTTTATAGATGTACAGGGAAAAAGTTACATATACCTCTGAATGACAAGTCAGATCATTATCAGCCTTATCCTTCCATTATCATTATCATCCAAACATATTGGAACCTATGGTCAATATTTTACGTTGTAGAGCCAACATAAATGATTAATATACTCTAATTTGCCAGTTTATTAGATTAAACTGATGCTGTCTAATACACCAGTCCTGCTGTAGATTCCTTAATAATAGTTATAATCTTCAGTTTTTGTCCTGAAGAGGTATTGATTCTGATACTGGAGGATGTAGTTTGTAATGATGTTTAATTGTATTGCTTGTTATTTAGCCCAGCCTCAATCACATATAATGTCTGGTATCTAAACAATGTCAATATTTTTTATTTATTTTTTACAAAAATATCATTGTAATCTATAACAAACTGAAGTGCCATCTCCTTAGATCTCAAGGTTCAAGGTTACGCAGTACAGGATTACACAGTTGTCAAAAGCTTGAACAGCAGAAACTCTTTTATGTGGAAGTGCTGAAGAGACAAGAGGACAACTTTCTGTTTAACCAGGCTGACCAGGGAGACGACTGTGGCTAGAATTGATGGAATCATGAAAGGAGTCCAAGTACTAAAAATCCAGCCTGCAATTCTCCCCAGCTCAAATCACTGAGTGAACGCGATGGAAAATAACATTGGATCACTTGAAAAACAGACTGCAGACTCTGTCATTTTACAACACGGTCAATAAACAAGGACAGTATTTCAAAAAATGATTATTTAGAGAATAAAAAACCAAGAAAAATATCATAATAGATGGCTTGGGTCATGAGAATGAATTCTGGGAAGAAACAGAACAAGTAAGGGACTAAAAAAACTGTCCCTGTCTTCAGTTGTATCTCTACTTTCACAGGCTCAGCATGATTCTTTACACATCCACCATATGTCCCCAGACTTTTCTACTTCCATTCCTTTTCCTGCTACTCCCATCTACACCTCATTCCCCTCACCTGAGCTTCCCTGCACCTCTACACTCTTGGACCTCATTACCCTCATCAGTCACTCATTAAAATAGCAACCAGGTTTGTTTGTTTTTTTCCATTTGTTGGTTGTTTGGTTTGTTAGCAGTATTACTCAAAAAATTCTGGACGGATTTCCATCAGACTTGGTGGGAGGACGGGTCTTGGGCCAAAACAGTTTGTTCCCCTGTCCGTTTCCTACCTCACACTTTTGATTTCCAGTATCTGTTTCTGAATTCTAACCTGAGCCTTTATGCCTACCTGTACCTGTCAGTGAGCTATGTGTTAATAAATCACTGAAATCATCCTGCGTCCTTTTATTGTCAGCCTTTGAATCCCATTCTGTATTTCCTGAACAAACTGAATCAACTGCAGGAGCCCATCTCAGCTGGAAAGTGGAAGCAAAATTCTGCCAGTCAGACCTTTAGTTGTGACAGTTTTGAGATTCAAACACATGTTTTCAGTATGTTTGAAAAAAAGTTATGCGGATGAATATATGCTTTTAAAAATGTTCTCTTTTGCCTGGTTTTATGTATTTTATGCTATTCTTAACTTAATTTTAATAATTATTCTGTATTTATTTTTGTTTGTCTGAATGTACTGCAGCTGATACTTCTGTTGGCTGGGATGGTTGTTCTATTTTAGTATAGTATCCTTTAGGCTCTGTGCAGGTGACCATCCTCACCTGTATCACAGGTGCTTGATAGACAGGTGTCAATCATTATTCTAGGCGGTTTTAATCACCCGTTGCACTGCCCTTCTTCCCCCATCATCCCATGCCAGTTTGTGACATTTCCAATCAGTTGTTTCCTGTAAAAGCTCCCACTGAACCCCACACACCAATCACAACGAGTCACTGCTTTGAATTATCTTTATTAAGTAAACTCTACACTTTTAGTATTGCTTTTATCTTTTTTTTCTGTTTTTTATTCTTTTCACGCTAAATTAGAACCTTTTGCAATCAGCACATATAGAACTTTTCAATCAAGCTACACTTTTGAGGAATACAAAAATATCACAGTACATTTTCTACTAAGTCACCTTCACCTGTGAGGTCCAGAGCCAATCAGAGGAGAGTTCAGAACCACAGCAGCTGCCTTAACAGAGATGGAAAGTCTTAAAGTTACAGCACCATGATTGATGAGCTAACCACACTGAAGCCACTCAAACATACTCGTGTCTGATTCCGTTGAGTGTTGTGCATTAAACAGCTCAGTGAAGCAGGGCCTCCAGTGTCGAACCACATCTGTGTTGTAAAACCAAAACACACTCTTTAAAACACGTGTGATGAAGCGGGAGTCTCAGTTTTGTGTAATTTGTTCGTTTGCGTTTGTGTGTGGTCAGAGCGGTTTCATGGCTGCCCCTCGTGACCGACGGGGAGCTCATTCCTGTTAGTGCTCCAGAATGAGACACTGCACCTAAAATGAACCTATAAAAAGCTATACACAGATGCGACTTACAGCATCTTTTATCTGCAGGTTTTGGTTTTACAAGATAGAAAACTTGAAAAGACAACTAGAGCAGTGGGAAGCATCTGGGACTGTCTATGTGTTTGAACTGGTCAGTGATTAGGCAGCTGAAAAGATGGACTCGGTATGCAGTAATTAGAGCAGATTAATGAGAATCAACTACTGGCTGTGCCAAATACTTAGCGTCTTAATTTCTGACTGATAATTTGATGCAAATCCTAATTTTGTTTTATTTTGCATATTTTACACAATTGTGTTTCGACATAATTACAGAGTGAATTTGGTTCATCTTGTTAAATATGTCTAGAAAAACATATCTATCAAAAAATATGGTGAAAAACATTTTGAGATTGGTGCAGTTTCTTCTGGGACATAAGCAGAAGGAATATTTCCACAACCACCAGACAGATTGTGGCGAGCACCAAAAAAAAGAAAAGAAACGTTATTAATCATGTTGTCTTGAGGAAGCCTGAATCAAAAAAATGAAGGCGACACCCAGCCCTGGTGAGAAAAGAAAAGGCTGATCCAGATGTTGCGTTGCACACTGAGCCCAGCTGTGGTTAGGTGGCCTCTGGTTTTGGTCTGGAGCTGTGTTCGTATCACTCCTCAAGCAGGCTGAAATGTAAATAAGGATCCCACACAACAACAACAGCTCCTTGAACATCCTCTCTCTCTCTTTCCATTCCTCTCTGCACACACGTCATATTCTAAACAAAGTATCAAAAAAGATTAAACAAAATACTGAAAAATCCTCACCCGTACTTACAATATAATTTCTCATATTAAACGTTTTTTTTTCCTTGCAAATCTTCCTTTTTTACTCTGCAAAGATTCAGATCCATAGTGAGAGGCTTTTGGCGAGCGAAGCCTCGCAGCTCCAACCACTCTGGAAGGGAATGTTGCAGCATGAAAATGAACCAAAACAAAACTACAAAACACTGGAGGTGAAGTGAGGATGGAGGGTGAGAGATCCCTGTCAATGTCTTCAGTTTTTAGGGGGAAATGGAAGAGACGAGTTACATGAACAAAGGAAGGAGTACACTTTAATTCCACAGTTACACACACATGAACCATGATAGAATGAGAGTGAGCCGAGAACAGAGGAGGGCAGGGAGTCGACCTGGCATCTCCCCTGAGATCTGGGTAGATGAACACACAAAAAGTAAGTCTGTGGGTCAGGGGGTACAGGAGCTGATTGTACTGCCTGTGTGCTGTGTTTGTTTGTTTGTTTGTTTGTGAGTCCACATAGTGAGGAGCAGAGTCAGCATGAATGCAGCCAGCTCAGTGCCATGGCAGTAGCAATGCTGGAGGCTGACTTGGCGCTGAATGGGACTCTTCCATCCCGGGCCCCAGGCCAGCACACCCTCCCACTGGGCAGAGCACTCAGGGGGAGAAGGTTGCCATCTCCAGGGAGATGCGCTGCCAAAGCTCCTTGGTCTGCTTGCCTCTCTTCAGGTTCTGCAGCACGTCGTTAAACTGCATTATGCCCACGGGTGTCAGGCAGAAAGCGCCTCGAGCGCTGCGGATGATGTTGACAAAGTCGTCATAGTCAGCGGGGGTCAGGTGGATGAGCCGGTGGTGGATGTACTGCAGACACAGAGGAGGAGGCATGAATGTACAGGCAGCCTGGATGGACAGAGACTCTGTATGACTGAATAACGATGAGTCACATGATGGAGAATTCATCCAAACATCGACGTCCTGAAATCTACAGTCCCAGTCCAACGTTTGGACAGTTTCCCATTAGTCCCAGTAAAAAGTTCTTACTTTAAGTAAAGATGAAGTATCTTAAATCATTACTTGCTTTCTGTCTGATGAGATATTTCTTCTTACCAGACAGTTTTATTTTTATTTTGACCTGATATAAATGAGATATTCTATCTTGTTACTGAGAAACTTACTGCTTGAAACGGGAACTACCAGAAATTTAAAGCCGTTTGTTTTTTGTACATAACTACAGCTGATCAGGCTTCTGCCCATCTCCCCCTCATGAAAGCATTTACGGCCTAACAGAACGGAGTTAGATGTGTCGTACCTGCAGGTAGGCCTGCTGACAGCGCTGGACGAGTTGGTGGAAAGCCGGTGTTCGGAGGTGGGCGTGGATGTGGGCCGGGTTCAGCCTCTGCAGAGCCTCCATGATGATCTCCTGCAGGACGAACGGACTGAGGACACCTTTTGCTGCTCCGACACAGAACTGGTACACATAGTTGACTCCTGAGAGGCAGAGAGGAGAAGAAGAAGCAGATTGGATATGTAGACAGATAAAACAGGAAGTGATGGTTAAGGAAGATGAGAGTTTCTACTGTGTACTTGTGCTATGACTGTCATAAAAACATAACCCTGCTGCCTCTACATCTAGTGTCCACACTATCCAGCATTTAACAACCTAAAAAGGAGTTTGGAACCATTTTAGTCAGGACAGGCAGAGAAAATGGACTCAGACACCCAGGTTTACTTCCTGATCCGAGTCTTATTAGTCACAACGTGTCCTTCCTGATTCATCACATCCTTCCTGATTTATCACATCCTTCCTGATCTATCACGCCCCTGTAGGTTGATACAACAGGTCAAAGGTCGGCCTGTTTGCAGCCAATAAGGAATGGATGGATGGATGGATGGATGGATGGATGGATGGATGTCTTACCTAGTCTTGCAGCCAGTCCGAGCAGCCATTTGACATCCTCGGTGTAGGGGGGGCTCCTGGAGAAGTTGTTGGGGTGGTCGTTGTGAGCCCTCCTGCCCAGCATCTCCAATGCCAGCATGCCTTCACACAAAACAACAGCCATGTTTTTTTAGTGAACCTGCTGCACTACATGCACTTTGGTTAATAAAATATCATACAACGCTAACTTCTCACCAACTCTGTAGGCAGAATGCAGGTAGTGCAGGCCCTGTTGGCTGATTGGCTGGCTGTGCTGCTCGTCCTCTGCTGGGAAAGCAGTGCTGACCATTGAGCCGGGCTGGGAGGAGAGGGAGGGAAGAGATGCTCCCTGTATGGCCTGGATAGTGGGGCCCGTGTGGACACTGCCAACTGTACAAACAAGACAGGGACATCATAATGTTAAGCATTGGCCACACAATACAATGTCTAATGGAGTCTAAATTTAGATGAAACACACACAATATGCAGTCCTGACCTGCTACAGTGGTGCTCAGAGGCAGGCCGGTCTCAGTGTGGTAAGGATGGACGGCGATCTGAGTCATGGACGGGACAGGGACACCAGGGAAGGTCACAGCTGTGGCTGCCATTGGTGGCTGGGGGCCAGTGGCCACTGAGAATGGGAACTGAGCACCAATGAAGGCTGGGTGCATTCCCTGAGGGGTGAACACACACACATATATATCTATATGAATAATGAATATCAATATCTACACAAGATGCCTGCAGTCATGTATGTAGTCCTGATGTGAAGACGACATCTTAACTATTTCTAAATAAGAAGGAAACTCCGCCCACAGCCCACTGCTTGTATGAAGAGGAGTTCTGACCTGTGGAAATGCAGCCCCAGACACAGGGAAGACGGTGGGTCGGGGGACGTGCTGCAGAGGGTGTCCCAGGTACTGCGGGGTGCAGACGGTGGGGAGATGGGCTTGGATGGTGGTGTAGGGGTGGAGGCCCTGGCTGTGGGGGTGTGCCATGGCCTGCCCAGGTATGGCGTGGGACTGGTAGATGGTGGAGCCCACAGAGATGACGGGGACAACAGCTGCCGCCGTGACGGAGGCTGTGACCGTTGCCATCCCCTGAGACTCCATGTTTCCTCCACTGTCAAGGACACAGCTGGACTCCGGGGGCCTCCTGCCCGAACCCCCGTTGGCCCCACAGCGCCCAGAGGTCTCCCGTGGCTGGCCTGAGCCCCCACCCACTGATTGCTCATACAGCCAGTACCACTGGTGAGCCACCTCAAACAGGACCTCAGGGTACACACCTCCGCCCTTGGCTGCCTCCTCTACTGCCATGCAAGCCTTTTCCAGCATCACGTTGTCCTGGAAAGAGACAAAGACAGACGGTGGAGGGAAGAAAATGTCTGATGAGTAAAGAGGACTGTCCATAAAACGTTGTCTTCCTTCATTGCAGTGAACTGTAAAGCATCTCCCACAGTACCTGCTCTTTGCACTGCACCAGGGCTCTCTGGATCTCATTGGGATTGAGGGCGTGAGCGTGAGGCAGGCAGCTCAGGGCCAGCTCTGCCGCTGCTCGGACCATGTTGGGGTCCCTGGCCCGTGACGCTCGGTCAGCTAAGGACGCCACCTCCGGAGGGGTGAGGTGACCATCCCAACACTCCACCAAAATGTTGAGGGCAGCGCTGCCGATCTCCATGGCCTGGCCTGAGAGAGGGAGACAGGATACAGTATGTGGGCAGGAAGGTGACACAGGATTTGGAAATCTGTTCTCTCTCTCACACACTCGGCCTCACCAGTGATCCAGGACACGTGGGAGGAGTAGGTCCTGGACAGCCAGTTGGGTGAGACAAAGTTGTGGAGGCCGAGAGCATACAGGCCGATCTCAAAGGCACACAGGTGCAGGTTTCTGTGGGGCCCCTGGTGGCCCCCGCTGGCTGAGGGCTGGGTGAAAATGGAGGTGGAGGAGTTTCCTCCAGCTTTGATCAGCACCGTCTTGGCCAGCTCAAAGTAAAAATGGGCGGCGGCCTCTGATGGTTGGTTGGGTACATGGGGCGCGTGGCACTCTGGACGCCGCCCTTTGTACCTGAACAAAAGGAAAGCATGAAATTTAAATTCATCTTAGTTAGAATGAAGACAAACAACCAGCTTTAACAGAGCGGGAGGATCTGTCCAGGCAGGTCGGAATCAGACTCAATATTTTCATGAAAATGTTAACAGGCAGCGTTTTATTAACCCTCCCTGATGAGTCGGAGGTCTGGGTTTACCTGCTGGTGTCGGTGCTCTTGGCCCTGGCGCCGCCGCCTGCCCTGCGAGAGCCGCTGGATGAGGAGGAGCCCAGCGAATCAGATGATGAGCTGCTGATGCTGTCGCTGTCCTGGCCCCTCCCCCAAGACGCTGCTGCCCAGCCGCCTCGGAGCGGCCGCCGGCTGAGAGTGGGGGAGCTGTCTGAGGTCGTCTCCGGAGCGCTGCTGTCGATACTTGCCATGCCTGTGCAAACCACACACACACATCACACTGACACTGATTCACTGTCTGATGGATGGATCACACTGTGTCAAAGAGGTGGACGGAAACAGTGATGGTTTGTGGACTAGCCTGCTGTTTGTAACAGTCGCCATCGTGGATTTTTGGTGCCAGAAGTGACCATATTTGGATGAGAAGGTGGGGAAATGAGGGTATCAGCCTGCCAGGGCTGGGTATCGTTAGCATAGCAAATGCTAAGCTATAAGCTAATGGTAGTCTGGTTAGCACGGTACATGCGTAATTCATGTTAACTGTGATATTAATTTGGATGCTAATTCAACAAGTGAAAAACAGGCATAAAAATATCTTATCAGAGAAAATGAACGTCCAACTACACAACATTACAATAACACAACACTGAACAAGACATTTTAGGGGACCAGAATGGACCAAGGACACAGTAGGGTAGCAAACGTATCCATACCCTGGTGATTTAGGCCAAAACTAATTAGGAAATTAATAAATGAGGTAAAAAAACATTTTCTCATATGTTTCTATAGATTTTTCACCACCTGCTGGCCATTAGAAAGAATGCAGGTCCATGGCACTTCTGCATTAGCTTTACTTTTCAGACTCTTTTCATACAGTGTAAAGATGGCAGTGTGTAAAAAATATACATTACCGCTAAAGGATTTACCGGTGTGTTTCTTCTTCTGCCGGACAGGTGAGCCCCAGCAACGTTGGCCGTATCCACAGCGTGCCCCCAGTGCCAGCCGACTGGGCACCGTGGCCTCCAGCTTGAACGGAGC
Source organism: Chaunax sp. Z400 (assembly GCA_037577475.1). Taxonomy (NCBI): domain Eukaryota; kingdom Metazoa; phylum Chordata; class Actinopteri; order Lophiiformes; family Chaunacidae; genus Chaunax; species Chaunax sp. Z400. The sequence goes on from CM075193.1 coordinate 3,235,846, forward strand.
CGTTTCATTCTGCTGCTCACTTGATGGAGGAGGACCATCAGCGACTGCAAGGAGAGAAGAAAAACAGATGTATGTCCATCGAAGATACCAAAAATCATCATCATTGCATTATGCATTTATTTATTTTTAATGAGGGTGCTGTAAATGAATTTAACTACGTGCATGTTTTCAACCAAACACCTCTTAGTGTGTATAGTGAAAACATAAGACACCTCACAGCTAGCTAATAGCTAATAGCTAGAAAAGGGGCTCTCACCATGCTCCCTGGTCTCAGCAGTACTCTCCCCTGCTGAACTGTTCTGCACTGGGTTCAGGTCAGCCTGGTGAGCCACCTCTTCACCAGCCAGTGCTACAGTAGAGGAAGAGGAGGAAGACGAGGCGGCCACAGTGGTTGCAGATGAAGATGAAGGGGCGTGTTTGGAGACCCCCCCTGTGGCTCCACTCACTCCATTGTGGCTGGCGGCGGCGTGTTTCGAGGGGCTGCGCTGGCTGCCAGCTGCTGGCTTACTGGAGTAGAAGGAGCTCAGCGTCTGGGGCTTGTGGGTCTGACTCTCCCGGTCCAACAGCTTATCGAGTATCTGAGGACAGGAGGAGGGACTGATATCGATCATTACATAACATAATTGTTACCTGATTGTTACCTGAGGCCAGGGTAAAGGACCGTATATGTGCTGCTGTCATCTATACACTGACCAGAACTAAGAAGTTCATCTATTTATTGTTGTATTTCTTTCCATAATCTTTTAAACACTTAAAAATGTTCCTTTCTCTCATCGTATTCCTGGGCTGGAGGAAGAGAAAAACAGGTAAAAAAATTGGTCCTAATGGTCAGACTGACCACAGTAGCGATGGCTACCTTTTTGAGCTTGCTCTGGTCATCCTTATAAGTGATCATAAGAGCCAGAGCCAGGTCACCTTTCACCCGTCTAGTTCCCTCACACAGCAGAGGATGCTCAGCTTCACTCACTGTGGTCTTCATACCTGCAGACGCACAAGAGGGTGGAGGGAGAGGAAGAATCAGAGCAGGCAGTGAGGTGGAGGAAGGTGGAGCAGAGGAAAAGAGACAGAAACAGAAGAAATGAAGGAACAGAATAATAACAGTGCCTTCAGGTGGTGTTGGAATAATCAGAAAAATGTGTTCCCAACTGTGAAAATTCACATGTACGCCACCAAAATTCACAAAAAACTTTGGTTACAGAGCTTTAGACACAGAAATATGGCAGAAGAAAGCAAATGTTTCGTTGATGGCTTGTGCTGAATATGATTTTGTTTTTTACAATGAGAACATCCAGAGTGGACATGAATGCCCTACAAACGTACCAAGTGCAGCTACAGCAGCCTCGAAGCCCAGCTCCTCATCACCAGGCATCTCGTTGTTACGGTTTCGGCTCGGTGGACGGGAGCCTGTCGGGGACACAACTGCACAAACAATATGGAGAAAAGAGAAAGGAATGTTAATTCTTACAGTTCCCATTCAAAATGTCTTTTATTTGATGTGTACTTCATTTTTTAAATTTTGGCTCATATGCAAACATGGAAGCCAAAGAGTCAAAGATCCATCCTGCAGCCACCAGGAGGTGATCTACATGTTTTAGCTTCCCTTCTGGGGGCCGTCATGTTTCATCTTTATACACAGCTAATTGTCGAGTATTAAAAAAATAACGAAATAAATAATAAAGCGAAATAATATTTTAATTTAGGTTATTAAATCTTATATTATTGTATCAAAAGATAAATAATAATGTTGCCAAACATCATTTGTATTAGATTGTGTACAGAGGCCTTACGGTTATCATATTACTGCAAAGTTACTGGTTTTTAGTTTCTGCTTGGTTGTTTGTTGCATGTTAGAAACCTCCTGCTCCAAATAAAGGCAACAAAGCCACGAAAACAATATTAAATATATATTTTTAAAAACTTTACAGTAATTGGTCTTGATTTTTCTGAGCAGGATATTTTATTTTGAGCTCCAACTGTACATCCCCAGAATCTATGAAGAGAAAACTACACTTTGCTTATGTTACGTTTCAGACATGTTAAATGTTAAAATGTCCAACGATCAAACACTAATTGGTGCTTACCTGGGGTACACAGCACATCAAAAATGAAGCTAGCCAACATGAGAGGCAGCACAGGCCTGTAATCACAGAAGTTCCCGTCTCTGAGCTGCTCGGCTCTCTCTCTGATGGCAGACATCTCCACCAGGCCCAGAGGAATCTTCTTCAGCAGAGCCACCACCTCCGACTCCTGGTAGGCCAGCTTCACCTGGACAACACACATGAATATGACAATAAATGGGTCAACATTGCTTGATGAGCATAAAGTCAAGGTCTCCTGAAGCTATACAGCTGCATCGTGTGGGAACAGCCTCTCAGGAAACAACCAATCACAATGCATTAAATGCTAATGATGCTAATGGTTTGTACAATATTTACAATGCTTTGCAAACACATTCAGTTTCCTTTATTGCATTAACTGCACATCATTATGTACGACACATGTAGTGTGGAATATTACGCCCTCTTGTGTTGACTGATGACACCTCTATTCATGCCTCAGAGCAGATGATTCCTAACCCGGTCGCCACAGTCATCCCTCAGTTCTGTTTCCCTGAAGAGCCCCTGTTAGTTTGAGCAACTTCCACCTCTGTTGTGAGTATAGCTGCTAGCGGAGCGCTAACTCCAGTTTTAGAGTCTTGGAATGAGCATCAAACTTAAACAAACGAAGAAGTCTTGCGTTCCCTCGTGTCCTCAGGACTACAGCAGGTCTTTGCATGATAAGGACCATTATGATGTCCCGTCTGTTGGCGTGTTGTCCACGTCAGAAGAGTTTGTACGTTTTGTTGCCAGCTCCTGCTCTCACCATGACCCCCACCTCTCAGAGTCGAGGGACCTTGATGGTAAGGAGATTTTGTTCCAAGTCCTCGTTGGTGATTGGGCTGGCCTACAGGGATTTTGTAGAACTGAGCTTGAGCCAGAGCCTTCTGAGAATGCTAGCCAGCTTTATAGCATAGTGAACTGTTACCAGATACAATAAATGTGACCCTGCAGTCATTCAATGCAGGCAACTTTTAGGATTTTTTGAGTACCTGTCCATCCTGTGTGTGTGTGTGTGTGTGTGTGTGTGTGTGTGTGTGTGAGAGTGACAGACCTCCAGAGCTTTGGTAGACGCCGGTGGTCTCTGAAGTTCCAGGGAGAACATGCCGGTGCTGAAGGCCAGGTTGTGAAGCTCCAGTCGTTCACTGAGAACAGTGAGGAGGAAGGCGGCTTTGGACAGCGTGTTCGTGGCTACCTGTGTCTGACGGCTGGTTGATACCTTGCTCTTCTTCCCCTAAATCCAACATAATAATAATATTAATAATAATAATAATGATGATGTCAGAACATGAAACAAAACCTTACTTGTAAACAAGCAGAGTCACGCTGTTTTTTAGCACTGAGTAATACAAACATATTAGACAGATCTGATGGTTTCCTTCTCAATATTCCAATACATATTTCACGATACAGACTGAAGAATGTGTTTTAGGGTCCAGGCCCGTGAGACTGTATCTACCTTAGTTTGTGGCTGCTCCACTTTCAGGTCTGGAGGGTTGGCTAACAGGTCTCTGGCTAGCTCCACAGCTAGCCGGCAGGCCTCATGACTGTAGCCATGAGCATGGAGGGCCTCAGCACACGCAAACAGCACCTGCACACAAACATAGCAACAATATTCAAGTCAGGGAGAGGAGCACTGGAGACATCGCATCATCACATCAGTGTTGCTGAGTCTGGAAGTCAGGTGTGAACACGAGTGAACATTTAATGCAGAAGACCAACAGAACCAGTGGTCAAGATTTCTTCGTCTGTTTCACAGCAGTCATACGACTGCTCATACCAGTCAGCATTTTCCTGCTACAAACAAATGTTATTATATCGTCCTTTGAAAATCAGTAATCCTGTAGTCTGTGCTGCTGGAGAACACATGTAAAAATTACAACATCACAGGAGAAATGTAAATCAGAATTTCTTCTTTTGGCGATTACAATTTTTAAAGTGTTAAATGATGTGAAACAGATATTTTATGTTGAATGACCTTTAAGTATGAAATGTTTCAGCTGTAAACATGATCATGGACACTCGGTCCTCCTTCCTTACCTCCATGCGGCCCTCCTGCTCCAGAGGTTTCATTCCTGCAAAGATGTCTGGCTCCTCCTCCTGGTGGTTGTCAGCCAGCTGTCTGTCTCCTCCCTCTTCTGAGGCAACACTCAGGTAGTATGCCTGATAGTCGTCCTCACCCACAGCCTCTCCTCCCGTAGCTCCACCTGCTGCCTCTGCTCCTTGGTTGGCTGGTCCACCTGCAGCTGCTGCCCTGCTCCCTGCTGCTGCTGCTCCAGCAGAAGCCGCCTCTCTGTGGCTCTGCGGTGGCTTGGCAGACACTTCAGTGGTACCTGATCGTGCTGTAGTGGTAGAGGTGGAAGGCTGGTTGCTGCCAGCTGAGTCTACATCTTCATCTTTGTTCTGAACAGGCTCCACCTCTAGCTCTGCTTCCTTCTCTGCAGCGCTGGGCATGTCCATAACAACCACCACCGTCTCTTTGGAAAGGAAGCAAGGTGGAGCAGGCTCTACAGCAGGAAGTACAGGTGAAGCATGGCTCACGCGCTTTGTTTCAAACATCTTGCTCCCACCGCTGCTGCTGCTGTACTTGCGGGAGTCCCGCAGCAGTGGGCTCGGGGAGGGAAGCATCTCCGGCGGCGGCGGTAGAAACTCAAAGGTGTTGCTGGCCTCAGCCCCCAGAGCTAGACTGCAGCCATCGTCCAGGCTGAGCTCAGCCAAGTCTGGCTCCAGGGAGCTGTCCTCACTGCTGGTTCTCCTCTTGGCGCTGGCATGTTTTCCACCTCCTAACCCTCCGCTTCCTCCAGGACCTCCTACAGATGCCCCCTTCCCACTTCCCTGTGTCAGTTTCAGCTTTCCTCCAGAGGAGGAACCCGGCCCTTTGTACATGCACTTCCCTCCTCCATCTTCCAGGGACAGAGAGACGCTCCCTCCCAGACGGACCAGCATCCCTCCCCCTCCACTCATTGACAAACCCTTCCTCTTGGTCAGTATGGTCTCCTTGGGTCGCACTGCCACCTCCTGTTGGGATGAGTGGACACCTCCTCTTCCTTTATAATCTCCCCCAGTTCCACCTTCCACTCTTGGCCCTCCCCCTGATTCAGACGGATCTCCAGCCCCTCCTGCAGCAGCTTTGATTCCTCGTTGGAGCTGCACTGCCCTGGACCAGCAGAAGGTGGCGCTCTTCTTATCAGCGCTGCAGTATGTGATTCCGTCCAGTGGATAGGCCACCTCCCAGTTGAAATAGCAAGACTCCACTGCAGGCTTGAAGCCCTGGAACAGTTTATCGAGGGATTTGCGATGTTGTCCCCGTTTAACGATCTCTATAACTTTTAGGTGCCACTGCTTCAGCTGGCCTGCCAGTTCAAGACGCCTGGAAGAGAGGAAACAGTACAAGTTTTTTATTCAATCCCTACTTAATGTTCACTCTCCTTGGACAGCATGGTGCCAATGGTCTCACCTGCAGGGACTCATGGTGGGGTCGAGCACAGCTAGCCTCCATAGCACCACCATCTCATCACACATGCTGGCACAGGCGTGAGCTGCCACCTCTGATTGGCCGTTGCTGCGCCCTGTGTGGCCACTGGCACTGCTATGAGACGCAGAGGTCCGAACACTGTACCACCAGCTGATGATCTGAAAACAGTCACACGAGTACTTAAATATTCATAATTAAACGGCAACACACACAGAAGTCCATAAAAACACCACAAAAATCCTCATCCAATCATATTTATACATTAACTCCTTCTCCTCTATTGTAAATGGCTGCTTGTTTATTTGCTGATGCTGTTGTCACAGTGTCACAAATCACAAGCTTCATCTTTGAACTTCCAATCACTTGCCAAATGTTATTGTTCTCCGTGGCTTTTGAGAGGTAAGTTAAAGCCAAACTTTTATATACTCATCTCTGAATTTAATCAGTTTGATCGCTACCTTTCACGGCTATTCTTCCCCACGGTTTTTGAAAGAGTAGAATACTTTTGTTTAACCAGAAATATACGTTTTATTGCTTTTGCCAAACTAACCAAACTCCCTTTATAAAACACTCATTTTAACACAGTCATGGTCATCTTCAGTCAAACTCAACAGAAACAAAACAAAACTCACTAAAAACATTTCGGCTCATCTTTCTACTACTAGTCAAAATAAATCCTTAGATCACTGCATATGTTGAATGTTGGTGTGAACGGGTGAATGCCGGCTTGTGTTGTAAAGCTCTGATTGGTCAGTCAGACTAGAAAGGTTCTATATAAGTACAGTCCATTCACCATCAGCAGTTTGTGCTTATTTCTGGACACTTGAGTGGAAAGATTTATTACAACACTGCCATCTAGTGGTCTGGAATTGAAACACAACAGAAAAGGAACTATCACATATCTTTGCAAGTGAATTAATGTTTCAAAGTGTTTTTGAAAATCGATACAGTATCTATATTTTCTTTACTTGTAGTCTTCAGACGTCTAAACATTACGACTCATAAAATAATCCCTGTATGTATTACTGAGGATGTACCTGTTCGTAGGTGAGACACTGCTCAGTGAGGATCTCAAGCAGCGGAGCAGCGTTGCTGTCCCGCCTCTTGAACATCTCCCTGACGATGGAAAGAAGGTTCCAGATGCCTTCTGGCTCTCTGCCCCTCAGAGGTCGTAGCAGACACGCCCACTCAGCGGCGGCCGGCGGTTCAGTGGACGACAGGTACATGGAGTTCACATCACTGTGGATAACACACACACACACACACACACACACACACACACACACACACACACACACACACACACACACACACACACACACACACACACACACACACACACACACACACACACACACACACATAAAATGCAGAATTTACAAGGTTTGAATGATTCAGAATCTAAATTCTGTTAAAGGTGTAAAAGAAGTGTTTTATCACTGCAATGAAGTTTAGAATATTTCAGCTAAAGCAAAAAAAAAAAAGCATTACGGATCATTATGTGAGACAGGTAGTGTGTACCTGAAGACGACAGGTGAGGGCCCACAGAACTTGTGCAGAGTCTTTTTGATGTTGTCGCTGAGGGTCGACTCATCCAAATACCAGGTGCTCTGGTCCGTTGCTGAGGGACCAGCTGTGGGGTCTACACACACACACACACACACACACACAGACACACACACACACACACACACACACACACACACACACACACACACACACACACACACACACACACACACACACACACACACACACACACACACACACACACACACACATCATATAGTGATGATATGGATTTTCTCTCTGCCCTGCATAATGAAATCTAAGAACTCTATTATTCTGTTTTCTTTGAAGGCTTTTTCTTGCCTCGGTGCTGAGACTGAACAGACCTGGAGAGCATCTGTGGTTTGAAAGAAAAAGAATCTCTTTCCTTCAAATGTTATAATGGACAAAAGCTCTGAGATATAAAGTACATTTCAGTCCAAATCCTGCCCAAAGCTTTCTGCCACAACAATACCATTCCTCCCTCCAGGGATGCTCCTCCTCTTCACAACTGTTTGGACTCAATATGTGAAATATTTCCTAGATCCTCCCCTAATGCTCGAGGTAATATTACTGCCATCTGGCTACACAAATATGTAATAATCAAGACTAAAACCCTTCTTACTTTCAGATACAGGTTGACTTAAACGATCAGAAGTTGTCCCTGGTTGTGATATGAGTTCAGGATTGTTTTTCCTCTCGCTGTGTGTTGTGAGGAATCAGTGTTTTCATGACTGTTACTGTACCTGGAGCTCCACACACAGTGTTGATGGCAGTAGACTGAGAGGAGAGCAGCTCATCCAGCAGCCGTTGAGCTGTTGGCAGGATCTGTTCACACAAAATGGAATGAATATCATACTCGGTTTGTCATTTAGATGTAAGACACAGAGTATGCCATATTGACAAAAACAAGATTGGTTGTGGAGCCGTCTTTAACAGAAACCCAGCTTTTGAGCAACATCTGCTGTTTCCAACCAAAACCACCGCCATGCAGGCGAAGACGATGGAATAACGTGGATGGCAAGACTGGTGGTGGTTCTGTTTTATTTATTCTATTTAACTTTAATTTGTGGTGCTGTGGCCATACACACCTACCACACGCTGCAGGCACACTCAATGCATATGCACGGTAGTTGAGGCTACAAAAGCTAATGAATGTGTGGCCTCTCAGCGTGTGTTTTGGTTTGGTTTTTGCAAAGTGAGTGACATCCTCCATCATCGTATGGACACCCATAAACGTACATTTTGTTTAATAGTTTGGTCAATAAAGAGAACAACTGGTTGTTACCTGCTGAGGCAGCTCACTGATGAGGTACTGGGCAAATTTTTGGAGCTGGTCCCTCTGCAGCCTGGACAAGGACTCAGAGACGGGAGCCCTCAGACATACTGCTGATGCCTGCACATCCACACAGACACACAACATGCACTAAGTACCAACACCCAGTAGTCACAGTTAACAAGTTCACTATGTTACACTCAGAGAATCTAATTTACAATTTACATCACAGAAGACTCACCATTTCAGCAACATACACATATTTTCTGTACATTTGAAAAAAATTATTTTACAACAGCTGATGTACTGACAGTCAACAGGACAACATAAGTGATGACTATGGAGTCATGTTGCTTTTCAATGATCCATTCTACATCATTTTGTATTGATTATACTTTTTAAAAACTGACTGTTTAGTTTAAAACTCCAAAATAATAATAATAAGTGCTCATCATAAAGGGATACGTCTTTAAATTCTTTATTTACTTTATTATTGGTATTCCTCAGGGAAAATAACTTTGTGTGGCCCTCAAACAAATTTCAGTCAAGACTGATCACTGAGGCTAGACTAGTCAATTTTGACTTGAATTCTTCATCTGATGATGACGACGTTGTGCTTCACACATCCTGTGGTGGATTAAGTCTCGTGTTTGGTTTTCGGTCGATAAAACGAGATTGAGTTGATGAAAATCCTTTGGGGTGGACACAGACTCACATTATGGATCCTGAAGAGGCAGAGCGCCACGACGTGGGCGCACCATTTGGCCCCAGCGCCACACGTGCAGCTGCAGGAAGTAATGCGGCAGCGATCAAACATGACGGCCACGTTGTAGGCGCCTTTAGACTGACCAGCCTGACTGGTCACCACTGTGGCACTGAGATGGAAGCCTGGTACAGAGAGAAAGACAAAAAATATTTATTTCACTCACTCAATTTAATGGATCTTATAAGTGTTTTATTACTGAAAGGTGCTGCTATTAAGAAATATGTTGAAACTGTGCCTTGGAATCACATGATGTCATCATTATAAGCTTAAATCTAGTTGGTATGGCCTAAAGGGCAAACGTTACTGTCTACTATAACAGTACAACTGGAATGAAAGTTGTCCCTTTTTCACAGCCTGTTCAAAGCAGAACTGTTGGCTTTTACTGCACCTCACAGTTCTATATATATAATGAACAAAGATGGAATGGGGGGGTCATTATTGTTCCGCCTCTGAGCCGAGTGTGGAGGCAGTAACAGCCCGATCAACGTCTTTATAAAAGGAGCAAGGTGGTTGTGATGTTTTTCATGTGGAGACACAATCAGGAGACTTAAAAGGCAGCTAGTAGCAGTTAGCCGCTAACTCAAAATGTCTTCGACTCTGGGAGACAGCGTGAGGTCTGGGAGCTCCTTACCCTCCATGCGGAGGACGAGATCAGCCGCCATGTTAACAGGGAAGGAAAACGACTGTTGTCATGTTCTTCCCATGTTTACGAAGCGCTGCTCGACACATACGTACAACATCACACGAGATGTGCTGTTTCACATTAATGCTACTAGCTGCGTTTTAAGCCTCCTGAGTGTTCAGTGTAAATAAAGGAGGTTAGAGAGTTTGTCTTTGCTGCCATTGTGTGACTTCTGTGTACAAAGGGCTAATGTGTGGTCAAAGTGACGCACCGATCTGCAGGGGGTCTTTGACAGCTCTGACCCTGTAGAGCTGTTCTCCACGTTGGAATTCATCTGGACTCCCATTAGCCAGGCAGGAATATAACCTGCAGCAGGAGGAGGATAAGACACAGATGTAACACACAGAGAACAGAGAGGAGGGGAGGAAAAGAGAGATGAAAGAGGGGAAGGCAAGACGATGGAAACCAAACTAGTTACTGAGTAAATAAACAGTGCTGAGTCCTGTTTATCCATCTATCTGTCTTTGTTCTAAGCCCTTCTTTAGCTTCGTCTGTCTACGTCTGTCTGTGTGATGAATCTGAGAGGATACAGATTTAGGCTACAACATGGTAAAATCTGCATTGTTCCACTTTAATAATACGCAAAACTGTAGTTTCGTGGATATCGATAAAGTTTTTAACGAAGCCGTGGTCTCAAAGCATAACATTATTTATCTTTTAATTTACCCTAAATGGTACCTTTTCCATCATAATACATTACTGATTACTGAGATCATGAAAATCAAGTGAGAAATACAGTAATTTTCTCATAAGCTTACAAACAATCAGAATTATTTTTATGACAGTGGAGTCGCCTCCTGCTGGGTATTAGAAAGAATGTAGGTTTAAGGCACTTTGCCATTGGCTTCACTATTTATACCCAGAAGCTCCAGCAACTATTTATACAGTCTATGATGTTAATCTGACACAGGTGGTCTGTGTCTATGGTTCCTATTATGTTCTCTCATAGCCCTCTCTTATAATAACCAAGGGGGTACCGCAAGACTCTGTGCTTGGTTCTTTATTATTGCAAATAATACATAAATCATATAACGTCTAATTGTATGCAGATTCAACACTTTCACATCCACACGGCTCTTCTCCAACCCCAGCCATGTTGAGAGAAGAATCTACCTTTAATTTTCCACAGACATCCTCTGCAGAACCTCAAACCCTTCTGATGAATGTTGGCAGGCATCATCGTGTACTTGGCTCTTCAACTGCTAACAGTTGGCAGGACTGTCGTCGGCACAGCCCTCATAAAAAGGTGAAGAAAAAGGTTCTCACTGTTCTCACCTAATGTCCTCCTCGTTCTCGGGGAAGCTCCAGTAAGCGATGCGGAGCTGGAGCTGTTCTGGGACAGGGGGGTAGACCTTCTCCACCACCTCAAACGGGATGTGGAACGCTACCTGCTTCGCCGACAACTCCACCAGTGGGATCACCTGGCCATCTGGCAAAGACCACAAAGGAGAGGAGGATTAGTGCAGTCAGCAAGATGTGAGAAGACAGACAACAGGTGGGGTGAGCATTTATGTTCCTTTATTCCAGTATGATCGGAGGATGCAGGACGAATGACCTCGACTACCGGACAAAGTAGTTATAGTTATGGCTGAGCAGCAGAGGTTCGCTGCCCTCTCTGGTTGAAAGTTTCAGTCCGTTACACACCTGGAACAGGTTGGGAGTGATAAGAGGTGTGTGCACCAGTACCAGTGATGTCACCATGCACTAACTCACATAGAGTACCCTTCTGCAGCGCTGCATCAAGGCGAGAAATGCTCTCTGTGATCTGGCTCATGGAGGCCTAGCACCCAAACCAACGGACCCCAGACCACCCCGGCTCATCATCCTACAGATGCATCATGACCAAGACAGGCGAGAAGCAAGCTGCGTTTCTGCAAGCCTAACATGCACATGTTCCAGGACGAGTCAGAGGGCTGCTTTCAAGGATGTCAAAGCAAAGGTGAAAGGAGTCTCTGGTACAGTATGTGGTGTACTCATCACTGCAGGCTCCTGGAATATGCATGGCATTGATCAATTCCATAAAGAGAGATGGTGCAGGTGGTTCTGCTGCAGGAAACACACTCACTGAATTGAACATAAATACAAATATCTTTGCCTACTGCAGAGTCATTTTAGACCTGCTGTATATTGATTCTGCACTATATAAATAACATTGTCTTGACTTTTCAGTAGAGAATGAAGACTCCAAAGCAGAAACAGCAACAAACCTGAATGAAAGTCTGTGTTTGTAGCTTCATCAATGACAGATTACACCAGGATCCTTTTTGCCCATTTTATAAGAATGACATGACAAAGTTCTGGTAAACTATGCTGATATTTGCCAGGCCTACAGTAGTTTAAACCCACATATAGAGGCAGTTCCTGACGGCCACAAGCACAGCTACAGACTTCTGTTGTTGAGGTTTTAACATATTGATGATAGAAAATCTGTGAAAAATGAAGACATCTAATTAAACAGTGTGTGTGTGTGTGTGTGTGTGTATGTGTGTGTGTGTGTGTGTGTGTGTGTGGAGGGGGGTCTACTGAAGAAAGCACAGCGACAGTAGTCTTACTGAGGACAGAGTGGTCTGCCACCGAGAGAAGGAAAAGGGATGGATCTCAGATTACAGACCTTATTTCCAAGACACTACTTGTGCTTCTGTTCACCATTTATGGAGGAAAGCACTCAGTGCATAATGTCATGGTGTAAAGATAACTAGATACAGCATTAGCAGGGATCCATTCATTCCTTTTTTCCCCTTTTTTCTTAGGAATAACTTCTGAACGAGAAACTGTTGAGCCTCATAGGCTTGTTTGTGCAAACAGAGAAGAAGCACCACAGATATGATTGAATGAAATCTGACGTTTAAGAGTGTAGCAGCAGAAGGCCAAGTGAATAAAAAAACAAAACCCAAGGACAAAATAAAGTCAGGGTGTGATTGTCTGAGAGGAGGCCTTTGTGAGAACCAGGGGAAGAGCTCCGTCTGTCAGGCCAACTTAACACGGCTCCAGGAAAAAACGAATGCATTTATCACTGCACACAATACTAAACAATATTTACACGACAATGTCAACACATTGTTTTATTTTCTGCTGATAATATGAAGCAATTAGAAAGTCAAACTTTACAGCTGTTGATGTTTTTATCTCAGCTTGATTTTCTGCTTGTGCTAAAAAACATCATGTTACATGCTTGTATTGTTTTATTCAAGAAATAAATGTCCGTAAAGGTTATTGACATTTCTAAGAATATTTTTTTTTAATGAAATATACTTTTTAAACCTACAACTACCAGTGACAATTACAGCTTCTGGTAATAATACGACTCTGACTCATGTCACAGTGTAATGATTGTAATGATTTCCTTTTTGTGCCACAGGTAAAATAAATGTTGTGTTTTGGAATAACCATCCATTTAAAATGTGTGAATCACATTTCTACTGTATAGAAGGAAACTGGGACAGTCTGTCTAACAGAAAAGAGCTTTAAACCTGAGGAGAGCGGGGAGGCTGGGTAGTAACAGAGCTCATTTTGCCAGCCTACAATTGGCTGTTGCAGGTGAATGACAGCAAGCTGCCCACCAATCAGCTGCCAGCACAGAGGGGAAACCACTCAAACAGCTGTTCCTTTGTAGCTAGCTGCTGAAGAGCTGAGGACCTGCTCAGTATTTTCTCTGGATCACTTGTTGTCTCACTGCCTTCCTCCTTTCTGTCCGTTTCTCTCCACGCTGACGTCCACCTACGGAGCGCAGGGTGGGACATTATACTCCTCTACTACAATAAACACAGGATCCTCTGCCCTGTTAAAGTGGCGAGTACATTACCTTCAACCACACAGCTGACACACAAAAACACAACCAGGTTAGGTTAAAATAAATGAATGAGTAACGCAGGAATATCAGCGTCTCCTGTGGAGATAATACCAGAAGCAGCTCAGTGAACTGGTGGGGCAGTTATCTGTGCCATGCTGTCTCACCAGGGGCAGTTATCTGTGCCACACTGTCTCACCAGGAAAGGTTTCTTCCTCCATTTCAAACCCACAAACACTGAGACCAGTCTCCACAGCCTCTGTCCTGGTGGGAAAATGGAGTTGAAGTTTCCTCCTCCAGCCCAGCCTGTTTACCTTTGCAAAGGAGTTAAATGCACTGTAGTCAATGATCCTCACTTGAACCCAGTGCCAAGACTGTCAGAACTCGTCTTCTTCTGCTTGTTGGCAGGATTGACGCTGCTGCCTCTTATTTTTAGACTCTAGTGTTTCATTCCCCCCAAACTTTACAGGTGAACACCTCCACCTGCTGAATTTGAGTGTGGAGATATGGCGCCTGTTAAGTCAATAAAATCAATGTGGCTTTGTATCCATTATTTGATAAGATCAGCAACTTTTTGTTTTTGTTTAAAACCGTTTGTTCAAAGTTTGGAGCATCATTCCTATCATATCATTAAGCATAATTCCAATTAATGTGGAGCGGATAACGTGTCCGATACTTCCTCACTGCAGACATAAGCTAAGCTAAGCTAAGCTAAGCTATACTTTATTGTCCCCCGTGGGTAAATTCCTCCTCTGCATTGACCCATCCCTGAGCAAAGATACTGAACTCCAGTTTTCTCCCTGAGCTGCCTTTATGGCACCCGGGGAGAAAACTGGGGTTCAGTATCTTTGCTCAGGGATACTTCCACATGTAGACCTGGGGGAAGTGGGGATCGAACCACCGACCTTCTGATAAGTGGACGACCGCTCTTACCACCTAAGCCACAAGAAGAAAACTGCCATAAGTGAAACATCTTTTTTCTTGTATTACAGTCAAACTAATAGCGATAACAATGTGATTCCAACCTCCAGACGTAATTTTCATGGTCACTGCATTTTTATAAACTATGAGACATTCTCAATGAGAGTGATTATCAGACTTCTACCTCTTCTGCACTGATTAGCTACAGGTCACATGTTAATACGTGGCAGAAATGGGCTTCATCAGGAGATAATATGAGTTATGGTTTGTCTCCTTCCATTCTTTGCACCTTAATGATAACCATTAATAACAATATTTTCATATCTTGATGAAACCCTCCTTGGTAGGCAGTTAAAAGCCTGAGTTGAGCTGCCTCACAGTGTAATTTACAGGTAAATCTTTGATAAAGTCAGAGGGCTGTGTAGGTTACAGCCTTCTTTATCAAAACCTGCCACACTGGCCCATGTAGCCATCTCAAAAACAGAGAAAAAAAAAAGAAAACACATCCTTATCTGCCATGGAGGTTAGCTACTGATAGTCCTCCTTGGAGTTTACAGCAAGATATGGACATCTTTTGGTCAGATAGAAAGAATTACATTTTGCAGAGAGGACAGTTAAAACAAGAAGCAGACTCAGTAAAGCTACAGTATTAGATGAAGTCCAAGAATTTTGGCTCAGCGATCAGTCAGACCTGCAGGTGACCTGACACCCAGGAACGTCTTACCAAACACATTCACGACAAAAACAGCTGTAAACCTACAAATCTTTAGAGAGCATTTCACTCGGGCAAAAAGTATTTTTAACCTTTTTGAACTACTTGGGTTCAAAACACTGTATATTTAAAAATCAACAATCTTTTTGTCCTCAGTGGAAAGAATAGCTCCATCCTGCCAAACACTAAAACCCAGCTCTCAACCACGAGCAAACCTCTGACAAAGATGGAGCTGGTGCGAGGACTTGGCACTATTGTTATTGGAATAGTCTTGTGACCTCTGCTAAAGAAACTTGTAATAAATGACTGTTTGCTATGAAACCACTAAAGGCATGCCACTTGTGGAAGATGCTGGATTTGGAATCTTTTCCGAACTACTTCACATCATGCTGGATGATGTATGGATATAGAGCAATAAGTCCCACAGCCAAGGAGGTAACGTTTGTCTGTTAGCAGCAATACTCAATAAGTTATGAATGGATTTCGATGACATTTAGAGGAGCGGTAGGGCACGGCCCAAGGAACAATCCATTAGACTTTAGTGGTGATCTGGATCATCATAAAGGTATATAGAAAGGAGAAGTCAGAAGATGTTTTGCTTCTAACTTCATGGATAATGTCTACAATTATTGAAAAACTGCCGTGAGTTATTATTTCTTGAATAACTATCAAAGTGATAATGATACCAATGCAATTCCAAATTCTAGGGGCAGGTTTCCATAGTCGTACTATAAGGGTCAAACTACCAAGGGACTGTTGCTTGTAGGTGCTGATATAATGGAGAAAGTGAGCTGCCTCGGCGGCTTTGCGCTCTCCGAGTGCAGTCGAGTTAGGAGAAGAACTAACAAGACAATTTTTTTTATCTTTGGAGGAAATTTTGAGGAGCTTAAAAACAAACTTTCAAACAGACTTAAATGAATTTCAGAGACACCCAGTTAGTTCTGCAATAGATCTCATTCTGATAGTAGAGAAAGAACACTGCATATGAAAGCAGCCAGTGACATTCATTGACTCGCACTGGTTGCTGTTCCTGTAACCCATGACTTTGTCTTGTTGCTGGGTTTAGTAAACAGGAACATGGAGCGGTCTCTGGAGAATAACCCCAGAGACGAAGCTAAGGTTGATGTGAGGTATCTGTAGCCAGAGGGCTCCACAATCACATGACTATTCCATAACATTACAATCCATATAATGGTTTGTTTTGTTCTTCCAAAAGACTGAAAGCGTGACTCGAGTCATAGTTTGTTGATAAGCTTGTGAAAAACTGACATTATGTTTTTGCTTAAGACCAAAAGCATTCAGTAACTAATACATCAGTCCTGTTTTGAAACATATGCTCAGTGATAAAGGGACAAAACTTACTTTTTATCCCCACGGCACATAATGCTGAGGATACAACTATCCTATAGCTATAAGTAATTAGCTATAAAATTTAGTGGAGTTATTTCCCTTAATTTCATCGTGTTAAAAACTGAACTATAATGGCACTCAGTAGAGTCCATACCTCAACCAAGGCCCTACAGATCCATCTCTTTATGTGGATCGGCACCAAAATTTAATGGGGTCGATTCTGGCCCGAGACCCATCCTCCCACCGAGTTTGATGGACGTCTGTTCTGTAGTTTTACCGAAATTCTGCAGAAGAATCAACAAACACACTGACACGGGTGGAAACACAACCTCCTTTAAAAAAAAAATTAAATATAGGAGAATAAAATTTTGTGGGCAGCAGGATTACAAACTGTAGTAGATTAAGTAAGAAAATTACTGGCAAAAAAACTATTTTTACTGGAGTTCTGACTGTTGATTAGAGAGGAAAAAAATCCCGTTTTGTTGGCAATGATGGACAAAGTCAAATATGGAGGATGGCACCAACGACAATATGAGGTTAGAAAATTTAATAGATAAAAAGGGAAATGCTTCGATCACATCCTGTCTTTGCCTCGTTGCCCTCTGTGTGAAACTCTGTTTTCCACTGCAAGCAATGCAAAAAAAAAGAATGCCTGTATCACTATTAATATTGATATTGATATTGTATCACTACTGATACTTTCTGTTGTTCAGCAACATGCATGTTGTCAATGTGGGTTCATGGTACAGATCTGTTCACACCGATGTCAGATAGGGGTCACATACAAAGATGAATGTGAAACAGTCGAAGTGAAAAGGCCAGATTTGAGCTGCAGTTTGAGTGTAGATGTGTTTTTCATGTGAACAGGTTTTCACAAAAACTACTGAAGACAGAAGAATGAAATTTTGAGGTTTGCACATTAGAAACAAGCATTATGTGTGTGATGACAACTATGTCTTCTTGTTTTACATGACTGTATATCATCCAGCAACAGATAATACTGCTGTTATTAAGTAAAGCCTTTTCACAAATTCATGCAAGTTTTCAAAATGAATGCCTTAGTGAGTTTGTGCTTCTCCAACCTTTAATCTTGACAGTTGGGGAGTTGGGTCCAGCCGACTGTTTTCTCCATCCCCTCCAGTTTTGACATAGACTCTCGGCCTCTGAGATGAAGGAGCATAGAGAGTCTTCCTCGAACCGGTCCGAGTCTTCGAAGGAGAACCTCTCCCCATCCTCCCACTCGGCGAACATAAGTTCCATTACATCCACTTTTTGACTGCTTCGAAGTCCAGAGGACTGCGACGTCAGGCCACGGCTTTTCTTCCAAGCTAGAAATCAAGAGGAAACCCGGCGAAAAGTGTACTACACTGGGGGGAAAATGTAGTCTCAAGACTGGGGGAGGGGAGGCCACTAGCAACCAAAACACAGCTGAGAGGCTTACCGCTGGGCCCTCAAACACAGCATAATACCAACTCTGACAAGGCGATGGGCTCAGTTATGTAGTCTATGCTGATGAATGCACAACAAAAGTACAATTACAAAGTGTTTATGTGTAACTTTCCATAAGTTAAGCACTGGTTTCCCATAAATTCAAATCAAACTACAAGTCAATTAGTTCGATTTATCAATCCACTCCATGCCGCTTGACTGAGCTCCCTTTACGGTCTATTACTACTTTGAACAGAAGGTCATGTCGTCTGTTTGACGGTACTACTACCAAACATACCAGCTCTTTACAGTCAGACAGACCGAAGACTCTATAACACTGAAAAATTACATCCACTGTGCAGCTAAGACCGTGAATGCATCATATCGCGTTAGTTAGCCGGAGCGATGTGTTAAAACTGGGAGAATTCATTAACTTTAGTTGCTTTCCTTCATACCGACGTCCTACTTTTAGCCAAATACTACACTGAATGTCTCAATTATCTATTGTAGCACGATACAAATACTAAAGTCTTTAAACTTGATCATATCAGAGCAGTTTAACCGAGTCAATGTCAAAAAGTATTACCAAATGTCTTCTACATTTGATGTGCTGGTTAAATGCAGGGCTGCTAATGCAAATAACATTTAGCCGACATTAGCCGAGAGGCTAATTATGCTAATAGCTGCGTATGGGGATGACATAAACAGCTGCCATCGGCTGAAGATGACTATATTGAGGTTAAATTTGTTTTTCAACCCGACGACATGTCTGTTTAGTTCGTTTTACCTTCGTTTGTGTACAAATATCAGTACCTTACGTTAGCTAGAAAGCTAACCCCAATCGGCTAACTTCAACAAGCTCAAATAGCTGTTTGTTTACATTCACTGATGAAGCTTTACACCTGTCGCGCTGTAAGGACTACATGCTTATTTACATCACCAATCTACAGGACTTTTGCTTGTTAAGGTTAGAGTAAAATACGGTCAATAGTCTGATGGTAATCCCAGGTCCTAGCTTAATGTTTTCCGTTTTTTTGTATTAACTTAGTATTAGAGCCTCTGCCTGACGTTAAAAGATGACAGTCAAATCAGTCTTCAGGCTTCTTCCTTCCTGGTTGACATCGGTTGTTCTGGCGTTACAATCGTCTCTGCCTCCAAATAACACCGGGATCCCCAGGATATTTCCCGAATCCCTGTCGTCCAGGGTCTATCAGTCTGCCGGGGGAAGATGGCTCACCTCTCCTACAGCGCCTCCTCCATCAGCTGATCACAGCTTCCGGCTGCCAGCTCTGTTCAGCTCGGATGGAGGGCGGAGACTCCAGCCCAGGTGACAGCAAACCGAATGCTTTTTCTTATTATTCTAAGGTAATAATGGAAGGATCTTGATGAAAGAAAACAGCCATATTTAGGGGCTTGGGGTCTATGAATGTGCACAATCCAAATAAAAATCTAGATCCACCAGATTTAAATATTTTGGTTGTAACAAACCCAACTTGACGGAGCACAAACCTGCAAGCATCTCAGTTCCCCCATAATGTCACTGCTCCTAAAAGCAATAGTCCCATGCTAGTTTGACCATCATCACATGACTCATGTATATGCACAGAAGTTATGGGGACATTATTGCACTGTATTAAAAAGTGCAGAAAAAGGTAGGAAATAGAGAGAAGATTATTTCCAAATTCTGACGAATTTTTTATTATTATTTTAGGGCTGTATCCACAGAAATTGTATGAAAAGGGCACAAATAATGACAGATCATTGGAGATGAGTAATTACACCATCCTGGAAATAGACCAAGTATTTAATGATGGGTTAGACGGATGCAATCTATTAGAAAGGTCACTTATTTATTAAAAAGTTAATTATGAAGTGTATGAATTTGATAAATCTTGCAGAATGTTTTGTATGAACTCTCCAACCAATTAAAATATGAAGTTAATGATGGAATATTATTTGCTCATTTATTTTCACTTATTCTTTTTGGGGTTATCAGTGTATGAGTGGATGTTTTGTGTCTGTGTAGAGACTCGCTCTGTGTTTTAAGCTGTTTATTTTTAAGTGTGTGTTAACCCTTAAACAGGCAGGAGTGGAAAATTAGTTGTTAAAAATAACTTATGTTACAACTTATCCCATTTGCTCCCATTTAACATTTTCCAGTAAAAATTTTGGATTTTATGAGTTCTCCCAGGACACGTTGCCCTATTAGGGAATAAAATGCAGAAGATTTCACTGTTTTATTTGATGAGGAGAAATGTATCATTCTTGTTTTTCCTCATCATTTACATCAAATATACAGGAAGAGAGTACATCCAAATTAACGTCTCCCTGGGGAAACATACTTTTCAAAAGTTACACAGTTGGAGCAATTTTGTTCTTCATCAACATAGTAAGTCAATAGTCATAATGAGTTGTATGGATTAATATGAATGTTTTATTAAAAATCACTATGATCAATATATAATTACTCACCACCTGGTCAGCATGTTCTGCACCACTGGCGGCCATGATGGTTTCTGATCAGGCTTACTAAACAATGACAGATAACTTGAACCAAATCATGGGATCTAGATTCTAATATCAGACAAGACTTTTGATAAATGATGATTGATTGGGTGAAAACCTTAAATAATGTCCCCTACAGGATGTTAAAGAGTTTGTATCTCCCGGTGCACATCGCCTTTCATTTGCTGTGTGTTGTTGAACCTTCAACCTCTAACTCAATCAGTTTCACATTGAAAGCCTTCCAGGAATTCTGACATTAATCTCTTTTCTGGTAAGTTAAAAAAAATTTTTTCCAGAAAGTGCTGCATGTCATGAAGAGCAATTTAACAATGTGAGATAATAAAGTAGAACCATCAGAATTAATTAACAAGTGTTGCTTAAAAGACAAAGTAAGAGCAGTGGAGAGGAAGATGATATCAAATTAATATTGTGGAAATGTACAATTATGCTGTCATCACCTCATGAACCATTGAAGGAAATGTATTTATGCTGTTGTTTATAGAACTTTATGATTTTATAGAATATGAATTTGTGAGGGATTGTAAGAAACACACTCATTTGTTTTGAGACATTTATTAAATGATATCAGCAAAATGAACAAATGACTTCAAGTCTGAATAGAGACCAGCCTGCTGGCCTCTGTCAAGTGTCTTGTAATTGAACACTGATGTCCTGTGGCTTAGATACATTATATTAAATGTCCCAGCAATGCTTGCATTTCTCTGCTGGAAGGTGACGATGTTAAACTCAACAGTACTGAATAAATACAGTTTAAACAAAGTCAACATGGATGTTTTTTCCAAATAAATAAAAGCAATAAAAAAATGAGAACCGCATGAGCAAATACAGAACAGAGCACCGAAAAATGCATATCTTGTTGCTAATATTACAGTTGTACTGTACTGTGTACTGTGTACAGTATTCCAAAAAATAAATACAAATGTACTGTGGATTATCCACCATGTAAGCACAATATAAACTACAACAATGAAGGTTCAAAAGCTATATTTTGACACAGGGCCTCAACATCAGACACCATGACCCTTATGATCAGTTAATAATATACATAATCCAATATCATCAAATACTGTCAATGTAATCAAATTACCACAAACAAATGACCAAACAGTGAACCAGAGGCTTTTACTGGGTCCTGGGTCCTGGGGCTCCACAGCAGTGCCTGTTGTACCTGATTGGTTATTCAGCCTTGTTATAAGGCTCACAGACTATGCTGATCACTGGATGTGCACTTGGAAATAGAAAAGAACTCTTGCACACTATGGCTCCATATGCATGGAGGTTCTGTTTTTGGTGTCAGTTTGTTTGTTTGCTAACAGGATTATGCAAAAATTACATGTCGAATTTCCTGCAACTTGGTGGAAGGGTTGGGCATATGGCAGGAAAGAACGCACTAAATCTTTGAGTGGATTCAAATTTCATTCAAAGGTACAGGTGGAGGTATGCGCTCTACTGAGTGCCCCTCTCCTTCCTTACAGGGCTGATCATGAAGAGGAAAGATGGATGGATAGATCCAGACTGTGCATCACTTCTTTTCTATTCTATAAGCCTCTATGTGTAGACAGGCTATCAATGCATTAGCATTTCTTACACATTTTACTGTATGTCAGTTGGAATGAAATGTTATTATATAGACCTGTCATAAGTAAATATTAGCAAAAGGAAAAAAAATTGGCAAAAGTGGTGACCTTAGTTGTCAGAATAATAATGAATAATGGTCTGACCTGCACACTCGGAATGTTAAAATATAATAAATAAAATATCTGTATGCACAAATTCAGTCTTATAAGACACATGATTCTTCAAAGGGACAGCTTCTCATTTACAGGTGACTCCAGTGTGATTGTAAGGCATGTATTTTAGTGCATGATTAAACTTTGTGC
Organism: Chaunax sp. Z400; assembly: GCA_037577475.1. NCBI lineage: Eukaryota > Metazoa > Chordata > Actinopteri > Lophiiformes > Chaunacidae > Chaunax > Chaunax sp. Z400. Next base: position 3,258,293 of record CM075193.1, read on the forward strand.
CATGTGGACCCGGCTGAGGTCTTCAAATCCAAATTCTGTTGCCACAGGTCTCAGGTGTTTCAATATGTCTCCCTCCCTGGAGTCTGTTTAGAAACGATGGCAGATCACTTTCAAATACCCTTTTGTGAATATGGAATGACAGAAGAAGCATCCATTGAACTGAACTGAAGACATGCAAGAAGCAGGCACATATAGCAGTTTGGGCTAACATCAAATCTAAGTAAGCAACCTTTTACCACTCTGATCATGATTCCTCCATGTATGTCACAACACAGGTGTCCCCTACTGTAAAGAAGTCTGGCATTATTTCAAAATATGAGAGCATTATACAATAATATACATACATACACATATATATGTACATTCAATGTTTTTTACATGCTTATTGAAGTAATGCAGGAACGAATGGAGGAGAGAGAAATGGCCTTAGAGCTCAGTGTACACAACACAGACACACCTGCCTCCTTTCATCCTGTGTTATTCTGCATCATCAGCTCTTGTGGGGTTTGTTGACGACCTTGTCAATCCATCGCAGGAACCTGCTAACGCGTGTGTAAACACCAGGGAAAGAGGGATTACCGCAACCATGACCCCAAGATATGACTCCTGTCAGCACCCACCGTCCCCCCTCCCCCTGGCAAACCAGTGGACCCCCGCTGTCACCCTGGCAACTGTCCACACGGTGGCGCTCTGACAGGCTCCCGGCACACAGCATGCGGCTGGTGAAACGCTCATTGTATCGCTTCTTACACTTCCAAGCTGGAAGCAGAGGAACCCAGGCCTGGAGCAGAGTCCGGGAGTATTCTGAATCTGAGAGAAAAACAATGTCTCATTTACTCTCATTTACATGTGAGCAGAGTAATGTGAAGGCGTCAAGCAGAAAATATCCACTAGCAATGAAATAATGTAGAAAATGTAAGCATATATAAGAGTGGCACATATATATTATAATATATATATATATATTATATTATATATATTATATATTCTACAGGTTTCATTAAAAATTCTGCCATAAATAAACTGATTGCTTCAACCAGATCCTGTAAAAACATTCAGTTACGCACTTTTCATGCAGGGAAACTATCTGAACTGCAGCAGGAAGAGAGAAATTCAACTTGCAGTTTTTCTTTTTTTGTGATTTATAGCATTATAACTATGTTAAACTGCACAGGAGACATTTGTGGATCACCTCTGGCCATGATTGTGTTGTTTCCATAATAAAGCAGGGCTTACATATTGAGCCCACAAGGAGCAAAACCGTCATGTAGTAATGAGAGCAATATGAAAACCAAACAGAAAATGAAATTACTACAGTCATTTTCTCCCTGAGGATAGAGCTGAATATGCAGCAGTGTGAGCCGTAAGGTTACCTGTGATGCCCCAGCCGGTGATCACACACGCAGCAGGCCTCTTGTCCCACTTTCTACCTGGCTCTGGCAGACACACTGCATTTGTGTGAGGGTTGAAAGCCACACAGCTGCCCTCTGCTCCTTTGAGCCGCACCAGGGCGATGTCGTACTCCCAACCCTGTGTGTGGTACTTTCTGTGGATAATGATGCGTTCAGGGGACAGGGTGCGTTCAAAGTCATCTTGCTCCTCAGTGTGGTAGTCACCCAGGCGCAACACATAGCGGGTCGGGTCTCTGCCAAACCTGGAGGAGCATAAGCATGACCATTATGTGGTACCAATCAATAATAATAATAATAATAATAATAATAATAATAATAATAATAATAATAATAATAATATGGCTACAGAAGGACAACAATGTGACGCTTCCTGTTTCTGATTGTATCAGGTGACCATTAGAGGGAGCTGTTCTTTACCTCTTGAAGCAGTGGGCAGCAGTCACAACCCAGCAGGGACTGATGAGTGATGCTCCACACAGAGGATGGTTGCCTTTAGACTGAGACCTGAGCCACAGAGACACCTGCCAGGGCCACTCCCCCCTGAAATCACAGACACACAGGCCAGAGTTAGGCTTTCAAGGCTGCCATACAGCTGTGCAATGACAGCTGTGTTAGAGTTCCATCACTGTAAACGGGTTTAAAGTTGATGTGTGCATCCCTCACCTCAGTGACTTATCTCCCCCTATGATCCTGCGTCGACGTCGCTGGTTGTTGAGCCTCAGGCCACAGGTCTGCATGGAACTGTCTCCGACAGGATCCAAGGTGTAGTCACAGATGACGCCTGCATCCTCACTGTGACGACAGTCATGGCCGTCCTGACCCACAGCCTGACACTGGCCTAAGGACGTCTCGGTGCCGGAGCATCGAACGTTGTCCAGGTGGATCGGACCCTGACCCTCACCAAAGTAGGCCACGGATCGAGCTTTAGCCACACCGCTGGGAGGACAGGAGACAGCATCATTATTTGTTCCTGTTTGTTCTGTAAATACAAACATATTCATGATTTAAATGTGCAGTACTATTGCAGTACTACTTCAGTTAATACTACTACTGTTCAAACTCAACTGATGCAACAAATCATAACTTTGTGTGTTTTAATTCACATATTTCTTTATTCTTTATGGTAATGAAACTGTTGCCATTATTTGATCTGATTTTGTTTACGGTCAATTTTAATAAATAAATAAATTACCAATTGAATAACATCCAACTAAATACAAGCTTAATAAGCATTTAATTTACCTTTTATCATGCTCTGCCTAAGAGGGACTGAATGTCAGAGCTGAGCACACATTATAGGTGTGGCTGCTTTATACAACCTTACATGGATCGATGTTGAATTGACTTTAAATTAAATCACCTTATTCATTTTTCATGAGGTTAAAAGCAACATATCCATTTCCATTATGATGGAAAACCAGGAACGTTTAAAACACACTTTATGATAATCTATCCAATATTTGTGAAGATATTTCACAGAGTTTCATCTCAAACCGCTGGGAGAACTAGACTAAAAGTAAGTACAGACATTGGGAGTCCATCCTCAGGGGATCATGAATGTCGGTATCGGTAACTGGTCTTCTATTCCTGAGAGCTACACTGCTACTTTGGTAATACTTTGGTCCAAGATGTGAAACTATAATGGACAGATTTACAGGAGATTTTCTGAGCATTCTCCCAAGAGGATGAGCCCCTTCCATATCAATGGAGGTGTAACCCTACTAACGTGAATCCCAGCTGTCTGCAAACCACAGCTGCACTGATGTCATTCCAGCCGTCATCACACACACTCCCCCACTGGCCGTTAATGAAGACCTCCACCCGACCCTCCTTCCTGCTCTCTCCAGCCACCAAACGCAGCAGAGGGCCTGCAGACAAACATTTACAGAGAAAAACATGCAATTATTATGTTGTTGTTTATCATTTACACCCTAACAAATTTACAAATGCACAAATCTCATATAGAGGAATAATAACTGCATGCTTTCCTTCTCAGAAAGCCTTACCGGCTGGAGGCCATGGGCCTGACGTCTCCTTAGCCTCTCCTCCCCTCTCACAGCGGACACCTACATCCTCGCTGTGGGAGCAGTCATGCTGGCCCCACCCAGAGTGGCTGCAGGCCAGTAGAGTGGATTCTGTTCCCTGACACTGCACCTCATCCAGCAGGATCAACCCCCGACCTTCTTCATACACCCCACCAGGAGCCACCTCTGCTCGACCGCTGCAGACGAGACCACAGAACTACAGGACATCGGTTTCTCTACGGACCGCTGTTCTAACGGCATAAAGACAATTTATCACCAAAAGAATGCAGACATGATGGCATACAGCTGTTCATCCCTACTTCAGGTTGTCATTGAATCACAGGGTAACACAAAAGCACCTAAGATAAGAACAGAGTAGTTCTGTAAGGACTCACACATGGCGGTGCACTGACCTGAAGTCCAGCTGTCTACACACTACCTGGGCGTTGAGCTCGGTCCAGTTGTCATCACAGACCGTGCCCCATTGTCCCTTGTGGTAAACCTCCACACGACCCTCCCAGTGACCGTCTGCTCCCACCAGACGAACAGAACCATCTGCAGCCACACAGGAGAAAAGGTTTTTCTGTTTCGCTGATGGTGTTAGTGTTACCCAGAAGAGTTCGGTCAAAGGTAACTGAAACATGTTGCCTCTTTGCTTCTGACTGGCTGGTGGGAGTCCCAGGAAGTTAACCTCTGTCAGGTTGTTAACCCTCCAGGGTCTGAGGTCATTTTCTTAATTTTCACTTTCTTAAATTCACTGTTAAATAATATCAAAGTTTACATATATATATTTGAATAAAATAGTGGATAAATGTATGAAACATGTCTAAAATGGCATTTTGTAATACTTTTTTTTTTTAGTTGTATGGTAACCAATAAAACAAGGAATACACAGATCCAATAGGACCAATTCCTGGTTCCAGATCCATAAATCTATAAATAACATATCTGAGAACAGGAATATAAAAAAATATTAAATCCAGAGATGACAGATGATTTGAATGAGGAGTAAAGAAGGTACCTTTAAATACAATTTAAATAATTTATATCATTCTTTTTTTATGAAATCATTTTGGTTTAATTAGGAACAGTTCCAGTGAGGTCTAATCTGAATGTGTTTATTATCATACCTGTGTATGGGTTGCAGGACACGCCTGCGTCTTCTATGTGGTCACAGTTGTGCTGCTCCCAGATGTTATGAGGACACTCCTCCAGAGAGAGTTCATTTCCTGTACACTGAACCCCGTCCAGCCAGATGGGACCGGTGCCCGGGCCAAAGTGGGCCCATGTCCACGCCTTGGCCACACCTCTGTTGGTCAGGACAACACCATCCATCCATTATTGGGAGCACATAGACGTGTTGTTGCAAACTAACTATCCTCTTTCCTAACGTGGCGCCGTTATCCCACACAGATCACATGCATGCTTTGAGTTGGCCTGAAGCATAGCTAGGTATAAATACTACAGTATACAGTATAAATACTACAGTATACAGTGTAAATACTACAGAGTTACTGCAATATCCAGCTGGGAGTTTAAGAGAGCACAGCAGTCGCTTCTTACCCCAGGTTTAAATGTCGACACACCACCTCAGCATCAATGTCGTCCCACTGGTCATCACATATGGTTCCCCACCTGCCATTATGGTACACCTCCACTCGGCCCTCAAAGTCCTCCTGGCCTCCCACGAGCCTCAGAGGGATACCAGTGCCTGAGAAACAGAAGGTACAGCCAGTCAGTAATACACACATTAGCACTATAGCAGTGGTGGCCGTGTGCTGGTGGCCTTGTGCTGGTGGCCCTGGTGGCTCTGGTGGCTCTGGTGGCCCTGGTGGCCTGGTGGCCCTGGTGGCCCTGGTGGCCCTGGTGGCCCTGGTGGCCCTGGTGGCCCTGGTGGCCCTGGTGGCCCTGGTGGCCCTGGTTCGTCAGAACAAAGACTCTGATTATAGTCATCACCATTCTGCAGATATCTGAAGCAATTATGGTCTTTAAACTATTCTAAAAGAAAAACCAAGGCTAAAAATACAAGATGTGTGACTCATATGTGGCTTTACACAATGATCTTGGTGAATGCTCAATTCTGATTGGCTGTCTGGTGCCAATTAATACCTGATAATGGACACCTGCTATAGTTCCACTGACACCATCTGTTCCACACAGGCTGATATAATATTTGTCATTAGACGTTCATCATATATTATTTATTTATATATGTATTTATTCATACATATTTACTGTGATGAACAAGGTTTCCATTGCATTGGAAACTTATGTCATGGTAATGATTGTTCCAGGTATTAGTCAACCCCGCAGGTGTTATCGGGGAGACAGATCTATGGCTTGTGAACAACTTTGAGTTTTGATTGCAGAACAAATGAAATTATGAATCAAAGAACTTTGCAGTGTTAATAATCAGGAATCAATGGAGACAATGGTCCTGCTGGTTCTGACGTTATCCATTACATACAGTGTATCCAGAAGACATTTACACAGGCGCTCACCTTCAGGTTCAGCACAGACCACTCCTGCTTCGTTGCCGTGGTTGCAGTCGCTGGTGACAAACTTCCTGCTCCGGCACTCCAGTAGGGAATTCTCGTTACCAAGGCAACCCAGACGCTCATAGTGGAAGACAGCGCCTGGCCCGAAATAGGAATGCTGCAGGGCTGTACCGATCTCACTGCAGGGACAGCAGAGAGAGACATTGACTGACAGGATCTTTATCTTTACATTTCATCAGCAGAGATGAGCTTCCACAGTCCCTGCCTCCAAGACCATGTATTTCTGAGGAACATGTCAGAGCTGCCATTCTGCTTTTGACCCAGCAGATGCTGCTGATAGTGCATAGAAATATGCTGGGATGGTGGCATCACTGCCCAAAACAAACACCAAACTAGTGAGAGAGTCTGTCTCTGTGATGGACCCTGGAGGTGATGGAGGTGGTGTCAGAGAAGAGGATGATGCACAAACTGTTCAGACATACATATATTTTAAAGAATTGTTTTAAGTATTATGTGATTTGTTGTTCATTCTCTTTGTCTCTTTTTTAATGATGTATGTCCATTCTGGGCTGAGTTCTAATTTGTTTTATTTTAGGGTTCTGTGACAAGAAAAAGTTATAGATCCAGTGTTTGCCAGCTGAAGTTAGCTGAGGAGCTCTGAAGTGAACAGGGGTACTTCAGGGGGCCAATCAGATTTCAGCTGGGGGCCAATGGCCCTGTGGCATCCGCCCATGTCTCAAAATAAAACTGCAAGAAATTAGACTTTCTTTTAATAGATTTGAAGGCAGCAAATTTCCTGTAGTTCACAACCAAAGTTGTGTGTTGCCTCTGACTCTGTGATGCTCTCACCCCAGTCCAAGCTGTCTGCATATGACACTGGCATCACGGTCGTTCCAGTGTGTGTCACATACTCCCCCCCACTGGCCATTCAGGTAGACCTCCAGACGCCCACTGTTGCCTGATGACCCCCCCACCAATCTGGCAGCACCTGCAAATGAAACAGGAGGAATTCCCACAGGTAAACCTGTTGTAATACACGGAAAAAGAAATAAATACACTTGTTTTAGTTTATTATCTTCTTTAATAATGACTGTACTGGTCGCTCACTGGCTGCAGCTTTGATGGAGAAGGTCAAGAGGAAACTGTGACTGCAACTCAAAACTAATACACAAAAGCCCCTGACAACGAGGCTGATCAGTTTTTTGTGTTTTTTTTTTAGGATAAGTGTGTTTGCAAAGTTATATGTTGATATTTAGATGTTATTCAAAATATTTGATTACAACATCGATTGTAAACCAAAACCGTGTTTGCACAGTTAAATGTTTACATAATTTTATTCTATGTTTTATGTTAAACTATATTCTAAACCTTGATTAATTAATCTCCTGGTTTCCTCAGGCTTCAGTCATTATTAGGATATTCTTCAAACTGCCAGCAAATTATGTATAGTAATAAATCAATAATGATCAATATGGAAACAAATATTGTGATTATATTTTTTTCCATTTCTTCCAGCCATAGTTACACTTCTATAAACTGTAATTAAAACAGAATCATGCACCTCATATGTGTGTCTTTGTGCACACACAGTTTTAGAGCTTCATGCATCTCCACCCTCAGCTCACCCTGACGACAGTCGCAGTACGCCCAGCTGATGGCACCGGAGCTCTGCCGGATGAAGCACCAGGGGCTGGCGTCTCGGTCTGGGTTTCTGCAGAAGCTGTGGTCCCCCAGGCCTCGGCCCGGATACTGTCGCATGTAGTCAGGGAAGTCTGTCCACTTCAGGCAGAGGGAGCCTGAGTCTGTGTGGGAAACTGAGCCGTTATAGTAGCCCAGCTCTGTGAAGTCTTCTGAGCAGGACAGCAGAGCTGCAGAAAAAGACCATTTATTTACTGAGAACAATAAAACAATAAGCTTTAAGATATAAGGAATCATTTTAGTAAGACGCATGACTGTGTCTTTATTAATCTATAGTCAAATAACTGACAAACTAATTTTCTCGCAATAAAAAATTTCACATTTTTTCACATTCAGAGCAATATTTGTATTTTATGAATCTACTGTACCATTAAGGTAAATTACAGATGGAGGCAAAATTATTCAACCTCCATTGTATATTAGCTTTACTGGCTAAATCTACTGTTTATCAGCTGTTTGCAAATCAAAAAGAACAGATTTTAATTTATTTCCCACATTAAATCCAAACGTCTCCTTTTCCTGACTCCTCAGTCTCTAAATGATCCAACCTGAATCTCAACCCTCTGCTGACCCAGAAGCTCCAGAAAAGTTGGCTCCTGTGGCTCAGAACCATCTAGATCAGACCCAGAAGTTCTGGATGCTGTTCTGTGGAGCCATGAAACCAAACTGGACCTTTTGGGGCCTCTGGATCAGCGGAATGTCTGGAGGAGGAAGAATGAAGCTGATGCTGAAAAGAACAGCCTACCTACAGTGAAGGTGGTTGCAGCAGGTAAACCAGGAATATTCCAGAACTGGAGGCCTTTGTCCATAAGGAATGGACTAAGATTCCTCAGGAACGCTGCCAGAAGCTGGTGTCTGGATCTGCATCAGGTTTGCAGCAGGTCATAGCAGCTAAAGGGTCTACAAAGAACTAGAGACGCTGGTCATTAAGGATCATTCAGAGACTGAGGAGTCAGTAAAAAGGAGACGTTGGGTTTATAATGTCTGTTGAATTGATCTATTTAAACTTTCCTTGTTTGATCTGGTTAAATAGGGGATGAATAATTTTGTTTCCAGCTTTAAATGGTTGAAAGTGAGTGAAATTTATATACATATGTGTGTGTGTGTGAAGCAGTGACATAGCATCTTCCCAGGAAGCTGTTTTATGGATCACTTTTACAGTTGGCAGAGCTCCGAGTTGCTCTTACAGTCTTGTTAAACCACCATCTGCCCACCAGATGAAGGTGTCATGTCTGACTCCAGGTTTTTACCGATTGCTACAGGAACCTGAACCTGAGCTGTGAAGCTGCTTTAGATCTCACAGCCATCACACATTCTCATTTTTCATTTGCACACATGATGCTTCATGAAGTTATATTCCGATCAACACAGTCAACACTTCTACTCAAAAAACAATATTGAAATGTCATGTAAGTCATTTTTCTACAACTGATTTTAAATATTCCACTGCTTTTGTGAACCCATGACTTTGGTAAACCTAAAAAAATGGAATTCAACCTGATTGTGTCTTTAGACATTGCTGCAGGACAAATGGGAGCTTCATATTACAGAAAGCTGAGATTGTGCTGTAAATTATGATATCAAAAATCATGAGTAATTATGTTGTATGCAAAATCATAACCCATAAGCAACAATAGCACAACGTAAAACTACTAACTACTAAACTATTACAAGTAAAAGTATTGCATTGTATGTTTAATTGTGCAGGATTTGGTTGCATTAGTGTTGTGGATGCAGGCTGCAGCTGAACATCCTTCCTCTCATCCTCATGTGAAAATTAGAAAATGACTGCAGCTCCGGCTCCTTTACAGAATGAAGGGGTTAGGGTTAGATTGAAGTAAAACCAACCGAAGCATAAAATCCTCAGCATTGAACTCATCTACTCTGCAGTGGGAGTATCTGACAGGTATGAGGTCAGTGGAGTTTTTGGTTCCATTAGTGGTGAATGTTGTTTTCATGAAGCATGAACATCATTAAATCTTCAGGGACTGCACTGCTTTAACTGTGAGCCATATAGGCTGAGGATGGACCACAGGCTGCCGGTGGGGGGGGCTTTACTGGAGACAGACATGCTGTGACTGGAGGGTAGAGCTGCAGAGCTGAGGTAATGAGACTGGGAGTTCTGGGAAGAACAATGGACTGAGGAGCAGAAAGTAAACTATAAGACAGTAGGGTTAAGGATAATAGTAATTATGATGAACAGATATAGAATATAAATAAATGATAGTGTTATATTTAATGCCCAGGTCTGGAGCTGGTTTTCCAGTTCATCCTGAAGGTGTTGGTGCAGACCAGTCTACAAACTGGTAAACACCTTTCTTAATGGGTCTAGTGTTGTTTCTGGATTAAATGCTGGAGTATTAAGATTTCCCTGGGAAAACAGTCCAAAGGTACATGAGCAGCGGTACAAATACGGCACAAAGAGCATTTTGAGTCCTGACACATGATTCTGGATTAGTGTGGATCTCTTCAGCATTAACATGTTGTTTTAAAGCCTGTAGAGCTTTGGCTTGTTGTCTTCATGCCTTCCACTAAGCTTCATGCTGAGAGTCCAGAAATGTTTTGTGGTCTGAGAAAGTTTCCCCTGACTTTACATCAGAGTAGATAAAGTTTCTCTCAGAGGACATTTACCTGCAGTCTGCACTGCCTTCAAGAATCCGCCTTCATTGTCCTGTAAAGAAAAACATCATGGAACAAAGTTTGATTTACAAGCATAAAGTAAAGGAGCAACAAACATATATATTATTATAATGACATTAATATACACATATGATATAATGACATTAATATACACATATATTATAATGACATTAATATGCACATATATTATAATGACATTAATATACACATATATTATAATGACATTAATATACACATATGATATAATGACATTAATATACACATATATTATAATGACATTAATATACACATATATTATAATGACATTAATATACACATATTATTATAATGACATTAATATACACATATGATATATTATAATGACATTAATATACACATATATTATAATGACATTAATATACATATATATTATAATGACATTAATATACACATATTATTATAATGACATTAATATACACATATGATATATTATGTATAAATCATGTTTTTGTTTGGGTGGTTTTATTTATTTGTTTACTTGGAAGGTTTATTTGATTGGATAGTTTGTTTGTTTGTTTGAATAGTTGTTTGTTTGTTGTTTGTGTTTTAAGTCTCTTATTGATTTGTTGTCGTAAAGTTTAAGTGACCTATAACAGCGGCTCCATCTATAAAAAGGAGAATGTGGTTTAGAAACACGTTTGTCACCTTTCTTTTATTCAATTCTAGACAGATCTGATCAGGGTTCGGGGGTTTGGGGGTTCGGGGTTTCGGAGGTTCAGGGTTTGGGGGTTCGGGGTTTCGGAGGTTCAGGGTTTGGGGGTTCGGGGTTTCGGAGGTTCAGGGTTTGGGGTTCGGGGTTGTCGTGTCTCTCGTTCTGAAAAACTCGGACCAGCTTTTAAACTGGGGCGTTTTCCTTTCACACTTATCTGCAGTGATGTGATATAAATAAAAAGAGAACAGACTTTGACCTGCTGATAATGAAGCAAACAGACCAAGAGCCAAAGAAACAAACAAAGAAAGAACGAACAGATTGTGATATTTGGATATTTCTTGTTATATTTTGTCCACTACATTAAATGTGAACTGAGAAACTGACTGTAGCCTCTGTTTGAACTGGAGGCTGTGAAAACTGCAGGAATTACAACCATGTAAATGGACACTGCTTTAACGTGTCATTGTCTTCAAACTAACACTTTACACCTTCTTCCAACTACTCTGTCCACCCGGTGTGGATCCGATCATCAAACACCTTAAAGCTGAGGCTTAACCCTTTAAAATATAAAATATACTATTTATTAGTAACATTGGTTTTATTTTATTTTATTTTATTTTATTTTATCTTATTTTATTTTTCTCATGAGTAAATGCACAATGATCCCTTGACCAGAGGGATATAGGAATAGAAAGGAGCGTAACTCAAACACTGTTTAATAAACGTTGACGCACATCAATCATTACATGAAGTTACACCTTTTCTTATTTAGGGATTTCTTCTTCTTTTTTGGCTCATTCTGTGGTTGGTTTTGTTTCTGGAGCATAAGTCAAAAAACATTAAATATTCTTTTTACAAAAAGAATGGTGACATAGTTTCTGTCTCATTCTGGTGCATAACTCAAAAACTTTTTGTGTTTTTTTGGGGTATTTTGGGAATTATAAGCATTTTATTCATTTTCAATTTTGGAAATGTAACTTTTTTTCTCGGACATGCAATTAATAAAACTTTCAATTGGACAAGGACAACTTATCGATTCCACATCACCAAGTCTCAAAACTTTAAGTTAGTTTTCTACTGTATAAAAACATACGTTATGGAGAGATATGAGGATTTCAAGCTTGTATTGTTGACTAGACTTTTATTTTTTTCATGATAATACTTGACAATGGATAGTTTTAATAAACACTATCATAGCTGTCCGTCCCTCAGTTATCAGTTCAGTGACAGACTTTTGTTTTTCCTCAATGAAAAACATCCATGACGGAGGATCCTCAGGATTTTATTCTTCTTCTAAAGTTTAGTGTATTTAACTCCATGTAATAACACTAAAATCTAGAACCAACCCTGATCTCATGACTCTATACAGCAGGTCATCTGAACATTCAAAGCTGTTTCATTTGTCTATAATTCAAATAAAAATCATCTTATTTCCCTATAATCAGACGATATTTTCAGGAAACTTCCCTGATTTTTTCGGAAATGACAGAGCCAGAGAATAAATAGTGGTTCTCCAGTTTACTTCAGCTCTAGAGTTATATCAGATGGCACAGAGACAAAACGTGATGGATCCGGGTCCAGCCTAAATGACAAGCCGTAAACATCAGCTTTATATAGACTCAGTATTTAACAACAGCTGCTTACCTCTGCAGAGACCAACAGGGCCAGTAACAACCAGCAGGGCACGGCTTTCCTCCAGTCCATCCTGCTGAAGGAACCATCTCCTCCACACGTTCCTCACACACACCTTCACCGGCCCACCTTCCTCTGGTAATCTGTCCTCTGAGATCGATAAGAAAAACAATCAAAGTCCGCTCAGAGCGCAACTCAGGACATCCAACCCGCTGCCGAGCTAAAAATGACGCGCTGCTGGTGGAGAAAGGGCATACCGATAACTCTCTCTCTCCCTCTCTCTCTCTCACACACAAACAGACACACACACACACACACACACACACACACACACACACACACACACACACACACACACACACACACACACACAGACACACACTGCGTTTCCTCTATAAATCAAAGGTGCGAAGGCCCCATGTGCGTCTTTAGAGCGCTGTGTATCATTAATCTTTACACTTTCCAGCAGTCTTATTTTACAACAGTCTATCTTGAGGTGCCAGATATATGATATACCTGGATAATATGACGAGTAGGGAAAAGCCCTGCGGTCCTTGAAGACTTCACGAAGAGCAGCAGAGCAACAACGTTTTTTTTCTTTTCTCAAGGATCTGGGTGAAAAAAAAATCTGGCATATTTATGGAGTTGGCATCTATGAGTTTGTGCAGTTTTGTGCAGATTCTAATAAAATCCAGATCCACCAGATTTAATGTCACATATCCAGTAACATTAAATAAAGCTTACAGGGCTGTGAGTCTGATGGAGGAGGTTTGTCCTCTACTGATGGAAATTTTAGTTCCCTGAGAAATTTAAGAAAAAATGCTGGAAACCTCGCCTTTGTCTGGATCTGTACCAACATCTACTGGGGTTTGTTCTGGATCAAGACCCAACCTCCCACCAAGTTTCTGGAAATCTGTTCAGTAGTTTTTGTACAATCCTGCTGAAAACAACCAACAACAGAAGCACACAGGTGAAAATATAAACTCTTCTTCAGTTTAGAAACTAGAATGGCCCACAGTAGACCCCATACCTGCCACGCCCAAACAATCCTAGACTTGTCTGTTTAGCTTGCCTGGCTTCTGCCCCACCCCTCCACAAAGTTTCGTGGAAATCACTTCTGTAATAAAAAAAAAATCGAGCATTGTTAAAGAAAGTGGAAAAGAAAATCCTGGATCTGCCCCTTTAACTGGATTTGCACCAAAATTTAATGGGTTCTTAAACCAACCAAGCAAGCAAGCAAGCAACCAGCCAGCCAACCAGCCAACCAACCAAGCAAGCAAGCAACCAGCCAGCCAACCAGCCAACCAACCAAGCAAGCAAGCAAGCAAGTAAGCAACCAGCCAGCCAGCCAACCAACCAGCCAACCAAGCAAGCAAGCAAGCAACCAGCCAGCCAACCAACCAGCCAACCAACCAGCCAACCAACCAACCAACCAAACAACCAAGCAAGCAAGCAACCAGCCAGCCAACCAATCAGCCAGCCAACCAACCAACCAACCAAGCAAGCAAGCAAGCAACCAGCCAGCCAACCAACTAACCAACCAACCAAGCAAGCAACCAGCCAGCCAGCCAACCAGCCAACCAACCAAGCAAGCAAGCAACCAGCCAGCCAACCAACCAGCCAACCAACCAACCAACCAACCAAGCAAGCAACCAGCCAGCCAACCAACCAACCAACCAAGCAAGCAACCAGCCAACCAGCCAACCAACCAACCAAGCAAGCAACCAGCCAACCAACCAGCCAACCAACCAACCAACCAACCAAGCAACCAGCCAACCAACCAACCAACCAGCCAACCAACCAACCAATCAACCAACAACCTACAGGCCTGGCGTCGGTTTTCTGCCTGTGTTGAAAGAAGTCTTGATCACCTGGTGGTGTATTGTGGGTAACTTAAGTAGACTGAAGTCCTGCCAGGCTGCTGCATTCTGGATGAGCAGCAGAGGTCAGGTGGTGCTTGTAGCAGCCAGGAACAAGTTACAGTAGTCAAGGGTCTCCATAAGAGGAGCCCGAACCTCCACCAGCACCACCTCCTGGATGATGAATGAACGACTCCTCCTGATGAGGTCACAGGAGTGGAGAGGGACAACGATCACTGATAGGTCACACACTGGATACATAGAATAAATAACAAGTACTTAAAAATACGGTAACTTAAGTTACTTTAGAGTAGTTACTGCTCACTGCTGTTAAAGGACACATTGACCCTCGGAGGTCTGTGAACATCTTTGTGATGTTTCTATTAATATGTTTGTGATAAAATGATGTTGAGATGTGGTTTGAATTTTGCTGTAATCTGTAGATTCTCCTCTTCTGTAACCTTTCACTCCCAAAGTCATATGTGACTCAAAGTGACCAATAGGATGCTGAGAAGAGAGCTTGATATGCTGGTCATTTGACTCCTTGTGTGTGGATTGGCTGGATTTGTGTTTGTTTTTACTGTTGGATTTTTATTATATGTAAGAAATATCTGTTTTTCTGCACATTTTTCATTTGCACACATACCATGAAGCTTGATATGTAGCTTGAAGTCATTATATGGTCCCATTTTTTCATTTTAGAAATTTATTATACATTTATCTCCTATTTCATTCAAATATTCCACTGCTTCTGTGAGCTGAGGAGTTTGGTCAACCTTTTTAAAGCACCAGAATATTTCGTGAAGATTTTAAAAAAATCGGAATTCAACATTTCCGGTTTTGGCAGAAATGATCTCTTTACATATTGTTCTAGGATAAACAGGAGCCTCATATTCCAGAGAGCTGAGACTCCTGTAAATTTGACATTAAACCCTCGGGTGTTATGTTGTAATGATAGGTACCACATTAAGAAGGGAGTGTCGTCTGGAGGGTTCAAACCTGATGTTACACTCACTGAAAGTTGTTTTCTGATACCTGGGAAACAAGGGAGGCTCTGAAACCAGCAGCGGTGAAAGTCACCATCACGTCTGTGTAAAAACGGCCAGAGAACTGAGAACATCGGTCGGAGATAAGCAGGGAGAGGCCATGATAGGCTGACTCTCGGTGGACGGTTCGAGGCTCTCATTGTTTATCCTGGCGACCTCTCACAAACACAGATTAGTACAGACCTTGATCTTATTCGTCTCATCAGAACAGAGATCCTCTCGGGACACAGGCCTCAGATGCTTCTCGTCTCAGGAGATGGATGTTGATGATAGCAACGTCTTCACAGATGGAGCTGAACCAGGCCTGTAACCGCTGAACATGGTCTGTGTCTGAATCTCAACAAGGCATCAAACCCAGACAGACCCTCAGGCTCTGAGATGATTTTCACAGACAGTCACTGATAGCTTGGTGTCTTGTTTACTGATCGTTTTGGAGGATCCGTATCAAGAAAGTCAAATAAACTTTGAATGAAAAACAAGTTTATGAACCACAGAATGGATTTAATCCACTGTATGGACCCTACACCACTAGAATAAAGCACTTTAAATTTTAAACACATTTACTTTGCATGAAGAACAAACCTGTCACTTTATCACAAACTTTGTGAATATCCAGGTTTTCTCTCTTCATCTTCCAGAACGGTTTCATTTAATCAGGGAAAACCTCATTTTGAGGCAGATCCAGATGCAGAACCAAGATTTTTTTAAATTAATTTCTCAATGGAATAAAACAATAACAAAAGACATTTTCGTCAACTAATATTTATGAATATGAATTATTGATTATCTGATTCCAGGAGACCAAGACACTGAATCACAGTGATTTAATGAAACGCTACATACTAGATTGTTTGTGGTTGATCTCATCTCAATTTAATTCCATTCAATTTATTTGTATAGAGCCAAATCACAACAAAAGTTACATCAAGGCACTTTCCAAAAAGAGCAGGTTTGGCCCGACTCTGCTCATGTCCCACAATCAATAAAGCTATAATGCTAGAAATGACCAAAGATACACTACAGGGACAAAAGTATTAGGACACACCTCTTAATCATTGAATTCATGCGTTTCATTCAGACCCATTGTCTGATGGAGGAGTCTGGGTTTGGATGTCAGGAGAACGTTCTTTTTGTCCCATGTCGTATTCTTCCACTACGTTTTGTGGAAATCCATCGATCCAACGAACTAATTGGGAGAAAACACAACCTCCTTGGCAGAGGTCAATAAGAAATGAAAAATAATTCAGTTTGGAATGAGGGAGTGAAAAAGCTGAAAACGGTGACAGTGAGGGAATGATGGCTGCAGGCTGTGGAGTTTCCTCTGAGATCCAAATGTTTGGGAGGAAGTGATAAGCAGGGTGGGGAAATGGTTGTGTTTAATGATGGCCAGATAAACAAGGACACGGCAAAAATACCACATTCTGACAATGGTGGGTGCAAACATATAGTACACAATCCTTCCTGTCCCTCAGACAAAACATGAAACCAAATCCACATTTAGAGCATCATTAAAACAAATGGCAACAACAAACTGGGCGTGGAAATAAAAGGTAGGACGTCATTAAGACGGGATGAAGCATCAAAGGAAGAGAACTTCAAACACGCTGGCTTTTCCAGTCAGACAGGAGAGGTGATATGGATCATATGTGTGCTATGAAGTCAATGAAGTCAAATGGATTCAGGGGGAAATTCTAATCTCATTCTTTCAAAAACGGGGAAAAAACTTCCAACAACTCCAAAGCGAAGTGATTGGCTCCCCAAACTTTATCAGTATTTTTTAAACACATTCTGGGTTTTTAAAGAACAAAGTGGAGGAAGATGTGCAGGAAAAGGTTGACAGGTTCACAGTGAAAACACAAAACAATCAATGTGCTTCGTTGTTCATTTAATAAAACATAAAATGATACAATATTTGCAAAGACAAAGATCAAACTGTAACCTTTGAAAAAAAAAACTCAGAGTAAACAAAATGTTTTCCCCAAGATTTTAATATTTTTTTAAATATATTTCTGGTGGCGTTTGTCTTCCTGTGGTGACTCCATTTCTTTAACAGATTGCATTGTGGGAGAATAGAGCAGACCCAAGACACAAGCAGAAATCCACAGCTAGAAGTAGTCATATTAAGTATCACTGCACTGAAAACCTGCTCTGAGCACGTCTGTATAGGATGGAGAGGAAACGGAATGATTTGACAAATAGAAGACAAACTAGACGACCTGTTCAAATCCAATCAGGAATATATAACCATAACCAGTGAGATCTATAACCATAACCAGTGAGATCTATAACCATAACCAGTGAGATCTATAACCATAACCAGTGAGATCTGCTTACTGGGAATCGATGCAACTCTGTCTGTTTGATTTTACTCCTGCATCCATCTCAGCTTCCACAGGAATGACGATGCATTTAAGTGTTCAGTGATGGCGGTAAGCTCCCAGCCAGGAGCCATGAAACCCAAGAAGAATAATTCCATCAGGTCCACTAATAACATCTCTGCACTGAATGAAAACACTCGGCCAAATTGGATTGAGACGAAATGGCATCATTTTCAGCAGGGCCACTTCAGGACGGGAGGAGATTATATTTCAAACCATAAAAAAGGTGAGTGTTGTGAATACAAAGGCTGCACCGTTACAACAACAATATAAGATGAATGAGATTTGACAACCTGATGTTACTGAAGGAGCAGTGTGTGTGTGTGTGTGTGTGTGTGTGGAAATCATCCTTTTCAGTCTGCTGCTCCTTGTTTTAATCATTAAATAAATGTACATGGTGTCCAAGTGTTGAATCATACAGTGGTTGACACTGAAACTCTGGTCCGCCTCAGTCCACCGGCCTACGAAGAACTTATTCATTAAAAAGGTTTGTTGTCCTAGATCTCATTGCGTATGTTAGGATATCTCTTCAGCAGGGCTGTGACTTGTTTCGGGCCCAGACGTCCTCCCTGGATGCTGCTTTGTTCAGATTTGCTCTTCTGTAAGAGATGTAACCACAGCGTTTTAATATAATACTGCAGTAAAGTACAACTAGGAAACATTTGCATATTGGCAGCAACTGTGAGAGCAGGAGCCAAACTCTAATAAAGATTTTAGACTGCAGTGTTTATACCAGTCTAATTTAAGTGAGACAGGTTCACTAAAAAAAAACAATGACTGACTTATGTTATAGGAGCAAAACATGTTATTTAAGCATGAACATCAATTGTCACAAATCCAATTTGTAAAGTTATTACAATTTATCACATTTATTTTGTTAGAAGAGGATAGAGAATTTTGATTAACTGTATCTGTGCATGAA
Source organism: Chaunax sp. Z400 (assembly GCA_037577475.1). NCBI lineage: Eukaryota > Metazoa > Chordata > Actinopteri > Lophiiformes > Chaunacidae > Chaunax > Chaunax sp. Z400. The sequence goes on from CM075193.1 coordinate 3,277,093, forward strand.
TAACACTGCATGTACACTATATGGACATAAGTATTAGGACACACCTCTTAATTATTGGATCCAAGTGTTTCATTCAGACCCATTGTCTGATGGAGGAGTCTGGGTTTGGATGTCAGGAGAACGTTTACCTGCCTGACTGCAGTGTGCCGACTGTGAAGTTTGGTGGAGCAGGGATGATGGTGTGAGGTTGTTGTTGAAATCTTAATGCTTCAGCAGACCAACACATTTTGGACAATTCTATGCTTCCAACTTTGTGGGACCAGTTTGGGGAAGAACCTTTTCTGTTCCAGCATGACTGTGTCCCACAAAGTAAGGTCCATAAAGACCTGGTTTGGTGAGTTTGGTGTGGAAGAACTGGACTGTCCTGCACAGAAACCTCAACCCCATCCAACAGTTTTGGGATGAACTGGAACAGAGATTAGGAGCCAGGCCTCCTCACCCAACATCAGTGTCTGACCTCACAGATGTTCTTCTGGATGATTGGTTAAAAATTCCCACAGACACTCCAACATCTGTAGAAAGCCTTCCCAGAAGAGTGGAAGCTGTTAAAGCTGCAGCTCCATATTAACACTATTTAGAAAGAATGTAGCTGTCAGGGCCAGGTGTCCCAATACTTCTGTCCATGTTGTGTATCTGTGGAGATTTTTTGTACACGTGATATTGCAATATCTGTTTCTTCCAGTATCATTCACCTCTATTATTTGATGGCTAAAAACTTAACCTACCCTGTGGCTAGTTCCTATGGTTAAGTGACACCATGACCAATAGACAAATAAGAGGAAAGCATGGCACAGAATTAGAATTATCTGTGTGTGTGTGTGTGTGTGTGTGTGTTTGTGTATAAGGCATCTCTTTAAGTGTTTAACTTCCATTACATTTTTGTAATGTTTGAACGTCTTCTGTATGAAAACACTGCTGCTTCTGGTCATGGAAATTTAAAAAATGCAACTATAGCTGTTTCTTAAACATCTCAATCAGTTCTTATTTTCAACAACTATAGTTTTTTTTTTATACAAGCCATTTCAAAATCCTTAAAATGACAAGCAGACAATAAAAGTTCCTGGTATGTACTCAGTAATATTATCATTTATCTTCTGTAAAATCGCCTCATGAGGAAGAAATCTTATCAATAATTTTATTCTTATACTTATTCTATTTTCAGTGAATATCCCAGCGTGCATTAGAAAAAAAGGGGCCTTGCAGACTGGTGCATCGGTCTGCTCTGCCTGTGTAAAATTAAATTATTTTCCAGTATAAACCAGTACAGGTCCCAGTTGTATTTGAGTGTGTGGACATACCAGAGCCTTGTCAACACAGGCGTAGAAAGAGTTCATCTCTTGAGAGCACAGCTCGTCCACGAAGTTGTTGTCTTTCCAGCAGACCATCAGGACGGACATCTCTGTGATACAGGTGGCCTCTATGGACAAAAAGGTTCGTTTACCGTTTGCGTTATTTAATGTTGTTAGAGTACGTAATATGTATGAAACCATTCCATATTCTTACCGCCTTTCTTCGGTTTCCGGTTAGCGACATAGTCCTTCAGAATCAGAGGCTTGTTGGGTTTGAGGACTGGTTTTCCGTTCTGTCTGCTGAGCAGCCTGCTGACCTTCTCCTGGAACAGGATGCCTCCCTGTGACGCCATTTTACTTTTAAAATCTCTTCTGCTCCTCACTAACGCCGCCTGAACACAGCGGAGAGCTGCTGCTCCACTGCGCTGACAGATGGAGCCCTCTGTGAACGAGAAGAGAAGACAAAAAATACCGAACAGGCTTCCTCTACGGAGGGTATCAGTGCAGCGCCATGTTCTGTCGTAAGACGCAATTCAGTGTCGTAAAAGTGACGTAAAGCCGTTTGAACCACAAGGTACGACGTACGACGTTCTTTAACATTGGAGCATACTACTACAATGATAATAATAAATAATGATAATTGTAAAAAATGATGATCAAGTCAAAAAATAAACAAAAAATAAATGTAAAAATAAGAATACATAAAATAAATAGAAAATAAGAGAAAAAGTACAGACAAAAATAAGTAAAGAAAAATCAATGAATAAAAAGAAAGTCAATCAAAATAATAAAATAATAATAATAATAATGAAATTATGAAATTAAATGTAAATTTAAAAATGAAGTTTAGCTGGTTCAGACATTACCGTTAAGACAGACTGTTAAAACTGTGAGAACCTTTCATGATACTAAATGTATCATCAGCTGTAAATCCTCTCCAGGACAAAAGTACTGTTTTCCATAATTCCTCCTCTGTAATGAATTGCAGTGCTATCAGATTTATAATGTACTGATGGAAAAGAATACACCAGTGCCTTCATCACTATCCAGGTTATGACATAGTGACTGTACTGTTAGTCTGTGCCAGCAGCTGACTGACTGTAATAAAGACAGGTTCTGTATTATTTTCAGGAGATAAGTCCTCTGTGGTGTATTCTTCTGGCTCTTGGCCTATGGCTACATGACATTTCAAAGAGAATGCAGGGCAAGTCTTAACATCAGCCTGTTTTTTGAGGGCATGTTCAGCATGGATGCAGCGTCAGCGAATATCAAGAGTTGGTATCATGTCAAATGAGATCAGGTTCAGCTTTGTAGCATCAGCCAGTCTCAGAGGAAACAACACACCCACCCACACACTGACGCTGTTATTCACATTTCAAACTTTTCCAGTTCAAACAGACATGAAAAGTAATAAAACTCACTTCATGTGGAGACACACCATCAGATTAGCAGATCATTATCTGTAGGTCTCTCCATTCCCACTTTAGTTCACAGGTTCCCAACTTATCACCATGACAAGAAAGGAAAATAAGTCTCCCGTTCACCTCTGTTTTCAGTGTTTTTTACTTCATGGTGTGCTCAGACTCTCTGAGAGGAAAGGCTTAAATGAATGAAACTGTTCAATTGGTTGGTTGAACAGCTTCTGAAGCCCCTTCCTCTCACACCTTTCTGGTGTTATAATATGTCAGAAATATTAACTTTATGAAAATGACAATACGTGATTCGCACCCACTTCACACAGTCAGAGGTGAGAGAGTGAGCAGATTTGGAGCTCTCTCTTTTAAATTCTTTACTCACCCATTTCTGTGAGCCTGTTCAGACCTGGTTTTTACAGCCACCCTAGTGATCCGATCACAAGAGGACGGCTTCAGGTACATGTGAACCAAAACGATTGAGATCTGACGACTCAGACCAGATTCATAGCTGAGCTGGACCACATAAAACTACATTTCTTCAGATTCGTTGAATCAGTAGAAACTTAATAAACTTAATAAGCACATTTTAAATAATTCTTCAAATTGTAAACCATCCTTCTTGTAAATTTGACATTAAATGCAAAACATTACGTTTTTTCTTTCCCCGAAATGATCAGCTAGTCACAGCATCATGTCTGAAGTACAGGTAAGATGACTAGATGAGTCAGGAGAAACATTCTAAATGTTGTGAAACACTGTCTCTGATATATTCTTAATTATTTGGGCCTGCTTGTGAGTTCAGTAAATGTAATGTGTGATTATATTTGTGTGAAAGTAATTATTTACTATTATATCTTCATTTTCCGTTCTTATGAAAAGGCTTTCTTTGGTTTTTGTATGAGAAATATGTATTGTAAACCAACATAATGCAATACCAAATTTGACAGTAGGTGGCAGTGTAGATTGTGGTTTGCCCCAAGGTTCGTAGTCTGGAGCGCATAATCCGCTGTTTCTCATCTAAGAGTGGAGGATTCAGCAAAAGCAAGTCACGTCTCCCTTTTTCATCCTTATTTCAGGATAGACATAACTGTTTATCGGTGCAGAGGCCCGGCACACGTAACGTTATATATTCAGATCATTCTGTCTTTGTGTTAATAACATTGTATCTGTTAGCCACAGTGACGTATGTTTATTTGCTTATAGAGCAGGGAAGTGAAGCAAGTGGTCACTCAAGACACATGTGGGCATGCACTGTCATCACATGCTGGATGACCCAGGACTGGATCAGCCAGGACAGATGGTAACACCAGGTCTGAACAGGGCCCAGATCCTGCTTAACTTATCTGGCATCGTCAGACCAGTTTGTAAATGCGTATTATTCTGAAATATCATTTTGATTTCAACTGACACAGACCGAAATGTGGATATAATATTGGGTAGACCTACAACCAATCAGAGAGACAAAAATGGTGACGTAGTGCTGAGCCAGTGACAACAAAACATCCACAGCACAGATGAAATATAAGCTTGTTAGCGTCCACTGAAGTTTACTGCTAATGTTTAGACAAAGAGCGAGGTGAATCACAGCCTGCTGCTTTTTTCTATTGGCGTTATTATGATATCGTCAACTTACTTACTGCTAACCTACTTCATGCTACACATACTCAAACCCCACTGGTTCACAGGAAGTATCAAACTATAGACTGCACACACTGGGACATTCCTGCCACTGTCTGCCTGCAGGATGCATGGTATCCTCTTTGTCTCTGCGTGTTCTTCACCTGGAGGTAATGTGGTGTCGTCTACGTAACTGTCTGCACCGGCAGAAATGGGCTTTGGTTCTGTGCCAGGATCAGTTCACCCTGACAGTTCAGCACACACCACAAATGAAGCTTAATTCCTTTTTCTAACCATGAGGTTCATGTGAAACAAAGCACAACTTCAACGCTCGACAGCACTGGGGGAAAAGAGAGGACAGAAGCCTGAGTTGAACCCTTAACCTTCAAGACCTCTGACACAGACAGAGAAACACAAACAAAACAACAGAAGTGTTCTCAGAGTCTTTTGTGTGGATTCAAGTGGACTGATAAATCACGCTGACAGTGTTTGAGCATTCTTTTAAATGTGCTGATGAAGCAGTTTACCTTTTCTGTTGACAACCAGCTGACAGAGTCTGGTTTTAGACATTACTTCACTAAAAATGACTTTGACTTTTGTTAACATCATTATTACAGAGCATCTCGTCAAGTAAAGCTTTCCAAAGATCTGATGGTTTGAGAGGTCACATTATGTAATAACTTTCCCCCCCCAAAGCATCAGTTAGATTAGACATCATTAGATATGGTTCTCTGCCGAAAATCGATGGATTGCCCCTCTGGGTTGGGGGTGAGTTACCGCCTCAAGAGAAGGAGTTTAAGTATTTTGGGGTCTTGTTCACTATGATGGGAAAATAGTGCGTATTGCGGGTGCTGTATCATACCATCGTGGTGAAGAGAGAGCTGAGCCATAAGGCAAAGCTCTCGATTCACCAGTCGATCTACGTTCCAACCCTCACCTATGGTCATGAGCTCTGGGTTGCGACAAGTGTCCGAGATCAGTTTCCTTCATAGGGTGGCTGGGCTCAGCCTTACAGATGAGGAGCTCAGACATCCAGAGGGAGTTCGGAGAAGAGCAGCTGCTCTTCTTTGCCGCTGCATTGAGAGGAGTCAGTTGAGGTGGTTCGTTTATCTGATTAGGATGCTTCCAAGTGGGAGGAGACCCAGGGGTAGACCCAGATCTCACTGGAGGGATTACATATCTCATCTGGCCTGGGAATGCCTCGGGGTGCTCCAGGAGGAACCGGCTGTTGCCAGTGAGAGGGAAGCTTGGAATACCCTTCTTCATCTGTTGCCACAGCAACCCAACCCCGTATAAGTGGAAGAAAATGGATGGATGGATGGATGGATATCTTTCCACTGTTGAGCATGTGGTATCATCAATAACATTAGTGAAATGATGAATTTAGCTTTAGCTAAAGGATTATCAATGACTGTCATCTCATATTACCTCTCACATTAGAGCTTCTATCATCTGATGATGTCAGTAGTAGACTGGTACCAGTACTGTCTCAGTTGTTTCATTATAACAGTCATGTCTCTGGTTCCAGTGGATTAGAGTTGACGACTCCTTAGACACACGAGGGGGAAGTGTATTTTATTTATTTTTATTTAGCCTTTATTTAGCCAGGAAGGTCCCATTAAGATACAAGATCTCTTCTTCCAGGGAGTCCTGGCAGAACACTTAGAGCAGTATTCCTCGCCACTGTTGGCCGAGTGCCGGCTCGTGGGACCATGTGGGTCTCTGTAAAATAAAGAGAACAGTCTAGACCTGCTAACTTTTGTCAGGATTTAGAGGTATATACATAAAATCGACTTGGTTTGACCAGTGGGACACTTTACATTTGGAAAGTAAGCAACCTTCTCATATTATGTCACCAAACGTTTCCTCTGCTCCTCTAGACCAGGATCTGTCTGGTGTTGAAAGAGAGGGCACTGAGGAATGCCTTTCAGCATCTCAGCCTCTCCTTGTTTGTGTTTCTGCCTCTCCAGCTGTAGCATGAACTTTGGCCCCTACTGTTTAGTTTGCATTCAGTGCCCAAGAGTCTGACTGTGGCCCTGAAAGCCTTCTGCAGATCTGCATACAGAGGCCGGTGCTGGGTCACTGCTGCTTTGTTAGCACTGACTTCTCCTATAGAAACGAGCCAAGCTTCAGCTGCTGCAAAGAAAGATTTCAGAAGATTTGTCTGCCCCCAACTAGAAACACAAAACGACTGTTGCATTTCATCATTAGATGAACAATTATAGCCCTGTCTCATTGCAGGAGCAAAATATCTAGTCACCATTTCTACCACCTCTGTTCTCTGCCTGCAGTGAATTTGCAGCAGCAAATTCTTTAGAGGCAAAGAGGCGTGTTGATATTTGACATATTGGTAAAATTTATAGAGCCACTCTGGCAATACACTCTTCACTCATAGTGATTACAGCATGACTCAACTTGATTATGTTTAGGCGATGTCAGCACTTTGTTAAAGTTAGGAAAAGATTGTGGTCTTTTTTAATGCAGAAAAGCTCAACATTTTAAAATAACATTTAACCAAAATCATGACCTTTGCATCGTGTTAACCAATGCCCTTTTGTTGACTAACCACAGACAGGAATTTGGATGCGAACCCTGGACTGTGAGGTTAGTCCTGCACTTGCCTGCCATCCCTGTGACTCCAGTGAGGTTCGTAAAAGTCGTGTTTCACTGACTTAAAGAAACGCCAAAGAGACAGGATTGATTGTGGATAAGTTCCTTAATCTGAGTCTGTTCAACGTGCTGCGATAATGACATCGAAAAAACATGATGTCCAAACCCTCATTTGTGTTTGTGGAGAGGAGGTTGGAACAACACGTACAGGTAGGCTAATTGTCTTCGGATTCTTTCCGCAGCACCAGAGTAGAAGGATGTTAGGACACTTCGGAGAACATCTGTCTGCAGGCCAAGATTCTTGATGATGTGGACTTCCAGGAACCAGGAGGGGCTCAGCCCCCCCACAAGTGTGATGCCTATTCGGAGGGGTGTGTGTGGACCAACTCCTATGTTTTGCTGACTAAATGCTTTGCCGTCTTGCACCATAGTGACGGTTCCTAACTTCAATTGACCATAAAGTCATCCATGTGCAAAAACTACATCAGCTTCCGGCTTGAGCTTGCCCCAACAGATAAGCTAATGCTAGCAGTGTTAACACTGAAGCATACACAGCACGGAAGAAAACCAAGTTAGGCAAGCCGGAGCCTCTAGTGTCCTTTTTATAAGGCTTGTATTGCAGCCTGTTGAAGAGATGTACATACAGTTTATTAACTACAGCTGGATTTAGAGTATTACATTCTTTAAATCTAATTATTGCCATAATTCTGTGCGGCGTCAGCAGCGGACATTTGATTAAACTGTCGTGGTGAAGAGAGAGTCGAGCTGTAAGGCAAAGCTCTCGACTTACCAGTAGATCTACGTTCCAACCCTCTCCTACGGTCATGAGCTCTGGGTAGTGACCTAAAGAATAAGATGGCAGATATGAAATGAGTTTCCTTCATAGGGTGGCTGGGCTCAGCCTTCGAGACAAGATGAATAGAGCTGCTGCTCCTTCACGTCGAAAGGAGTCAGTTGAGTTGGTTCGGGCATCTGATTAGGATGTCTCCAGGGCGCCTCCCTTTTAGGTTTTCCGGGCACGTCCAACTGGGAGGAGACCCCGAGGTAGACCCAGAACTCACTGGAGGGATTTAATATCTCATCTGGCCTGGAACGCCTCGGGATCCCCCAGGAGGAACTAGAACATTTGGAAAACCCCCCTTCATCTGTTTCCAGTGGTGAAATACTTCTTTGAGTGATAGTTTGAGACGGTAGGATTGAGTTTTTGTGTAAGTGCCAGTTCATATCCCGGTTCATAATTTCTTGTTGTTTGAAGGCCATCCACTAATACCAGACTGACTAATGTTTGGTTCACATTCACACATATCATGTAGAAACCAGTCAACACTGATGCTGGGAGGACATGTTGGAACTATATGGGTTAAATTTTTCATGGATTATAAGTGGGACGGATACTTAGGGATGAGCCTGAATCTTCCAAGACAGGTCTGTGTGGGCTGAATGTATGAGTCAGCGATATTGCATAAAGAGAGAGCGCCCTGCTGAGTGTGTGTGTGTGTGTGTGTGTGTGTGTGTGTGTGTGTGTGTGTGTGTGTGTGTGTGTGTGTGTGTGTTTGTGTGTGTGTGTGTGGCTGCCTTCTTTTGACTGAATAATTAATGGGGGCACAGGGTGCGTGGAACAACAGCTGGTATAGTGCAGAAAGGGAAGGAGGCAGGTTCTGTGTGTGCTGGGGTCTGGAGGGAATTCACCTCACCCTGCCCCCCTTGATGAGTGCTGGTCCACAACCACAGCTGTTAGCTGCAGAGATGGAGATGGAGTATAGTGTGTAAAGTGTGTGTTAAGGCAGCGCATGATGAGCTGTGATGAACAATCTGAGCTGGGTGACCAGTCAGCCCAGCGCCTGTAGACCAGTATAACTAGGGAACAGGACTATTACCAGTGATGGTCCAGTTCAGCTCTAAGAAAAACTTCACTCAGGAAATTCAGGACCCAAATGCACACAGAGCATGAAGGCGGCATTACGTCAGTGATTTAGTGATAGTGAAAGGCTGATAGGCAGGTACAGAGAGGATAGGTAGGCAGGTAGGCAGGTTGTGGTCTGGTCAACAACAAAAAAACAAATCATGGTATTCAAAACAAAATGGACGAGCTAGTAGTGAATATTTGCATGCCCTTTTGTTTAGGAGGACGGTGAACATTTTGTCAGCTGTTCAGGAGCAGATGGTGAACACCTGATGATCTGCAGTGTCGTTGTCATCTCTCCTGGTCGTTTGGTTTTGCCTTGCTGCTGATGCTGGATGATGATGATGACATTATATATGTACATATCTGTAAAAGAAAAGCATATGAGTTCTAATCTGACCACAAATCATGTGTATCCGATATTGGCCACATTTGAAAGGGACTCACATCTGATTTGAAAAGATGGGATTTCTGTGCTCACACAGCCCTGAAAAAAATCAGATTTGTGCCAAGACTAAAAATCAGAATGGAGTTTCTTCAGCTGGGTAACATGAATATAGTCAAAGACACATGATGTGCGAGGCAGATCGTGCACATTATAGAGCCCATAGAGCAGGAAGACAAGACACTTCCACCAGCTGAGCCTACTAGCTTACATGAAGCCCTAACTTAAATGGAAATAAAATGATTTAACTGTTTGGCTCTTCTAGAGTTTGAAATGTTATTGGACCGAATGGATAGAATTTTGATTAAATGAGTCATTTCATGGCGGACATGATGCCAAAAAACCCCAAAAACTTCTGTCACAGTGTCAATGCATGGAATAAAGTCCTTTTGGGTGCCAGTGAATAAAATGACGTTGCAGGTCGAAGGTCTGGCCACTATTTAAAATTGGCTCCAAAGGCTGATGCTGTCTTGGCCAGAGTGGGGACAGGATATTATTAATGAGACATTTTGGCTTTGGGAGTGTTTGCATTATTTCTAAGCATCTCTCTGGTTTTGTATATATATATATATATATTTATATATATATATTTTTTTTTTTTGTTGTTGTTGTTTTTTGTATGTCAGACCACAAGTTCCAGGGTCAAGAATGAACTTTCATACTCAATGGAAATGCATTTTTGCTTTTACTACAGCTTCAGTTAAGTTAAGACTGGACAGTAAATGAAGAAACAAAGTAAGGCAGAGAATAGCAGTGAGTCCTTTTCGAGAAGACAAGCCAAAGGGAGGTGAAGGACAGGGTGGAGAGAAAGCATCAGACTCTCTGTGGCCGTCAGACTGAACTGATTATTCCAACAGGACCATTAGGTAATGAAGCGCGTGTCCATCTGGAGAATACAGACACACTTTTCTCCTCACACACCAACACACTGCTGCATCACAGCCAGCTATTACAGGAGCAGCAACCTGAACCATCCACATTAATGTGCAGAAGGAAACATTCAGACAGGACAGACAGAGTGATCTCGCATAAAATCTCATCATCTGCTTCTGTCTTTTTCCTTGATGTCCAGTTAACGAGTGACGCAGCTGTTTATATTCCATGCATTAGTGTCTATTATCCTCATGCATGATAAAGAGAGGCGACTGAATGCTAATGAGTCCTTGTACTCAGATGAATTACAGCTGGAGGTGATGCGTTCACTGACTTCTCAAATTGATTTCTTTCAGGCGTTGGAGGAAACCACTTTGGCATCTTTGAGTTTAAAGAAATGTTCTTATTTCTTTCCAGGAGTGATGAGAAGATCAATATTCAGAACAGACTTTTACGCAGCCTGTTGTTTTACTTCACGCCTAAAATCACACACCTGCTGCATTATGCCGACGTTTTGTTCAGTGTAAACAAAGATATGCAATTACAAATTATCAAATTATGCTTGAAATAAGTCAATCCTGATGAAGAGAATATCTGTGTACTACTGCTGTGCTTTCCTTTGGTGCTTAAGGCTACAAAAACAGCAAAGTTAGCAGTGTGTTTCTCTGTCTGTGCAGTAAATACTGCAGGAAATACCTGAGCTTCACAGAACTGAGACACAGCGGGTTCAGTAATGGACAGAAAAGTCTGTTAACTTCATAACTGGTTGTTTCTTCAGAACTTATCTTACTCTACCTGTAAAAATAAACCTAGATCCACACTAATAAGATGCAATGCAACTCGACTGCAGACAGTTATTTGAAAGGTCTGGGTGTGTCACACTAATCACAGCTAATGTAGCATGGAGACGCTAGCCTCAGGCTGCAGAGGTCTGGTGAGTTCACTTCTTTCCAACTCCATTTGTAGTCCTTTCAGCCCCAGCCGGCGCTGACATCTCTGGCATTATCACACCCACCATTTAAGTGGCCCTATGAGCCGAACAATCCGCCATCACTGACCCAAAATATCCACAGGAAGACACCTTCAAAAAGACTAAATCCATTCACAAACCAGACTTTAAACAAGGATTATGAAAATGACACTAAATGATTACTGCAATAGGCTGAGAGGCATCATGACCAACAGGCTCCACCCCTTTTGAGCTCTTCTCTCAGACCAGGTACATCCTGTGATCAGTCCATATGAAGAACAGCTGGGACCAGAAACAAACAGCACAGGGAACTAAAGCCATTACAGCATCACTATGACGTTCATCAGTTTTAAAGTTGATGTCAGACATGCTGGGCAGCTGAGGCTCAGGAGGTAGAGCGTGCATTAAACTGTAAGGTTGGCGGTTCGATCCCTGGCTGCAGACTCTGTGTTGAGGTTGGGCAGTGGTCATTACTCCTGTTGCATGGCGTCCTCCACTGTATGAATGTGTTTGTGAATGCTGCTCATGCTGTGAGCAGTTTGAGTCGTCAGTTAGGCTATAAAAGTACGGTTCGTTTAGATATGCAGTAGTATTCCCTGATTTAAACCAGTGGGGATCCCCTGAAAATGTTTTCTCATGATCGCGTTTCCTCTAAATAGATCCTCAATGCCTCAGATTACTCAACGCAGACTTGAGAGTGTGTCAGAGGAGCACATGGAGTCCAATTAGCCTGTCTGCTGCAGTAATCTGGTTATCCACAGGGGACACGCTGCCTTTGTTGTAGAAACATGTCTTAACTGTGTTGCATGAGGTTATTATTGTTTTTAAACCGTCATCTAAATGTTTGAAGTTCATAAAAATCATCCATCTCTATTAATAGTCCACTCTAGAAGCTAACTGCTGCTGCAGGGCTGCCTCTTCATCCCTGCCTTTTAAGGTGTTCAATAATTTGTTGGTGCTTGTGTTACAGTGTTGGAAGAAGTGCTGTGATCCTTTCCCAAAGTAACAATACCAATGCAGAAGTATAGAGGTAATCTATTACAAAAGTCCTCCATTCATAAATTAGTGTAGTTTTTTTTTACTGCTCAGCAGCAAAAATATTTTGAGCATTTTCAGCTAAATTTATTTCATAATTGATGATTGTCTTCTTCTCATTTCCAGTTCATGCTTTTAAGTATCGAAAGTACAAAGTACCTCAAAGCAGTACAAAAATACAGTACTTGAGTAAAAGAACTTTTGGCCGCTGATGTCAGTCTGATGTCAGTCGGAAGTTTCAGCCATACAAACTGTTTATTTTAGAAAAATGAAGGAACAAACACACCCCTGAGTTCGGGTTGGGTTCTTTCTCACAGCTGATGCTTTTCTCTTCTTACGCCATTTAAAAAATGACCTCCTATAATTCCTGTATATTTAGCTCTTTAATCTGAGCAGAAATATAATTATTAAACTGATTCTAACCAGCTGTGTGAGCAGCCTAAACCTCTGATACTGTATAATAATAATTAAATCATGTAAATAATTATTTTTCTGTGCTATTAATAAATGTATTTATTAAGTATTGAGTACTGTGAATAAATGATCTGCTGGACCTCACATTGTCACTAAGATATAACCTAATAATAGGGGCGGCTGTGGCTCAGGGGGTAGAGCGGTCGTTCACGGAACAAAAGGTCGGTGTTTTGATCCTCAGCGCCTGCAAGTCCACAAGTTGAAGTATCCTTGAGCAAGATACTGAACCCCAATTTGCTCCCCGGGCGCCGCGTGTAGTGGCAGCCCACTGCTCCTCAGGGATGGGTCAAATGCAGAGAAAGAATTTCCCCATGTGGGACTAATAAAGGTATCATTATTATCATTATAATAATGATGCACTAAATAAAACTGCTGACTGATGCTCTACTTATTGTCACTGCTGTCAGTCAAACAATTATGATGCTCCAGCATTTAGAACCAAACATAAGCAGGAAATCTAATTATGGATCTTTAGATCAGCTTCACCTGAAGTAAAGGTGCTGCAGGATTACATCATGCTTTGTTATTACACTGATCTCCAGATGATGAAACAGGATGTAAGCCCAGTGCTGAGGTGATCTGGGGTCTGTAGTGATGATGAATCATGTTAACTCCCCTCTATGAGCAGATGAAGGTACAAATACTCCCCCTGCTGTACAGAGAACAGAAACACGGACCTGCCTCTCTTTTACTCTATTATTCTAGTATTTATTCTAATATTATAGCTTTTATAGTCTTTTTTGCCTCCACTGTTTAAAGGCTTAACTACTGACTCTGTGAGTTAATTTAATTCTATTTAATTATTATTTATTCAATAGTCTCATAGTTTTATCTCAACTGCTGTGTGATATTTCTGTGTCCATAGCTTCTCAGTAAACAGTCTCATTTATTTATTTACCATTTTAATTTCATTTACATGAAGCGTCTTGGTAAAGATGGAGTAGAAAAACGACGTGATCTTCTAACACAGCTGTCTGAAATAGAAGAGAGAAGAAGAGTGAGGATGGGATTATTATGATGGGGAAACATCAGCAAAGACTCAGACAGACAGACAAAATGTTTTCTTTCAATCAGCTCTAATCAATATTCATATTAACAAAGGATATAATGTATGAACTGTGAAGTCTTTCCTACAGAAAGATGTTTGACTTTGGTGTCACTGTTTTAGAAGGGTACTCAGAAGAGCGCATCGCTCTGCCAAGGTCCAACAGTCCCTTGTAATTAAATTAGACCCTGATCCAAATTCCCACATGTGTGACATCTAAATGTAAAAAAAACAAAAAACATGGCTCCACCCCTTTATCCTGATATACTCCACAATTCAATGCTTCCTTCCTTGGCACATGTCCCTCTGGTCTCTTTCCTGTCACATGCCCAACACTCCCACCAAGTTTTATGGTACAGTAGTTTATGCATAACTGATAAAAAAAAATGTTGAGAAAAACCCTTTCAGTGTTAAAAGAAGAGAAAGAAATTACTGGATCCATCCTCTTCACTGGATCCATCCAAAATTATATATTATATTTATCATGTAAATCCATCCTGCAGTTTGTGCATAATTGACAAAAAAGAACCAGATAAAGGGGCGGAGCCAGGATTTGTTTTGACTTTCTTTAACATTTTCTACATATTCTTTAATTTCTCAGGGAATAGGGCATGGATCTTGGTGAAAAAAAGTCAGGTATATTTACGGGTTTGTGTGTGCAGATCCTAATCAAAATCCAGACCCACCAGATTAAAATAGGTTTTATTATTTATCTGCCCTGTAAATTATGGCTACAGGGTTACGAGTTTGATTTTGGATAAAGTTTGGTTGAATTAAAGCGGACCGTTGGGCCTCAGCAGAGGTATGTGTCCTACTGAGTGTCATTGTAGTTTGACATGGAGCTCTGTAATCTGTATTATATGCTGTACATATCCTCATTAGAGCAGCCGGTCCTCATAAGGATAGCTGCTCCAGTCCCCTCCATTCTCCTCCCTGCACAGATACACAGCACAGCTTTTCATCAGCATAATACAGTTGTTCAGCCTAACCACTGATTTACTGGCTTTTGTTCTGGAACATTACAACCCACAGAAAGAAGATGTGTGTCTGTGTCACTACTCCCTGCTTTTTGTCTGAGCTGCAGCTTCTCTCTGCAGCTGATAATCTACTGATGAGCTTTGGATAGATTTAGAGAGTATTAGGGAGGAGGGAGTGGCAGCAGCCTGTACCTGAGGGAGGCGAGGAGGCTGTGACAGACAGAGGGAGGTGAAGAGGGGAGGTTGGGGAATCTAAAGGGGATGAGAGATAACCATCGTCCCAGGGAGGAGATGAGACGCCAACAGATGGAAACAGAGATGTGTAGAAATAATTCTCATACAGCAGCCCATTCATTTGTTCTTCTATAATCACTTTTATTTATTTTCATCCTCTCCTCCGTAGAGTTTTGCTTGCAAAATCCTAGTTCGACCATTTTTTACTTTCCTTAATAGGTGATTTTAGTGTCTATTAATGGTTAGCAGCTTACTAATACCTTTGTAGCTATACAGATAAAACAAAAGCATAAATATTAAATGAAAATATAATAAGTAAAAAAAAGATATATATACTGTATTTAATGGTAGCCGCCCTTATAGCTAAGCGCGGCTACCATTTGATTGGTGTTCGCTGAATATTTTGAACACATGAGTGATTTCTCCCCACATTATAACTAAACTGTCACATAATTCCACATTCAGTGCAACTGTCTGCTCGCCAACGTTAAATGTTAATTACAGGCAGATTACAGGTTTTT
>CM075193.1:3295000-3485000 GCA_037577475.1 Chaunax sp. Z400
TTTCCATATATTTAAGTATTTGTTCATATCTCTCTTTATTGCATTACATAACATGTAAATGAGCTTTTTCATCATTTCAGCTGTTCTGGTGCACAGGTGCAGGTTGCACCACCACCTAATGTCACACTCAGACCAGACAGTCAACACCAGGCTGTCTGTCCCACTGGGCAGTAAGAGTCCTACTAACAAGAGTGCAAATGCAGTATTGCAGTAGGAACCCTGGGGCACCCTGTGGGACAGATAAGCTACAGTAAATGGAAGCACATTGACACATGTTAGCATCCACACACACAGGAGGACGTGGAGGTTGAATCGTGACGTACCAGGCTGTGTGTCAGCCTGATAGACCCATCCACTCAGGCTATTTACACTCAACCTACAAGGGATTAGCTGAAGTGATTACCATCTGCAGGTCTCTCCTTCCTCACTGCTTGTGTGTGTGTGTGTGTGTGTGTGTGTGTGTGTGTGTCTGTGTGTGTTTGTGTGTGTGTGTGTGTGTGTGTGTGTGTGTGTGTGTGTGTGTGTGTGTGTGTGTGTGTGTGTCTGTGTGTGTGTGTGTGTGTGTGTAATGCATTGATACCGCTGCCTCTGCCTCTTATGTTTCTCCCGTGTCTTCTGGTTGGTTGGATACCAAATGGATTAACACAACACTTAGTAGAAGGATGATGCATGGACCAAGAAGCCAGTAAACTCTGGTGCTGATCCAGATAAAGGAGCAGGTTTTGAATTCTGAATGGCTGTTTTCCACAAGACATCTTATCAATGATGATTTTACCAAATGTAGCAAATCATGCAGTGTTTTGCTAAAGGTGGTTCAGAGCTGCAGAATGAGTGAGAACGCAGGAAATTTGTTTGTGTGTTTGCAGAATTGTTTTTAAAAAAAAAAAAGGGTCAATGGTTCAGATAGCACAGTGGTTAGAACGCGCCCCCCTTGTACCGAGGCTACAGTCCTCTAGCGTTCGGCGCGGGTTCGATTCTGACCCGTGGCCCCCACTCTCTCTCCCTCATTTCCTGTCACCCCCTCAGGCTGTCCTATCCAATAAAGGCAACAAAAAAAAGGGTCCATGAGTTTCAGGTTTTGGTCATTGTGTCTCAAATACAAAACTCAGACAAACTGCAGCTGTCTTGGAGCAGTGAACACAACTTCTGCTCCTGCAGCATCAGTTCCTGGAGCCATTCAATAATTATAGGTCGTTGTTTCAGGGAAAAGTCGTGTTTGTAAGAGTTAGCAGTTTTTTTTTTACAGCAAGAGACAACTTAGAACTGGACAGATGAGCAGACCCTGTGTATGTCACAACAAACAAGTTATATTATATATATCAGGAAGACGTTTGGGCATATTCATATCTTCTGGTGGTGGCTTTGTGTGTTTGTGTGTTGCAGACTCCTTGAGTGAGGCGCTAAAGGCTATCAGTGTGAGCACAGAGCTGATAGAGGAGGAGCTCAAGCCTCATTTGGACACAGTGCTGGCTGCTCTGCTGGAAAAGAGTAAGTCATGTGATGCATCAAAACACACACACACACACACACACACACACACACACACACACACACACACACACACACACACACACACACACACACACACACACACACACACACACACACATTTGGGTCACTTTTGGGGGAAATTCCATATAAATCTCCTGGAGACATATCCTAACCACACCCATTGATCCATTTACTCTGATTGTTACTCTGGTCATCCAATCACATGTCTGCTGATTAAATAGTTAATTTAGTTAGTTAGTTATTCCATGACCGGATATCCTGTCGGTGTTCCGAGTCTGAACGAATGGATGTGTGTCCCTAGAGAAAGATGCTGCTGTGGAGATCGCCAGAAGTGGGATTCTTCCGACACTGGCTCAGGCCTTACGGGGTAAAAGCAGCCTGAGCTGCCAGGTGGCTCTGGTGGTGGCAGAGATGGCCCGAGAAGGTGGGGAACTGTTGTTACACCGTGAGAAGAGTTCAATGGTTTGTCCATGTGGAACCATGTTTACTGGAACACTAAGTATTCTGTATGAAAATATGTCTCGGTGTTTTTCATCTTTCAAGTGACTTAAAGTATGTGCAAATTTTTCTTTTTTTCCTTTTTAAAAATGTTTTAATGTATAGTTTCATATTTTTCTGTTTTGTTTTGTAGAGAATTTAGTCAAAATTGGCTCTATCTATCTGTTGGTTTCACTATGCATCCATCTATCTATCTATTATCTATCCATCTATCTATCTATCTATCTATCTATTATCTATCCATCTATCTATCTATCATCTATCCATCTATCTATCTATCATCTATCCATCTATCTATCTATCTATCTATCTATCTATCTATCTATCTATCATCTATCTATCATCTATCTATCTATCTATTATCTATCCATCTATCTATCTATCATCTATCCATCTATCTATCTATCATCTATCCATCTATCTATCTATCTATTATCTATCTATCTTTTATCTATCTATCATCTATCTATCTATCTATCTTTTATCTATCTGTCTCTCCATCATCTATCTATCTATCTATCTATCTATCTATCTATCTATCTATCTATCTATCTGTCTCTCCATCATCTATCTATCTATCTATCTATCTATCTATCTATCTATCTATCTATCTATCTATCTATCTATCTATCTGTCTCTCCATCTCTCTATCTATCTATCTATCTATCTATCTATCTCTCTGTCTCTCTCTCTGTCTCTCTATCCTGTAGCGTCGGTCAGGGAGCCCTGTATTGAGGCCGGCCTGGTGAAGGTCCTGGTTCCTCATCTGAACACTGATGACCAGGAGATGCTGTTGAACACTGGCAGAGCCATCGGACGCATCTGCTTTGACAACTGTGAGTTTGTCCTCAGCAGGCTCTATGTATGAGGCAGAGGTTTTAATACTGATGGTCCTCCAGTGTGAAACTGTTCCATTATTGCCCAGTTAGACCAGAGGAATACACCAGCAGGTCACCAGTGAGACATGATGTTGAAAGGAAACCTTAAAGGATCAGTTCCTCCCATTTTCTACTCACCCCTGAACTGATGTCATTTTTTATGGGTAAACTGTTGTTTTATGTGTGTTTTTTAGACATTAACAATCAAACACTGTGTTAATATCTGTCTGACCCCCCCCCCCCCCCCCCCCCCCCCCCCCCCCCCCCCCCCCCCACCCAGCATACCAGCAGGACCAGTTAGTCCAGAGTGGAGTCATCCCCAGACTGGTGTGCATAATAAGGGATTATCCAGAGAACGACCCCCTGATCAACGTCTGCCTGCTGGCCCTCTGTAACCTGGCTGACATGGGTGATTTATTAGTCATTCAAGTTATTATAGTAACTTATCAGAATTACTCCTCAGTTTTAACATCATTCTGTGTTTCAGTTCATTATGTGATCTATAAAACAATGAGGCAGATCTAAAACAGTGATGTCATCAGTCCCAAAAAAGCTCTTATAAAATGTTCAAAATTAAAGTCTTATTTAAAAATGAGACTGTCTGAACTCATAGACTGTTATTCCTGCAGACTCTGCACGAGATTCTCTGGCGAAGCTGAACGTAGCAGATGTTCTGACGTTTCAGCTGAAACGGGCGCCTGATGCAGAACGCCGTCACATCATTCTGGAAATACTGGGCTCACTGGGGGAGAGTGGTAAGACCTGCAGGGACAGACATGATGCTGAATCACTGGTCTCAGAGCATACAGACTTCCAAAGGAGGGAACTGAAAGCAGAATGTAGTCACTGTCCCACCAGCTCTGAGGTACGGAGAGTACCATGGACAAAAAGCCATATGATGAGACTTTTGAAAGAAAACAGAACTCATCAACAAACACTAAGAGATAGATGATGTTATAGTGATGCTGTACATTTACTGTAAGACAACAATAACTTTAAAATTTTTTTTTTCAGTTTTTCAGTTTTATATTCAAAACAAACATAAACAGAAAACAGCAACAAAAACAAACCCAAAACTAAATTAAACAAAACAAAAACACTGCCAGATATATTGGTAAATAAATGGTTCACAGCAGTTTTCAGGACATTACAGTCGAGCGTTTTTGTTTTAGTAAATTTAAAAAAAAAAATAATAATAATATTTTCTCCCCTTTCTTCTCTTCTTTTTTTACTTTTTCCACCTTGCAATTTTTCAGAAATAACCAATAAGAAAAAGAGAGAAAAAAGACAAAACAAAACAAAAAGAAACAAACAAAAACAGGGCATATATATGCTTCCTTTTCTTTTCTTTTTTATTGCATTACACTCCTGCATCACAACATGTATCAACAAACCCGTAGAGAAACCATAACTTTTAATAGTAGTAAAATAAACCTTACCTTTCTCTATCTACCACCAGATACACTGAAGCTGCAGTTTGCAGAGTCAGGAGTTCCAGAGGCTTTATCTGAGATGATCTGGGGCCTACAGGGAGGCTCGGACCCCCACGACCTGTGCAGCATCAAAATCGCCTCAAACCTTATCGTGTCCCTGCTGTTAGGAGGTAAGAAGGACGTTTCTGGTGTGTTTGTGTCAGTGAAGAAATACTGTGCTTCTTTAGTATCATGATGATCATATGTGTGTGTGTGTGTGTGTGTGTGTGTGTGTGTGTGTGTGTGTGTGTGTGTGTTACAGATGAGTCCATGCAGAAGTGTTTTGGTGAGGGATCAGGTGTGGTGTACCAGGACGTCCTGTCCTGGCTGCAGAGCTCCAACACTCAGCTGCAGCTCTCTGGAGCGCTGGCCATCGCCAACTTTGCCAGGAATGGTGAGATATAAATGTAATTCTGTAATTCCCTGCAGCTCTACAGACCTTTTTAGGCTCTTTCAGCTCTTTTTTTAAATATCTGGGTTATGCTGTTTTAGTTCTGTGTCAAACAGCCTCAGTTAGGTGTTACAGCTGATGAACGGTGTTGAGCATGCAGGAGCTGAGGAGGCAGACATTTCTCTCCAAACAGACCAAAAACAGGGACAAAAGAAGATGAATATTGGACTTATATCCATCTGGTGGACACAGACACTGAATGCTAATGTGTACATATTTACAGACATGTCATCTTATAAGGAATATGAATACTTCAGTGTTGTTTTTAGAGACTGCCAGGCTTTCTATCTGCAGCTGGTTGTGCTGATCACATTAAACATTCATATTGCTGCACTCTGAAGTGGTGCATTTAATGTCATCCAGTAATCTGTCTGTTGGCCTCTGTGTTTCTGTCAGACAGTAACTGTGTGAAGATGCTGGACCTCGGTGTGGTTCCTCACATCCTGACCCTGCTGGAGCAGCACGTCGATGAAGGAGACGTGTCTGTTCAACACGCTGGACTGAGCGCGCTCAGAAACCTGGCTATTCCTGGTACGGATTAAAGCAAAGCAGAGATGAAAAATAGAAGTGATTTTTCCTCATTTTTCCTTGACTTCTGTCTACCAGCCACCAACAAGGTGCGGATGCTGGAGGACGGCGTGACGGAGAGGATAAAAAGCCTGCTGCGCTCTGATATGCCGCCGGTTCAGTTCAAACTGCTCGGTACCCTCCGCATGATGGTGGATGGACAAGGTGAGCATCAGTGCCTGTGTACAGCACTAAAATAAATAGATTTAACAGTCTCAGATGTGATTGCCCTGATTAGTGCTACAGTCAAGTCAAATTTGGACATGAAGAATCATTGAAATTTAAAGGAACAGTTCACCAAAATACAGAGATAGAGTCTCTCTCTGCTGCTGGTCCACAAAACAGAATGACAGCATTCTCCTAAATGACTGAAAAAGATGTGGACTTCTTTTAAAATGTAATGAACAGCCATTAAAAAAACATACAATGACGCCACATAGCTCATAATCCGAGTCTCTAGAGGCTCCAAGATCCTTCATGGATATAAAAAGACCTTATTTACACCTTTTTAGGCTGAAATCTTCACTGCAGCCGTAAACTTTAAAGCACTAATGCTTTCAGCTCAGCGTCTACAGTGAAGATTTCATCTTAAATTATGTGTTAATAATGTCTTTTTTAATATGTTTGGGATCTTGGATTCTTTCATATGAGCTGTTATGTAACATCGTCTCCAGCTGTCCAGGAGAAAAGCTCCACCTCTGCTCTGCTGAGCAGCTTCACAAATGATTCACTGAGAAACTTCACATTTTTCATCCATGTGGTTGTAGAGTAGATAATACCTGAATTGATTTTTGTGTAAACGGCTCCTTTTTAATGGGTAGATTTGTCTGAGAAGATGAACCTTTTGACAGTCCATTGCTCTCCTTGACCAATGTGAATAAAACTACAGACTAAATACAAACTCTGAGATCATTCTTATCCAACAATAAAACGTAGGTTTAGAGGATCCAGTGGAGCCGGGGGTAAAGAAAATAACATAAAAAAAATAAAGGAGAAACTGATGCCATTCTTTAGAGTTTGTATTTTTACCATAATTTTCTTCTTTATTATTTTTATTTCTCTCCTCTTTGGAGAATTTCGTCCATAAGGGTCTTGTGGTTGTTGGATCTATTTCAGAAGGACATCATGTGTGTTTCTTTGACTCCTGGAGTCCATTCATCATCTGTTTAAATATTTACTTTGTATTTATTATTTCATTTATCTTCCATTTACATTCTACCCTGATGTTTTGTTCAGTTAAAAGAAAAAACATGTGCTGAGACTCAGGTGTTTCCTCCACTCAGTCTGTCATTTCGACACCTTCTCTGTTAATGTTTTCATGTCTCTGTTCATACTGTGTGTGTCAGAGAAGGCAGCCTTGGTGCTGGGGAAAGACGCTGTGCTGCTGGCTCGGGTCATGGAGTGGTGTGAAGCCAAAGACCACGCAGGAGTCAGAGGAGAAGCCAGTCGCTTACTGGCTGCCCTCATCAGACACAGCCGCAGCCCCGTGAGTCTCTTCATTCTCAATATGTTGAAGTTAAACTTAACGACACACTGATCGTCTGTAACGGGCCGGTTTCCTCTCTTTTAAAGGAAGTTGTCAATGCCGTAGCCAAAGCAGCAGGCATTCAACATCTTATTGCCATGGCAACGAGTGAGCATGTCATCATGCAGAACGAGGCCCTGGTTGCCCTGGCCATAGCATCTGCTATTGACGTCGGTAAAGCAGCTTCCAAGATTATGTTGATTTTAAAAATTATGTGGTTGAATTGATCAAACATGTCAGAATCATTGTTACAACGTTTGAGTCTAAATGTGAACTTTCATCGAGGCAAAGAAGTTTTCATGCTTCAGCTGTCTGGAGCTTCTAAACCAAAACTATGTTAGTCTGAGAGTTGTTGGCCAATCAGAACTGGACCCTCAGTTTTCCAATGGTCCCCTCACATCAGAGCTTTCAGTGGTCATGTTCTCACAAGCTCTCATATAATAGACTATATTACAGATGGAGGATACATTTTTCAGCCTTCATTATACAAACAGGAACAGTTTAAACAGATCAAAACAAAAGATATTATATAACACAACATGCTACTTTTGCTGCAGAGCATCACAGAGCCTCATTTTGAATGCTGGAATTGTAAATGTAGAAATGCATACATGTGTGTTTACCTCTATGTTTCTGATGTGTTTGTGAACAGAGTCCATGAAGGACCCGTTCAGGGAGGCGGAGCTGTTGCCGATGCTGAAGAAGATGCTGGAGGATCCTGTGGGGGCTGTGGAAGTCAAGTTCAGCGCTTTAGGTCTCATCTGCAGTCTGGCAAACTCCAGTACGGGTTTGACTTTACAACACATTCACAGAATTCTGCTCTGCTGTAAATTTGTCATCAGGTGTAAAAAAAATGGTTAGAGAAGATATTTTGAGAGTCTTTCTATAACCTGTTGAACTGCATCAACCCTCTGAGGACATTTTCTTGATTTTTCCACAACTTAAACATTCACCTTTATAAAGTACTTTTATATAATCTGATGGCGTGTTTTATGTCATGTATGTTAGAGCACAATCTCAGCTCTCTGGAAGACGAGGCTCCCGTTTGTCCTTTTAAAGAGATCATTTGGCCTAAAGCTGAAAATTTGAATTCCAATTTTTGAAATTCTTGAAATGTCTTGTGAAAATACACCTTTATTCATATGGACAGTTCACAAAACCTGTGGAATACATCAATAAAAACAATACTTAAATGTCTAAAATGACTTTTATTTAAAAGAGGTGTTGATGTTGAACCTACAGATTCCATCTTAATTTAAACTCCTTTTCTACATCGTTTAATCTCAAAGGTACCAACAAAAACATCACTTATAGACCTCAGAGGGTTAAATAACAGTCAGCTGGTCCTGACTACTTACTCTACTCTGTTTAGTCTGTTTACACCCCTCTCTCTTCTCCTCATCCTCGTCTGCTCTAGGTGTGATGAAGGAAGAGTTGACCTCTGTGAATATAAAGGAAAGCCTCAGTAAACTGACCAATCACAGCAGCAGTAAACTGGCCTCGCAGGCCAGCTCCATACTGGCCATTCTGGGAGGAGACACCAGCTAAACAGCAGGCAGCAACAAGGGATCTCATCTGCTGCACGGATTCCTCCAGCATATCCGACGGCATACCTTCATTCAAAAGATCTTATATACCGGACAAATACTGATAAGTAGGCCTATTAATATTCTGTGGCAACAGTTACTAGTTAAAGACAAGAGAAACTAATGAAGCTCCCCGCAGAAGGAATGAACAGAGTTTCAGTTGTTAAAGCCTTAAAACACAGGGAAAGACCAGGAAGTCGGTTCATTTAATCAGAAGCATGAACGTCTTTAACATTGTCTCATGTAATCTATTCTGTGATGATCCTGTGATCGTGTGTGTAAAGTCCACCTAGAGGGTTTGTGAACGGGGAACCTGAATGTAACGCGTCCATTAGAGGTGAACATTTCTTTTAATCAAATAATGCAGTTCATTTTGCATCGGTGATGGCAGTAAAGGAAAAGTCACAGGAAATTTAAAGTTTCCACAAAATCCTTGTCATGGAAATAAAATGTGAGTCACACATTTGACTTTTGACACTAAAAGGAAAAGTCGAGGATAAAAACCAAAGTATGATCACATTATATATAAATATCTGTTTTAAACCTCGCCGTCATCTGTTCTGTAGTCCTGCTGGTTCTGTAGTCCTGCTGGTTCTGTAGTCCTTCTGGTTCTGGAGTAAAGCGGATGGACGATGGACTGCCATCACTTTCTTTAGGCTCTGCCAGTAAAGGCTTAAAAATATTTTAAAATACACAACAATAAATCAATATTTTCACTGAATTTTGAGAATAAAATTTTGCTCCTGGGAATTTATAATTATACCACCCTAAAAAAGGAGAAGCATGTTTTTAGGGTTCGATATCTATCTACTGTACTTTATATCTTTATTCCCTGGACCTGGAAAGTGGAAGAAAGTGCAAAGTGGATTTAAAATTAAGCACATTGTAGCACTTAAATAATAATGAAATTCTCAAAAATCAGCCAGAATATTTACAGAAAAGTCGCATTTACAACAATGATTGATACATTTGTGGCCTGAGGTAGAAGGATGAGTTTAAACAGCTCTGGTTTCATGCAGTTCAGCTCTTGGGGTCATTATGAAGAAAGTTAAAAACTTTTGTGATATTTCAAGTCAACCCTTTGTGAGAAAACATCAACATCAGTTTTTGTGCATCCATCCACTACCTTGGTCTAAAACTTGTATCACCCAAGAAAGACTCTGAGGACGGAAGATAGATGATCAGAAATATTTACCATATTTGTTCAAACATTTAATTCATCTTACTGTATTTTTTTCTGTATTTCTTTGAGAGAAAACAAAGCTTTCCATCTGAAAGACAAATCCTAAGGAAGCACAACATGCCTAACCGCAATAATTTGTACATACACTATGCTATAACTCTGACACAAGTGTTTTAAGCAATTCAGTGTGCATTTAAAGTTAGTTAATCATAGGAAATGTGAGCATGTGTGTTCTACAACATAACGTGAATAAACTTGGAAGCAACAGTTACATGTATTCTGTACAGACCACCAGATATCAAACAAGCTCAAGTCTGTTTATTTTTCAGAGAGGGGTTACTTGTGATGATTGATCATTTTCTGAGCTTTCTTCTAGAGACAGTGGAATAAACTTATGCAATGTCTTCCCCCAACTGGTGTCTCATTAGTGTGTTTTTTTATTCTTCAATATACTGACAGTCATGAAAACGTAAGGTTGGCTCATAAAACCCTGATTCTAAAACAACTGAGACACTGTATAAAACAAACATATGTAAATTAAGTTTTACCTTGTTGATCTTTGCAAATACTGGAACAGAGGCAACAGAAGACTGAGACTGTGGAGTGCTCAATAAACTCTCATTTGGAACATTTCACAGGTAAAACGGTTTATTGATTACAGGTGAATATTATTATGATTAGGTATAAAACAGACATCCTCTCAAAAGGCTCAGCCCCTCACAAGTACGGCTGGTTTTGGACAAGACTCTGGAGATACGATGCAGATCATGATACCGGGTTTATTTTATTTTATTTTATTTTATTTTATTTTACTTTATTTTATTTTATTTTATTTTATTATTGACTAGATTAAAGCTCTCGACCCACGCTCCACCACCAGCTGGTGGCGGTAATGCGCCATACCTCCACACAACTTCAAGTAGAAGAAGAAGAAGTAGTAGTAGAAGAAGAAGAAGAAGAGGAAGACAGGAAGTGTTCAGAGCTGTTTACATGGGAGTTTAAACTTGAGATTTGTGAGAGACATTAATAACTACTGTCAATAAGGTACAACTAGCTCTCGATTTATTACGTTTATTGATTCGTTGACACAGTTAGCGACTAGTTAGCATGTTAGTTAGTTAGTTCGTGGGTCTTGAAGTTTTCCTAAGGTTTGTAGTGTTTGTGTGTTTGTGTGACTGTTCACAGGTGACTGTGAGGCCCACGGGACGTAATTACATACTTTATACTTTACTTTAGAATAGTCTTTACAGCTGGAAGCAAAATGATTCAAACTCAGCTGTTTATTAGGTTTATTGGGAAAATATAGTATATAAATATACTACATAAATATACTATATACTATATCAACTGTTTGCTTTAACCAGATCAGACAAGAACAGTTTAAATAGCTCAGTAAAAAGGATATTAAAGTGTTTTCCCACATATGATGTATAAATTTACTGACTACTGCCGTCTGATTCAATCAATAATCTGTCATAAGAGACACATTGTTGGAACACTGACTGTCATAGACTTACTTAAGCAGTAGAGTCTCAAAGGATGGGGAATATTCCAGAACTGGAGGCCTTTGTCCATGAGGAATGGGCTAAGATTCCTCAGGAACGCTGCCAGAAGCTGGTGTCTGGATCTGCATCAGGTTCGCAGCAGGTCATAGCAGCTAAAGGGTCTACAAAGAACCAGAGACGCCGGTCTTTAAGGATCATTTAGAGACTGAGGAGTCAGGAAAAGGAGACTCCTGATATTTTTATATATCTGTAAGCAAATTTTGATAAAGGATTTTCTAACGATGTCCTGTTTGTCTTTGCCCTGTTGTGTTTTTTGTACGGTCAAGATGACTGAGGTAAGCCATCAGCAGTGGGGAGAGGTGCCCAGCCAGGGCAGTGTGGACCTGTGGGTCTTACAGTCCTCCCAGGTGCGGGTGGAGATTCTCAGCCTGGGTGCCATCATCAGGTCTGTGTACAGTAGAGGGAAGGATGGTCAGATGGCAGATGTAGTCCTGGGCTACGATGACATGGAAGGTAGGAGGAAAAAGTCCTCTCCTGTGTTTGCATCTTATGTTTGATGCAACACTGTTTAAGTAGAGAATATTATGCAAGTCAATCATTCTAAAAAGAGCTCGTGGAAATGTTTTTCTGGGTTTCCCGTTTCAGATTCGAGGGAAAATATTAAGTATATTAAGTCACTTCTGTATTAAAGTAATCTTTGCAGAATTTAAATAGAAAGTGTTTCCATTAATATCAGTGGTGAGTTGAAGATGATATATTTACCTCTGCCAACGAGAGTTGAAGGAGGTCATGTGATCAACCATGTTTGTTTGTTGTTTGCTTGTTTGTCTGTTTTTCCATAAGACATCGCCAAAGGTTCTCAACAGAGTTTGATGTGTTTATGTGATTGTGTGTGGATCCTGGAAAGCTCAAAGACTCCGGGGAAGAAGCCAAGTTAATAACACGCATCAGTGGGAAAGAATGTGTATCGGAGGAGAGGGAGAGGAGGTGAGAGAAGCTCAGTGCATCATGGGAAGTCCACCGGCAGTCCAAGCCTAAACCAGCCATAACTATTATTATTTCCAGAGAAATTAGAGAAAATATTTTAGGGATGCCCCTCCATCCTGATCTGCACCAAACTTTAGTTTTTGCCTGGACCCTCTCCTCCACAGAGTTTCATGGGGTTTTTACATAAATAGGCAAAATGCTAAACATGTCCAATCTTGCAATGTTAAGGAAATTTATAAAAGAAAATTCTGATTATTTATCCACACACAAATTTAACGGGTTCTTTTTCTGGCCCATCGAAACATGTCCAGTAGTTTTTGTGTAATCCTGCTAAAAATCAATCCAACCAACGAAGACGTGGTGAAAACAGAACCTCCTCAGCAGAGGTAAAAATGCACTGATGATCACATTATTACCACAGAAAAACTAAATGTGTTTGACACGGGTCGTCTTCAGGCTGTTTTTAGCTGCTGCATCATGTCATCCTAGAACAACAGTGTTTGAGTTTGAATTTTAAGCCCTGGAAGATGATTTCGGTCCACATCTTCTCTATGATGGTGATGAATAGTGACAGATGCTTCTGGGAAAGCTAAGTGAGGTGACTGTAAGCCAGCCATCACATGTGTGAGGGTGAGTAAGAACAAACAGTGTTGTGTTGTCAGGTTACCTGTCAGACACGCGGTACCTGGGAGCGACGGTGGGCCGCGTGGCCAACAGGGTTGCAAAGGGACACTTTGTATTGGAGGGAAAAGAGTATCAACTAGACATCAATAATGGACCTAATGCCCTGCATGGAGGCCTGCGGGGCTTCAATAAGGTAAGACTAAGTGAATGTGTGTTTGTGTCTTTGGTTTCCTTTTGCACATATTTAACATTTCTTTCACTGCTCAGTCACAGATGAGATAAACCTTTAATGATCCACAGCAGGGAAAGCAGGTTGTTGCAACTTTTCTAGGCCTGTTAGTTATGATGCATTGATTTTTGAGAGGATTTTTCAGTTAGCTATTTTCTGTTTACACTCTTGACTTTGTTTTTGTCCCCACTATGATTGGAAAATTGCTTTTTGAGATATTTTCCAAAAACACCCTCGCAATGTTGAAGAAAAAAAAAATTCCTGGATCTGAATCCTGAACCAGCTCTACAACAAATTAGTAATCTGTCTCTTTCACAAAAGTGACATTCAGTTCATAACTTTTCAAGTAATTCTTTTGACAAACAAACGAACCAACCAGCCAAAGGAAAATGGATGAAAACATAATCTGCACAAAACAGAGGGAGGTTCAGTTCATACTAAAACACTCTGTCAGTGTTGAATATATCTTCTTAGAAATAAATAAGAGTTTATATCTACTTATCATAAGCAGGTATTCTTGTATGCTTCTTCTATGTGTAGTTTAAATTACTGTTATTGATCCATCATCGTTCTGGGTTCCTGCTGTCTGACTGGTAATACTGACCTTTACCACTAGGTGTCATACTATTATATTATATTATATTATGTTATATTGTATTATGTTATATTATATTATATTATATTATATTATATTATATTATACTATATTATATTATATTATGTTATATTATATTATGTTATGTTATATTATATTATATTATATTATACTATATTATATTATATTATGTTATATTATATTATACTATATTATATTATATTATATTATATTATACTATATTATACTATATTATATTATATTAAATTATATTATATTATATTATATTATATTATATTATATTATATTATATTATATTATGAACTTGTGTGTTCAAATGACAGCCCTACAAATACTGAGGTGAGGTTAATGGTAATTGGGTTTCGCTATAGCTGGGTACACAATACAGTATAATACTGTATGCATGTGTTTGTCTCTTCAGGCTATCTGGCTGGCTGCAGCAGTGGAAGGTGGTGTACAGCTGAGCCTTACCAGTCCAGATGGAGACCAGGGTTATCCTGGAGAGGTTCATGTGTCTGTCTCCTACACCCTACAGGTAAACACACACTGTCAGATAGAGCGGCTGAAATACAAGAAATAAACACAGCATTTGAGGAGAAAATGGCTCAATACTAGTGAAGCAAGATAATTTAACTTGTTGGTTCCAGTTTAGAAATAAATAGCGTAAGATAAAAAAAATCGTTAACTTTTAAAACCAGATAATTAATCTCATGTTTCCAGATCTAAGATTTAAAATCTTGCACCTGCTTCATGAGTTCACTGCTCTGCAGCTAATCAGCCTGGAAGGATCCAAACATTTTGATTTAATGAGTCCCAAACCACCTGTTTGATTAGCACAGAGTTCTCAGAGCCAAACAACTTAAAACATGTTAAATAATCCCATCATTATATTGACTGTGAACACTGTCAGACATAGTGAAACAAACAGCCAGGTATTTAATTCATTTTACATATAAATAAGTGATTCATTGATGATCCAGGGGGAAACACTCACTGCTGAATATCGAGCCCGGTCTGACAAAACCACCCCCATCAACCTGACCAACCACTCCTACTTCAACCTGGCTGGACAGGTAAGTCCATAATACAGATGCTCCTCTTTCTCTGAGACTGTATTGAAGTGAGGATGGAGGAAGTAGAAAATGTGTTTCCCTGGATTCCTCCGGGATGAAAGAGACGTCTGTCTGCCTTTCTGTCGCTCAGCCAACGACAAACTGAACCAGGTGCTGACGACTCAGCACGAGGCTGCAGAAAAGTCTGTAAAGACACAGAAAAATTTGTAAAGACACAGAAAAATCTGTTAAAACACAGAAAAATCTGTAAAGACACAGAAAAATCTGTAAAGACACAGAAAAGTCTGTAAAGACACAGAAAAATCTGTAAAGACCCAGGAAAATCTGCAAAGACACAGAAAAGTTTTCTGCAAAGACACAGAAAAATCTGTAAAGATACAGAAAAATCTGTAAAGACATCACAGAAAAGTCTGGAAAGTCACAGACAGCTCACTATTGATGAGGGACGCATCCTATATAGTGAACAACAAATCAGTGTTGAAATGGAGTCTAGTTAGCTGTTAGCAGCCGGTGGACTGCAGAGCAAAAAAGTGAGCTTCTTATTGAGCCATTAGCTTACAGCTAAAGGCTGACTTTAGACATTTGTTTCAGTGATGCATGCTACACCACCTCAGCTCAGAGAGCTACATGCATGGCTACATCAGCAGCAACAACAGCTTTTTGACCTGCCAGAGTTCTTAAAGTTAAACTAAATTGCGTCCAAATCAAAACACAATGAATTCAATTCACGGAGATTCTAATGAGGATTCATTCCATGGGGAAAATTACAGTTGCTGATCATTTTGAAAGCAGTCCATCCATTGGATAGACCTGATGATGTCATTAGAGTGAAGGTGGGGGCGTCGCCAAAACACGAATATCCATAACATATTTTATTGTACTCAGTGGTTGATAAGTAGATAAATGGATGACTGGATTTGATTTAGTGTGTGTGTGTGTGTGTGTGTGTGTGTGTGTGTGTGTGTGTGTGTGTGTGTGTGTGTGTGTGTGTGTGTGTGTGTTTGTGTGTGTGTGTGTGTGTGTGTGTGTGTGTGTGTGTGTGTGTGTGTGTGTGTGTGTGTGTGTGTGTGTGTGTGTGTGTGTAGGGTGCAGTGGATATCTATGACCATCAGGTGTCCATCAGTGCTCAGTCCTACCTGCCTGTGGACGACACATCCATTCCTACAGGTAACACATTTCCATCACATGGTCTCTAACAATAAACTGAACCCAGCAATGGGACTGAATGTGTTAGAATGGAGTGTTAAATGTGTGTGTATATATGTGTGTGTGTGTGCAGTGT
The DNA here is from genome assembly GCA_037577475.1 of Chaunax sp. Z400. Classification (NCBI taxonomy): domain Eukaryota; kingdom Metazoa; phylum Chordata; class Actinopteri; order Lophiiformes; family Chaunacidae; genus Chaunax; species Chaunax sp. Z400. The sequence continues at coordinate 3,310,989 of CM075193.1, forward strand.
TTCCCACAGGATTTCATGACACTATGGTATGTGGCACCATGTGTATCAGTGCACAACTCCATGTGCACTGATACAAACAATTTCTGCAGGCGTAGTAGCTGACATGAGACCAGACAATAACTTTTATTATGTTTCCTCTCCTGCAGCCTCTTGTCTTTCTTCTCCACAGCAGAGTCTCTCTTAGTTTTGGGTAACTGATCATTTAATCCTCCTTTACTTTGTGTGCATGTTTAATCCATCCTCTCTGTGTGTTTTGTGCAGCATTAACTTCGTTAGAATCGTTGTGTATGTTTGCATCACACCACTGCTAATGCAGGATGATGGAGGCATGAATGCTTGCTCTGCTGTGTGGGAGTAAGTTGCTTCATGCTCTGGCAGACATTCTCATTAATCTGCAATTAGCTCTGGTTGCCCATAGAGATAGAGGAGCTAATGACGGTGTATTTATATCACAGAATCTGTGTTACAATGGAAATCCACCGAGGGTTGATGACACTTAAAAATGTGGTATCGGTTCTGTGTCGTGCATTAACAGCAGAGGGGTTCACTCAAGTCTTTACAAGCTGGTCCTGCTTATTTTCCAACCATTAGCCTTTAATTTCTCTCACCCAGTAGTGAAGCTTCTCTGAAGGGGTAAACATCTGGAGCCAAAACCGAACAAATAAAACATGTTTTACAAACGCTCTATTATTTTCTAACTAACTGTCCCAGGTGAATGAAAAAACAGTCAGAGAATTTTTTATTCAAATAAAATGTGCCATAGACAGAACATTTTATTTATTCATTTATTTATTTTTATAATAAATGCACAGGACAACATTAACCTCACTAACAGCAGACAGGAAGAACAATAAATAAATACGAAATTCCAGATATTGAGAGCAAAGATAAATACAGAAAGTCCAGACAAGTGTTAAAGACTTGAAGTCATTTGAATAATTTAATAATAAATGAAGCCTGCCCTGCATCAGTGGACTGACCCACCAACATGCAAAAGTATAAACACATTGGAGCGGAAGAGGCAAACAAACAAACAAATAAATAAATAAATGGAAATGAATTGTTTACGAGAAGAAGAGAGGATGAAACTGACAAATTAAAGTCACGCCTTCCATCTCGTGTGAACTTTCTCACTTCATCCATACAACAGCAGGGGGCGCTAATAATGGCTCATTTTGATTTCATATTGGTGAAATCAAAAACTGATTTCACCATTGTTAATTCACAATGGGCACATCTGTTTAGCTTTCCTGACCGTTCCTGGTTGCTTCAGTCGTTTTAGCGTAAACAAGGAAAATATGGAAAAAATTCCCCTAATATGGAATTCCATCCTGTAGTTTCTTAGTAACAAACAAGCAAACCAACAAACCAACATGGGTGAAAACATGACCTCCTTAGTGGAGGTTAGAAAACCTGCTGCAACGAGTTGCCTAAAAAAACCTTCCGTGGCCTTTAATACCTCGGCGTTCCACCCGAGTTAAGACTGTGGTGTTAAATACATGATGTGTTTATGAGAGACAAAGAGTGAGAGGGTGGTGCACAGCTCCAGCAATAGAAAAGTAATACGTGGCGTGTTGATACTGTGACGATGGGAAAGCCTTTAAATGCAGATTCATGGCGATGGTTACTCTGGTTACGAAACGTCAACGGAGACAAGTTAGAAAGATTCTGACCAAAACACAGCTTTACTGTACGTCCTACTGAGAATACCAATCAGCCTATAAGATGCATAACCTGGGGACTCACTGAAAGTGCCTCGGTTTTCAATCAGTGGAAACAAACTGTCTGTTTGCACAATAAAGTCCGATTTTTCAAACCATGCACACCTTCCAGCATAGAGCAGATAAATCGCACATATCTTACATCCTCATGCACGTATACAGCGTCACAGATGAACCATGACATGAAGCAATGCTGCGTCTATAAACACATCATACAGTGTATTGACCTGTGATGACAGTTATACGCTGCAGTTCACTTCTTCTTCTTAAAGCCTGTCTTTCTTTTAGAATCATCCACTTTCACATCTGGTGCCTCTGAAATCCAGAAGCCTCTTCCAAAAACCACATCAACATTTCCCGTCTGTAGTTTCTCAGTGCAGCACCTGGACCTGCAGCATCTGTTCTACTATGTGGCCTTTGGGGTCATTCAGTCCCACATAACTACCACTCACTAACTAACCAATGGACTCCCCTCATGACTTTAGTCCCTCCCTCTTCTTTCAGAGAATGGACTGCATCTCATTATTTAACCTTTGTTCAGTGTTACACTTTCACTAGTCAATCAATAACCTAATCTATCCACAGGAGAGATCAGAGGAGTGGAAGGAACGCCCTTTGACCTTAGAAAACCCGTCCTGATCGGCCCTCGGCTTAATGAAGTTCCAAGTCCAGGCTTTGACCACAACTTCTGTCTGTCATCACCTGGAGACGCCTGGAAGGAGCGACACACCGCCAGGTTTACACACAAATACTACACACACAGATACACACACAGATACACACAGATACACACACAGATACACACAGATACACACAGATACACACAGATACACACAGATACTACACACACAGGTACACACAGAGATACACACACAGATACACACAGATACACACACAGATACACACAGATACACACAGATACACACACAGATACACACAGATACACACAGATACACACAGATACACACAGATACTACACACACAGGTACACACAGAGATACACACAGATACACACACAGATACACACAGATACACACACAGATACACACAGGTACACACAGAGATACACACAGATACACACACAGATACACACACAGATACACACAGATACACACAGATACTACACACACAGGTACACACAGAGATACACACAGATACACACACAGATACACACACAGATACACACACAGATACACACAGATACACACAAATACACACTACACACACAGATACACACAGATACACACACAGATACACACAGATACACACAGATACACACAGATACTACACACACAGGTACACACAGAGATACACACAGATACACACACAGATACACACAGATACACACACAGATACACACAGATACACACAGATACACACACAGATACACACAGATACACACAGATACACACAGATACTACACACACAGGTACACACAGAGATACACACAGATACACACACAGATACACACACAGATACACACAGATACACACAGATACTACACACACAGGTACACACAGAGATACACACAGATACACACACAGATACACACACAGATACACACAGATACACACAAATACACACTACACACACAGATACACACAGATACACACAGATACACACACAGATACACACAGATACACACAGATACTACACACACAGGTACACACAGAGATACACACAGATACACACACAGATACACACAGATACACACAAATACACACTACACACACAGATACACACAGATACACACAGATACACACAGATACACACACAGATACACACAGATACACACACAGATACACACAGATACACACAAATACACACTACACACACAGATACACACAGATACACACAAATACACACAAATACACACTACACACACAGATACACACAGATACTACACACACAGATACACACAGATACACACTACACACACAGATACACACAGATACACACAGATACACACTACACACACAGATACACACAGATACACACTACACACACAGATACACACAAATACACACTACACACACATCATTGAGCCGGAGCAGAGCCTGAGCCAGAAAACTTCCTTCTTCCTCTCAGAGTGTGTCATCCAGCCAGTGGGCGTGTCCTGGAGGTCTCTACCAGCCAACCAGGAGTCCAGTTCTACACTGCCAACTACCTGGATGGCTCTATGATAGGAAAGGGCGGAGCTAGATACAGGAAGCACAGCTCCTTCTGTCTGGAGACACAGAATTGGCCTGATGCTGTCAACCAGGTATGATGTGGATGATATTGATGATGATGATGAATAAATCTAACTCATTCAAAGCTGTTCCATGGATACCAACTATTGTTGGGTTTCTTTATTGAGAAGAATAACTAATTATTTAATAATGCAATAAAAATATTATTCGACTAAACTCCTGCCTCCACCCAGCTGGAACAATCTTCACGTCTGTTAAACCTCTCATGCCTCAACCTCAAGGGTTTCTGGGAATCCGTTTGTTCAGTATTTTATGATTAATTAAAGAACATGCTCTGTATTTAGTAATGATTTAATGGGTTCTCACCCGGCCCTGTGCCTCATCCTTCATGAATGATCATCTTAACATTCTGCAGTGTTGTTATTTTCAGAACTTGTTGTGTGTTTGTGTTTGAGATTACAGAGAAGAAAATCAGTTTCTCCTTATTGTGTTTGTTAGAGACGCCATGTTGACGCCATGACTCCCTACTCTGCCTCTGATTGGCTCACATGACGATGACGTTTGTCGCATTGGAGGTTCTTTCAGTGAGGGGCTACGTGAGAAACATCAATCAGAGGCAGAGGAGGGCGGGTCACATGGAAGGATTCATAAATTCACTGGGCAGAGGTGTAGTCACTAATATTTAATATCTTTTGCACCTTTATTTCCTTACCTTGGTTTTGTTTGTTTGCACCTAAAACTCTGTGGCTGTAAAAAATAAATCGTGAAAGAAAAACAATCTTTATTTACTGTTTGTGTTTTCAGGCTTCATTTCCTGACTGTCTTCTGCGTCCTGGTGAGGACTACAGACATGTGACCCAGTTCACCTTCACCACCATCTGATCTGATTTCAACCAACAGAAAAGAAGAAAACTTCTAAGCAGTAGATGATTTGAGCAGCGATGAGGAGAGACATTATCCTCCTTGTTACCAAATGCCTCCCCCTTGTTGACCTCCCATCCAGTCTGGATTCAGACCCAGACAACATCTGATCTGGACCCAGTTCTACAGTGACAGAGTGTTTCTATAGCATGTCTCACCTTTACAGCACTAACACCCCAGAAACTCTCAGAACAAACTGTATTGGTGCTAAATCATCTCACATAATGTCACTCAGCCAAATCAAATCTGTGCATTCCATGGCTTGAATCAGTGAGTGAGATAGATTCACACACAGAGACTAGATGAGGGACAGTTATTTCATAAGGCATCAAACTGGACCTCTTTGACCCTCTTCCTCTAAATCCTGCCCTTCTGTCAGTTTCATCCTGGATCAATATTCTCCAGCTGTGGGGGATGGGGGGCTGCCCCCCCCCCCATTGAAAATTCTCAAATCATCTACTGCTCCAAAGTTTAAAAAAAAAAGAAAAGAAAAGGAGATTAATTTTACATATAATTTGATACAGATTCTTTTAAAGAACTTTATTCCATGGGTGCAATGATGGGCTTTGCAGGCAGAGTTGTTACTTCCTATGCATGTGAGGTCTGGGGTAGTGGCATGAAAGTTTTTTACCCCATTTTTGAGCCATATGACTCATTTCTGCACGAATTTCAGCTCCGTTGGGCATTACTTGTTGTACATTGTACAGGTGGATCAAATTCTCCCAACCGGCCATCGGTCGAATTTTGTAAAATGCCAGAAAATTTGGTCGGCCGTCATCCTTCAGTCACATGGTTAAAGCAGAGCAATGAGTCCATTCCAAATACTTCATATTTCTAACCTCCACTTACCTCTAATTCTATCTGGAAAACCGCTAGCAAGCAAATTTATATTATTCATTTATTCATACAGTATATGTTTGACTTAAACAGCAACATTTCTATAACCATACAGTCTGTGTCCAGCTTTAGTCAAACCTGTTTAATGATCAGTTCGGTTTGTCTGTCTGCAGGATTACACAAAAACTACCTGACAGATTGTCATGAAACTTGGTAAAAGGGTTGGGCATGTAGCAGGAAGAACCCATTTAACTTTGCAGTGGTTAACAGGTGGATCCATGATTCATTTTTCCACTTTCTTTAACTCTGCAAGAATCCTGTGGGCAGCTCTTTAGCTCAAAGCTTCAGATTTACATGGATCTTTTTATCAGACACAGGTATTGGTGTTGGGAACAGGTGATCCACAGCCTACAACAAAATTGGACCAATCCGGGTTGTGGGGGTGTGTTGTCATGGTGATATGGTGTTGTGATGGAATAATAATGTAAGAGGAATGTGTCTGTGGGGAGAGGGAACCCTTTGGAGGGAAAGCCCAGCCTTGGTGGAGGTTTGCAGTTTCCGAACCCTCCTCTTATAATGTGATTTGTGATCCTGAGCCAATGCATTCCTACATGTAGGAAGAAAGTAATAAAAAGCTTAATCACTCAGGCTGCTAATTATTGCCATTTTGTTATTTAGTATTGATCTATTGCTGTCCATCTGTCCCATTTACTAACAATTAGAGAGCAGTAAGGCTGTACACAGTGTCTATGTTTCGTAGCTTTACATTGTGTGTGAGCCTGAACTATTCCTGGAGCATTAGGTGACGAGGCAGGTTTGGGTGAGAGGGCATCATACTACTCTGCCAAGAGACGAGATGTGTTGCTATGGCAACCTCTTATCCATCACTCGGAGAGGCTTCGAATAGGTGAGATTTCATAAAATGTGAAAGTTGTGAGCTGCGGAGAAAAATGGAAAACGGTGCCGTGTTTCTGTTTCATGGAGGTCTTATTATTAAGACTTAATAATTATTAATGCTGCTACACACTCACAGAAAAGAGGTGGTGAGGAGATGAGAGGGAGAGAACAGAGACTGATGAGGTGGTGAGTGGGAGGCAGAACCTGGCTTAGCTGAGTTGGGCTGTGCTGCATGAGATTTTTATTTCTAAAAAAATCATCTGTTTGTTTCTTACATTACAAATCACTTCTGGGAGTAACAACAGTATGTCTCTCTCCATTTAATGGGGATCAAACTGTACTAAAGGTAAGATCACCTCAGGATTAATAGTTAAATTCAGCGTTATTTTAAGCTCAGCAGTTGATAAAGTATGTTTACAGTCTGTTACCTCCACCAATGAGGTCATGTTTTCAGCACCGTTTGTGAGAATATCTCAAGAAGGATCTTAACAGATTTCAATGATTTTTTTGCAGAGAGGTGGTCCTTGTAATGGAGCTGTGGGGGTTAGATTTTGAGGCAGGTGGGGAGATCTCTGCAGCCTTGATGGAGGTTTGTGCTCCCAGAGTTCCCTTCTTGATTCATAGCACCTTAAAAAGCAAACAGGTTCTGCACCAAAGTGCTTCACACAGACAGACATGCATGTGAATAATAAGGCCTTTAAGTACATTAGATGGTGATTACAGAGAAGAATCTGTCTGCAAGGAGACAGATGTTGGTTTAAAAGTAAATATACCAGCGGCCTTATTTACTGAGATGGACTGTGGATCAGTTTTGATCTTAAATAGGATTAAAGCAAAAAATCAAACATACATTATATGTACAAAAGTATTTGGAAGCACCTCTTATTATGGAGCAGGGATGATGGTATGAGGTTGTTTTTCTAGGCCCCTTAGTTCCAGTGAAGGGAAATCTTAATGCTTCAGCATATGAACACATTTTGGACACTTTTATTCTTCTAACTTTGTGGGACCAGTTTCGGGAAGAACCTTTTTTGTTCCAGCATGACTGTGTCCCACAAAGTAAGGCCCATAAAGACCTGGTTTGGTGAGTTTGGTGTGGAAGAACTGGACTCTTAGGTGTAAAAGCATCTTTTGAAATCAGACGTTGGATTACATCATACCAGATTTATGGAGTCATTTAGTTTTCAGCTGTTATAGGTCATGCTCCGAAGCTGTTGTCCTGTGAAGCTCCAGAATTGTTTTGCAGACTCAGAACCTTCATCCTTTCCATCAGCGTAGATGATGACTGTGACCTTTTGGGTGAACCTTTCCTTTAACAGTGGCAGTGATTAAAAGTATAAACAACCACCCTTAAAAATGAGCCATTCTCACTTTTGCATGTATTCCTGATTACTGTCATCATCGCCCTCTCCACTCCCTGTCCATTATTAATGTTTGTGCATATTTGTATGTGGGCGTGTGAATCACACCCTGTGGAAAGTAATAAGTGAAAGAAACAGTCTCATCTTTCAGCTGCAGGCTCGTCCAACAGGCTGATCTGCCTGAAAGCTGATCTGAATCACGGTGTTGATGTATAAACAGGCAACGTGGGAAACAGGCAAACACAGGAAGATTCAGTGTGTCTGCAGGGTTACAGAGAAGAACAGGAAATGATTCTGTTTGGCAACACAAGCACAGCCACACACACACCTAGATGAGATACACATGCATAACACAGCAGCTCTGTTCAGAGGCTGTGACCTCATCAGACCAGTTTTTCACCCGTGTTTTTAAACCGTTCACTGATGAACGTCTTCAAAGATTTCATCACTCACACATTTTCTTATTGAAGGGCCATGATTAGTAGCATTCAGCCAAGAGCATTCAGAGACTGCAAACCTTTATTTCAAACATTAAAAAAATAAAAAAAATAAAGTGAAAAGCATAATACACAATGAAATGAGTAAAACAAAACAATTTACACAGATAATACAAATACCCATATACAGTACATATACATACCTACATTTATACCTTTATACATGCACTTAAATATACAAATATTATTCCTAATAATATGCACATACTGAATATACATGACTAAATACTAGTTATCTCATATAATATCAGTTATTAATCCAATATCTTTTTCTCATAAAATATTCCTCAAATTATAAACTAATTATCTTTATATAGATAAATTGATGTTTTTGATTATCAGTGCCCTTCATCATAACCTCCACCGAGGCTAAGCAATTCTCCCCAAAAGGGTCCCTTCTCCCCAGTCCTTTCTTATTTAGATACAACGCCTGTATTTAGATTATTTCACTATTAGAACATATATCTAGAACTTGGATCAGTCCATGTTTTGGTGAAGGGAAATCAGCTTTTCCAGAAGATTCACCTTTTTTGTTTTCCACCCCTGGGCAACACGCCCAGATTTCCTACCAAGGATCAACGAAATCCATCAGGTAGCTAACGTGTAATAGACAGATGTTAATTTAAAAAAAAATCCTGGATCTGCCACTTTATCCAGATCCACTCCAACATTTAATGGGGTCTTTCCCACCACTTGCCCAAACATCCCACCAACTTTAATCAAAATCCATCAAGTAGTTTCTGTGCAACAAACAAAACAACATGTAGTTTTAAATGATCAGGCTGACAGAATTCATGACAGTTCTTATTGTCAACAAATCAAATGAAAACGTCCAACCAGCCGTACCTTAATCGGTTTCTGTGTGACTTCCTGTCTGTGTCACTCAGCTACAGGCCCGTTCTGCCCTACAACAGCTAACCACAGTAGCTATGGTAACGATAACAATGAGAAAAAGGTAGAACTTAGAGGTAGAACATAAGTTATGTTCTTCTTAACTATGTATTCTATAGACTTAAAAATCAGGACCAGTTATTTAAGTTATGACCTACAGAATGCTGCACCTCTATTACTTTAAACAGGTATTGAATTACAGGCTATGTTCAGATTACCAGGTTGAAGTGACTCAGATTTGTTTTGCCTCGCTGTGACACAAATCTGATCTTTTCAAATCAGATTGGAGTCGCCTCCATATGTGATCCTAGATTGGACACATGAGAACGGTCAGATCAGAATTTGTGAGGATTTCTGAGCACCGTCGTCATCATCCAGCACTGGCAGCGCGGCAAAATGAAACGAACTATACATTTCTAAATTCTCCATATTCGGGCTAAGGGCTAAAATCAGGACATCTTGGCCACTAATATTTGACACTTTTGGCCTTTATGAGGAATGTTTTAAAATAACAGCTCCAACGAAATAATAATTGAAGTAAAATACACTTTCGTCATACAGTAATGCTCCTTTATGTGCGTGTTGTGATAAAATAACAATATGTTAATTCTATTAGCTTCCATGAATGATTTTTCATTGCGACATGAATCTTTCTCACCACATTAAAATCAAATCACAACACAGGTTGAGATTATTCCAGTTTAAAACACAGTGTTTCCCATTTTAAAGTGTTTCAAATCATCTGTCATGGCTGCCATGTGACAACCTCTGTCCGTGGTCCCGCCCCCAGGCTGTGATTGGACAGCTGATCCTGGAGGTTAAATCTGTAATTTTCTGTAGTGCAGAACAAAACTTTCCACTGATATGAAAGAACTTATTCTAATTATAGCTGTTCCAATTATCTGCCCCCCCCCTCCCCTTTTGTCTCTATCAGCAGGACGTCTCTGGAGAGTTTTTGTCACTGATTGTTATTTGGGCTGCTTTAGCTGTGTTCTCTCCTTCTCTCCTCTATGCTGGACTGTTAGAGTGTCTAACTATCCTCTCCTCTTCTCATAGCTGCAGGTTTTTCATCAGGCTACATTATTGTATGGTCATATAAAAAACAACCTTTCAAACAGCTGCAGCTTTCTGTTAAGACCTAAATTGACATCAGGGCTCCATGAACTCCAAGACCTTCACCACTGCTGACCCAGAAACTCCAGAAAAGTGGGCTCCAGTAGCTCAGAACCATCTAGATCAGACCCAGAAGTTCTGGATGCTGTTCTGTGGAGCCATGAAACCAAACTGGAACTTTTGGGGCCTCTGGATCAGCGGAATGTCTGGAGGAGGAAGAATGAAGCTGATGCCGAAAAGAACAGCCTACCTACAGTGAAGCATGGCGGTGGATCAGTGAGGCTCTGGGGCTGCTTTGCTTCCTGGACCACTGGAAACCTGCAGCCTGTAGAGGGTCAGATGGATTCCATCAAGGATCAGGAAATCCTAGAAGAAAACGTCTCCATCTGTGAGGAAGATGAAGCTGAGGAAGGACAATGATCCCAAGCAGACCTCAGAGTCCACCAAGGCCTGGTTTCAGAAGAAGTCCTGGATCATTCTAGAGGCCGTCACAGTTGTCTGACTGGAATCCAGAGAAAACCTCTGGTGGGATCTGAAGAAGGTGGTTGCAGCAGGTAAACCAGGAATATTCCAGAACTGGAGGCCTTTGTCCAGGAGGAATGGGCTAAGATTCCTCAGGAACGCTGCCAGAAGCTGGTGTCTGGATCTGCATCAGGTTCGCAGCAGGTCATAGCAGCTAAAGGGTCTACAAAGAACTAGAGACGCTGGTCATTAAGGATCATTTAGAGACTGAGGAGACAGGAAAAGGAGAGCTTTGTGTTGAATGTGGAAAAAAACTTGTAATGACTGTCGTGTTTGTGTTATTTGGTTCCTGCAAACAGCTGATAAATAGTAGATTTTGCTAATAAACCTATAGAGGACTGAATAATTTTGTTTCCAACTGAATAGTTGTTTATATTTTAGTGATAGATTAAGTCAGAGATGATGGATGATGAAGAGAAGTATCCCTTTTAGTGATGCAGCACATTTACAGGTCTGTCTCACTGTGCACCAGACCACCATTCTCTTCTTTGCTCCCTCCCTGCGCACTCCTCTGCAGAGCGTGGAAAGCTGTCTGTTGACGCATCGACACCGACCAATCACACGCCGACTCTTCAAGGTGCAGGAACGTATTAACCAATGAGAGACCAACAGGGGCGGGATGTGTCCTGTCAACTCACACCTCCACACAGAAAATCAGTGGTGTCGTAGGGACGCGGAGACAGGGACTGAGAGTGGAGACAGGGACGGAAAGGCTGAGGAGACACTACGGGATCACGGCAGACATGGACGGCTCGCTTTGACCACCCAGACTCGCTCTCCGACAAGATCCACCGCAGCCGTAAGCATGTCGACGGTAGAAGGAACCGGGCAGCGCGAGGAAGGGGAATACGGAAGGGCGGCAAAGCGGCTGAAAACGGAGGAGAGGGAGACGGAGGCGGAGGATAGAGAGGATAGAGAGGAGGGAGAAGAGGAGCTGGAGGAGGGTGAGGATTCGGACTCCGGCTCGCTGCCCGGTAACGGAGAGGCAGCGGTGGACAACCGGGCCCGGTGGAGCGGCAGCCAGTACGGAGCAGGACGGAAGGTGAGGAGAGAGAAAAAAAAAAAAAAAAAAAAAAAAAATCTAACGTTATCCTGCAGCATCACAGACGAGCGCGCGCGTGCGCGCGTGTCCGTGTTACTGCTGTCATCCTGTCAGTGCTGTCAGCGCGCGGGCATCTGACACGACAGGTTACCTCCTGTCAGTCAGCAGGGAGCAGACAAACAGGAGGAGGCTGCAACAGGCAGCCTGCTATTTCAAAAGCAAGTCATGCAATCATTTATGCATTAAAACTAAAACCTGATGTGAAAAAAACAGTCCAAGGATTTAAAAACTTATCTGTAAATAAGTTTCAATGATGATCTTAATTTAATCAGTTACAAAAAGAAAGAGACAGAAGAAAAACAAAAATCTCTCAGGTGACACAACGATTCCATCCAATCAGAGCACATCCCTCCCTCCACCAAGGCCCAACGTCAACTTCAATCAAGCCTTATGTAAAATCAGACTCCCTATAATCCCTATAAGTTAAGTTTACTGGATATGAAACAACATTTAAATCTGGTCCATCTGTATTTTCATTTGGATCTGCACCAAATTGCAGACATTCATAGACCCCCAACCCCAAATATGACAGATATTCTTCATCAAGATCCAGCTGAGAAATAGAAAAAAAAGTTCTGCAATGTTGAAGAAATGTAAAAAAAAATCCATATCTGCTCAGTAAGTTTTGCGTTTATCCTCCTGTCAAACCAACAAAAAAACAAAAAAACAGACACGGGTGAAAACATGGTAGTCAGTGTGTCCCCCCCCCCATCAGCATCGATTACAGCAGTAATCCTCCTCATGGACTGGTACGACCTCCGGATGATGTCATCCTGTGGGATGGTGGTCCAGCTGCAGCTGAGTCTGTGGAGGATGTTCAGGTTGTCGTACTCGTGCCCTCAACCCACCCTATGAATTTTCAGTGGGGTCTGGGTCGCAGCTCATCGCCGGTTGGTCCAGAACTGTGACGTCATTCTCCTTCAGAGACTGGAAGGCGTCCCGTCAGCACAGCACCAGTGAGTCCATCATGCCTCAGACAGTTTCTCATTGTTTGGGCATCTCCAGGCCTGCAGTATTATAGGTACTGATGACTGGTTGGAGCCGGTTTCTGAGGTGCAGCAGGCGATATATTGATCTTTATTATTAAAAAGTAGAAAAAAACATGTTGCTGCAATAGATCTGTTCAAGTTTAGGGGTTAAAGTAAACTCTTTGTTGCAGCAGTGGGGCTGCAGAGTTTCTGCACAGCTCACTGTTTAGATTGAAGGTTCAGTTCCTCCAATCAGATCCCTGGAGGAAGTGTGGGGCCTCTGCACACGGTGCCAGCATCTTCACTATATTCCTCACCAGAGATAGGTCTGTGAGTCGTGCCCTTTTTTGCACGTGTCACATGTGGTTTTGATAAGTGATATGTGTCAAAGTGAACCCAAGAGGAAATGATGTCACGCTGCACATGCAGCTTTAATGTTGTGTTTGATGACACCTGTGGGTGGTGGTGGTGGTGGTGGTGGTGGTGTTTGGCTCCAGGCTCCAGAGGTCTGTTAGAAATGGCTCCAGTATGAACTCCATCTGTCTGTGATGTTCTCCTCCCTGGACACCAGTGGTGGGTTCAATGGACAGAAGGCCTGTGGGGTTTGTGGGCTACGTTCACATTATCCAGGGAAGGTTTTTGCCTAATAATACACAGATCTGATGTTTGTGTTCCTGTGATGAGGCTCATGATGTGAATGTAGCCTTAGAAAATCATGAAGGCTGCGTTCACACTGCAGGCAAACTGGTTGTTTTGCTCATTTGTGACCTTTTTTCATGACAGTTTAAATCTGATCTTTTCAGTCCTGATTCCAGCCATGCTGCAGTTTAAAATGACACAGTTCAGATTTTTCTGAAATGGCCCTTAATCTAACATGACAGTGAACAGATCTGTGCCCTGACCTCTTATTTACAACACGCATGCTGCTGAAGAACAGGAAATCTGATCGGCATGACATTATTATCATCATCAATATTAATAAAATAGTGTGTCAGATATTTATTGCCTCTGCCAGGAAGGAGGTTATATGTGGGTTTGATGGTTCTTGGGCCTGAAGACACCGCATTAAATTCTGGCATTCACCCAGATAAAGGGGTAGATCTCTGATTTCTTTTCTCTTTCTTTAATATTTCAAATTAGAGCTTTTTTTTAACTTAAATTTCTTGAGGAATAATTCAAGGATCTTGATGAAGAAAATCAGGCATATTTAGGCGTTGGGATCTATGAGTGTGAAATTTGATGCTGATCCAAATAAAAAAACAGATCCACCTGATTTAAAAAAGAGGATAGTCTGTAAGCTTTGGCTGCAGGGCTATGAGTTTGGTTTTGGTTTAAAAAAAAAAATCACTTTTCAGTCTAATTGTTCCGCTGCTGTTCATCACAACTGAAGCACCTCCTTTCAAGCCTCCACAAGTCCCTTAATTTGGAAAAGACGAGCATTTTAAAATACATTTCTGTAGTTTTGTGACTCCCATCCTTCTTAAACACAGCATCAGGTTTGGGGCTAACAGCCTAGAGAGATGCAGCACAACTCCAGTTAATGATGTAACGTGATGATGAGTATCAGTAAAGAGGACCTGGTCCAGAAATGAGAAAAATCACATGGTTAATTGTAATAAGTAGTTTGTGGTTTGTAACAATGTGTAGAGATAAATTAAGAGGATTTGTTTCCAGAAGGATTGAACATATATGTTTGTATCGTTTACAACATTGTTTTAGTTCCTGGTTTCCTTTCTCACAGTCTCCTTATTAAGAGCAGAGTGAAGGTGGTGTCACCATTACATACATGTAATCTCGTTTCCACTCACACTCAGGTATGCATGCACAGACACGGTTACACACACACACACACACACACACACACACACGGACACACACACACACACGCTCACGTCATCTGATCATTAGAGGGTAATTAAGAAGATAGATGAGCTGCTAAAGGACGTTCACTCCTTCAGCCATTATTTACATTAGCAAAAATACATGGAGGCGTGTCAGGCTGAGTTAAAATAAGATAACTACACTACTACTAACAGAAGAAATATAGAACATTTAAAGAACAAGGCTGGTAGGGTTCAGTATGTAACATGCAATGGTTAGAATGTGTCCACTTGTAGGGAATGGGACACACTGGGAAGCTTTAATGGAAATTTACAGTGAAAACTGGACAGTATTCTACTGTATTAATGTCCTAATAATAATAATAATAATTGTAGTAATAACAACAACAACTACAATAATAATAATAATAGTAGTAGTTGTAATAATAATAGTAATAATAGTAATAGTAATAATAATAATAATAATAGTAGTAGTTGTAATAATAATAGTAATAATAATAATAATAATAGTAATAGTAATACTACTACTATTAATAATAGTAATAATAATAGTAATAGTAATAATAATAATAATAATGATAATAGTAGTAATAATAATATAGTAATAATAATAATAGTAATAATAATAATAATAGTAATAATAATGGTAATAGTAATAATAATAATAATAATAATCGTAGTAATAGTAATAATAATAATAATAGTAATAATAATAATAATAATAATAATAGTAATAATAATAGTAATAATAATAATGTTTTAAATTTTTTAAAATTTATTTTATTTATCTTTTGTTCTTGGAGGAAAGCACTTGCAAACACAGGGAGAACATGAAAACTCCATATTGAATAAAAACTCCATGCAGGTGTTGGGATGAGAGCTCTGGAGGAATGACTGGATGCAGCAGACCCTCCAGGGGTTTGATGCACTGACCTGTTTTGACCAGGATGCTCTTCTAAAAGAGATTTTTTATCTCAATAAGACTTTTTCCTGCTTAAATAAAGGTTGAATCAAAAATAACAAATAAAGGTCATAAGTTTGATCTCATAATCTTAAAGAAAGTGAAAATAAAATTCTTGATCTGCCCCTTTATCTGGATCCATTTCCTCGTCATACGCCCAGCCATCCTAGCAAGTTTAACAAAAAACCTTTAACTGTTCTAAAGTTAAATCTGACCTTGAATCAGTAATTAATGATGTCATATTTATCCCCCCACAAACGAGGTGAGGAGGGGGACGTAGGAATAAATCCCCTCCTGTCTGTTTATGGAGTATAACTCAAAAACTGTTAAATGTTTTTTCACAAACCTTCCTACAGACAACTACTGGAGGGGGGGGGTGCCGTTTGGTGATTAGGACCTTTTATAGTTTGTATTTTCTTCATTTCCATGGTTACAAGTGGAAAGCTTTATAAACACATCTGTCATGCACTAGAAAGATGCATTTTGATATTTTGGGAATTTCAAGCATAATATTTATTTATGTATTTATTTATTTAAAATTTTGAAATTGAACTTTTCTCAGATATGAAATTAACAAGAATTGATTCTTTTTCCCCCCCTGAGTATTTCACAGGTGTTTGTTTTTGTGTTGTTGTTGTTGTTGTTGCATCATCAGTTACACCACCTAATATTCTAACTACTCCTCTACTTAATGAGAAACTAGAAACCTGCTGTATCTCAATTCTGTTCTAAATCCACACCATGAAAAAAATCCTGTTGCCAGGGGAATTTAAGGGTAGCAGCGTGTGTTGGTGTGAAATCCGATGACTCAGAACATGACTTCATGTTAGGCTGAGAGCAGAGAGAAGATGGCGACTGTCCAGTCGCTGCTCTGTAGGCAGCAGCACTGCAAGGCTTGGAGACAGCCAGGAGATTTTCAGACTGCACTGCTGATTCAGAACATGGAGGATTTTAGAAGAACAAATATACAACAAATGTCATATAAAACATGAAAAACACACAATCCTTCTAAAACAATATTAAAAGACCTGAAAATAACAACACATCCTAATGTGACCCCGTTTTGTGCTGATTTTCATATAACTGTTATACAGCTGATTGTTACCTGAACAATCATTTATTTCTCATCCTAATTCTGTGTTTTATGTTCCATGTTATCCTGTTATTTAGAATGAAGCTACATTGATGGCTCTTCACTGAACAATTGGTCACCCTCCATCCAGAGGTCGTTTCAACCAAAGTTTTTCCTCCCATGAATGAATCTTTTTTAAGATCAGAGGTGAAATGCAATGAGGCGTTAATAGAATGTAAGTTCTGCAGCATCAAACATGCAGACATCCAGGACTCTGTGTGGGTGACGGCGTGTTGAAGGGCCATGTTGGTGGAACCTCTTTTTTACACAGATCCACAACAGTGCCACAAATAAGACCCTTCTCCACACCACCTTTGTTCATTTACAAACCGGTGATGGTGTAGCACCGCCCCAGCATCTCATTTTAGACAGGATGCATGAGAGGTTTGGTGATTCCAGTCTGCAGTGTGGCAGCAGAGCTGTGCCTTCAGAACTGAAGTAAAAGAGCCATAAGAAGTCAAATGTCTGAGGTGACGATGTAAACCTAATGACTTCTGCAGCAATAGAATAGAATAGAATAGAGTAGAGCAGAATAGAATAGAATAGAATGCTTTATTGTCACTCCACCGACTGAGCCAAACTGTACCGCAGGAAATGACACGTGATGATGTCATGACACGGTTTGGACACTGTGTCTAATTGTCTTCCTGGGGCTTCGGCTGAACATGATGCGAAGGAAAGATTAGAGATGTGACGTAAATTCCCTTTCACATATAATGTTTCTCTCTCTCTCCCTGGTCTTCAAGAATAGTCCAAAAGTATTATGACTGTGTTACAACATGGACTTTTACTGCTGCTGCCCTTTACTGACCTCTGATTTCCTGCCTGTCATCAATCGTCTGTATTGATTCAGGCTGAAACACTGAAGAACTGGAACCACTTCAAACCTACTTTATTGTTTTTCAGACAGAAGTCAGATGTTTGAGTGATTCTAAACTGACAGTAAAATAAGTTTAATCCCTTTCAAACTGGTCTAGAAGGCTTTACTTTATTAGGTACACCTTCCCAATGCTGGGAATAACTTATCCTCCACACTCCACCATAAAAATAGCTCCTTTCTGACTTTATATGTTATTTTTTAATTTATATAATTTATATATTGTGAAATTGTGTCATTGTGACATTAACCAACGACTGCAGTGGGAACAGTGGAATGATATGGTTCATGTTTTACAGCTATCACTTTATGCATTTCATCACACCAGGTTCAACTTTAAACCCTGCATCCCTCTGCGATGGGACTGTCTGTGGGCTAAGATTCACACCAGCGTGATGAGAACACAGCCATAGTGTGTAACTGGTTGACTTTGTGTGTTGCAGGACAATGGTGAGGACTCCCATCGTATCTCTCCCAGCCCTGTTGTACATGTCAGGGGTCTGTGTGAGGCCGTGGTGGAGGCAGACCTGATCGATGCCCTGGAGAAATTTGGACCCATATGGTGAGACAGCAATCTGTGTGTGTGTGTTAGACAGACAGAACAACAGACAGTTCTGACAGTGGCGGACTCAGGCTCTCTTTGGGGCACGGGCAGAAAAAATAAAAAGGGCACCAGCTGACTTTGTCATGTTCCAGGTACCATAAAGGCATCCATGATGACTCTTTTGCTGCGTTTTTCCAAACATGGGGTCACCGGGGAGGTGAAAACCCTTCAGACCTTCATGTACATTAAGAGTCCTTCATGGAGACAAACGCAGACGTCCAGTTAAACAGGTGACATATATAAATACAGGTATCATCATGAAATATCCCAAAGTAATATAAACATTTAGAGTTCAAACCTCCGACAAGGCCGAACAATCCGACACATGTTTTGCTTTCCTGGCCACAAAGTTCAGTGTAAATCAGTTCAGTATGCCCTGTACTCATGATGTTATGGAGTAGGATTAAAAAAGTCCTTGATCCGCCTCGCTATCCGGATCTTAACCAAAATTTAACAGGTTCACTCCTGACCCGTGTCCCTTCTCTCCACAAACATTTGTGGAAATGGGTTCAGTAGTTTTTGTGTTATAAGGGAAAATGTTGAAAAATGCCTCACAGTGTTGAAAAGAATTGCCCCCCTTATACTTAACTGCCCCCAAATGTAATGGGTTCTTTTATTACCCTTGCTCCATCCTTCCACCAGGTTTCATGACAATCCATCCAATCCTGCTAATAACTAACAAACACACCAACAAACAGATACGGGTGAAAACATGACATCATTGACATGACATCACTCATCACCAGACATCCACATACTTTTTAGAAACAAATAGCTAACACTCCAGTAACATTTGAGCAGACATAAATATTTATGGGTGACGCATGAAGTAAAAAAAAAAGGTCACAGACAGGAAGTGATGACCCTGAGTTTCTGAGCTTCGGTGTAAAGATCGTTACTGATGCTGAATAATTGAAGAAAACATTTTGTGATACTGCAGTTTCCACTCTAAACGACTCCTTCTCCATTATTTACACTCCCTGCATGGTGCAGTATTCATTAAGCTCTCATTCACCTGAAGACAGTTGCAGGGAAAAGCATTCTGTGAAAGACACACACACACATGAGCAAGCATGGAAACACAGGTATGATCTTATTGCACTGATTCAGCAGCTTCTTTTAAGGCCTTTACACCTTTACACTCACTAAGTGAACTCCTTTTACTTCCTCCTTTACTTCCTCCTTTACTTCCTCCTTTACTTCCTCCTTTACTTCCTCCTTTACTTCCTCCTTTACTTCCTCCTTTACTCCCTCCTTTACTTCCTCCTTTACTTCCTTACTGAAGCCCTTGTTGCAAAATTGACAGCAACAGAAAAACGACCCATTCTTATTCAGATGTTTGCTAAGAAACACAATCAGCTGTTCTGAGACTTTGCCAAAGAGAGGAGGAGCTGCAGTCTTTGGAGTCGCAGGAGGTGATGTGTTCGGTAAAAGCCACCTAGGTGGAAGAGATTGGAACGAATAGTATGTGTTTATAGCTTGATGTTTGTGTGTGTCTGTCCTCAGTTATGTGATGATGATGCCGTTCAAGCGTCAGGCCCTGGTGGAGTTCTCTGCAGTGGAGAGCGCTGACCGCTGCGTGTCCTGTGGAGCCAAGGAGCCCGTATACATCGCAGGTTTGAGCCTCAGGCTGTTCACTCCATAGGCTTAACAGCGAGATGGATCATTAAACAGGCTAAGATAGTTGGAAGCAATTATTCAACCCTCAGTTTATATTAGGTTTATTGGGAAAATCTACTGTTTATCAGCTGTTTGCAAAAAACAAATCAAACATGAAAAGTTTAAATAGATCAATAATCAGTTATTAAAGTGTTTCCTGACTCCTCAGTCTCTAAATGATCCTTAATGACCAGCGTCTCTAGTTCTTTGTAGACCCTTTAGCTGCTATGACCTGCTGCAAACCTGATGCATATCCAGACACCAGCTTCTGGCAGCATTCCTGAGGAATCTTAGCCCATTCCTTATGGACAAAGGCCTCCAGTTCTGGAATAATCCTGGTTTACCTGCTGCAACCACCTTCTTCAGATCCCACCAGAGATTTTCTACTGTGACGGCCTCTAGAATGATCCAGGACTTCTTCTGAAACCAGGCCTTGGTGGACTCTGAGGTCTGCTTGGGATCATTGTCCTTTTGGAACGTCCAATGACGGCCGAGCTTCATCTTCCTCACAGATGGAGACGTTTTCTTCTAGGATTTCCTGATCCTTGATGGAATCCATCTGACCCTCTACAGGCTGCAGGTTTCCAGTGGTCCAGGAAGCGAAGCAGCCCCAGAGCCTCACTGATCCACCGCCATGCTTCCCTGTAGGTAGGCTGTTCTTTTCAGCACCAGCTTCATTCTTCCTCCTCCAGACATACCGCTGACCCAGAGGCCCCAAAAGTTCCAGTTTGGTTTCATGGCTCCACAGAACAGCATCCAGAACTTCTGGGTCTGATCTAGATGGTTCTGAGCTACTGGAGCCCACTTTTCTGGAGCTTCTGGGTCAGCAGTGGTGAAGGTCTTGGAGTTCATGGAGCCCTGATGTCAATTTAGACCTGAACAGAAAAACCTTTGGACTCTACTGATAAAGTAAGTCTATGAAGGTCTCAGTGTTTTAATACATCTGATCTGTAAATGATGAGGTTCAGGTTGGATCATTTAGAGACTGAGGAGTCAGGAAAAGGAGACTTTTGTGTTGAATGTGTAAATAAAGCTTTATATCTGTTGCATTGAGCTACTTAAACTGTTCTTGTGTGATTTGTTTATTGCAAACAGCTGATAAATAGTATAATGTCCCTAATATACAACGGGGGTTGGATAAGTTTACGTCTAACTGTATGTATCATATAGTATGTCCTCATATCTTTGTCCATTTGTTCATCAGGCCAGCAGGCGTACTTTAATTATTCCACATCGAAGAGAATCACCAGACCAACCAACGCTGACAACCCCAACAGTGGCAACAAGGTCCTGCTGCTGTCCATCCAGAATCCTCTCTACCCGATAACTACGGTAAACACACTGACGTCTTTATGGAATCATTTCTGTTTTATATCATTGGTGGAATTTTTCTGATATTCAGATATTCTGATTCCAATCCAACAATGAAAACAACCTCCTTGGTTTAGGTAATAATAATGTAATAATAATGTAACCTGTTTAACAGTAAGCACAAAAGGAAAATAAATGTTCTCAGTAATGAGTTCATCTGGAGCTACATTCAAGTCTCTACTAGTAGATTTTCAATTTCTACCTAGAATGTAGAAAAACAGTCTAAAAATCTGTTTTGTAATTTTTTGTAATTAGCCTGAAAGGTTAATGCCCATTTCAGTGTTAGTATCTATTAAATTTATCAGTCAGACTTTCCCTCTTAAATAAACTAGATTTTAATGCATCCATTGCAGAGCAAAACAAAAGCTTTTTAGTTTTCTTCTCCTACAAACAGACGAGTGGTTTGGATCTAAGGCCCAGCAGAGAGTTTTTTATACCATGTGTCATGTTAGGAATTCCTGCAATTGTCCTCCTCCTGTGTTTCCTCCAGAATTCAATGGCTGCATATATTATTTCTGTGTCCTTAAGCTGCTTATGGATATTTTCTGGGAAAGCACCTCCTTTGTTTCTTCACTCCTTCACATCAGCCCTTCTCTGCTCCTTCTCCTTGACTCCTCGACTTACTTAAACCTTAACCCTCTGTCAGATAACATTCTCCTTCACACTAACGTCTTCTCTGAATTCCACCATTTCCATAGTTTTTGGTTAGTTCTTCATGTCCGAATGACCCGCCTGTGTCTCAGAAATGCTTCCATAGCCTCATGCTCAGCTCAGCTCACCTTTCCTTGAATCTGTGATTTCCTTTTCTTTTGTTTTCCCTCTTTCGTGCGATCAGAAACACGTTTTCTTCCTGGATACCCAGGGAAGTAAGATCATCCGGTCACCACTGATTTATTCATCTGCTTGCTTCTGCACGATACAGGAAGTCTTGATTTACTCAGTGTCAAACAAACAAAAATATGATTCGGAATCTTGGATAAGAATTCACCAGATCCCAAAAGAAGATAATAAGATTCATCGGGATGGCGCCGTTTCTCTCTTCCCTCTGAGTTTTCACAAAATGACCTGCAGCTTTAGAAACGTTCATATCATGTTGAATGTTGAGTTTCTTTCTTTATTTTCCCCTTTTGGTCCAGGATGTTCTGTACACAGTGTGTAACCCCATCGGCAGTGTCCTGAGGATCGTCATCTTTAAACGAAATGGAATCCAGGCCATGGTGGAGTATCCTTACGGATCTGTGTGTCTTTACATGTTGCATTTATCTGTGTGTCGTCTGGTGTTCTCTCCTTGACCCCCGTCCTCCAGGTTTGAGTCTGTTCAGTGTGCACAGAAGGCCAAAGCAGCTCTGAACGGAGCTGACATCTACGCTGGTTGCTGTACACTAAAGATTGAATATGCGAGGGTGAGAGACACAAGACACATCAGCAGTCACAAGCCTGCAGTGTTGATATTAAACACACCCAAAAATAAATGTGTTTTTTCTTAGGAACGTCTGTGATTCATTTAACAAGATCAAAACAAGTGTAAACAAAACCATGAATGACAAATAATGTAACCTTGACAATATTCTTTAAATGGTAGAAGGCTCCATTTAGTGATGTTTAGAATTTGTACATTACAAATTACCCTTAGATTAAAAACTCATGTAATGTTGATAGAATGTGGAGTTTTATCGTTTCTCCAGTAACAAAAAATACCTTTTTTGTCCTTGTTTAACCAAAGAAAGTTTCTTATTTCTGAAACGCAATCTACAAAATTGTGGACAGTGTTCAGGTCATCAGCTGCAGCTGAGATTTAGAGCTGCAGGTCATCTGTAATGTTGCAGGTGATGGAGCTTAATGGAAACATTTACAGACAGAAAAAGAATGGGACCAAGCATTGAACCTTGGGGTACTCCACACTAAAATACTCACCCTTACTGAACACGTAGTCAAAGAATGCAGGTACTGCATACCTGTAATGCATTTAATGATGATGATGCTTTTTTTTTTGCTTTAGCAACAGCCAACCAAATGAAAGGCACTGTTACGATATCATATTATATTTATATTATTCTGGATTTCAACTTATTGGAAATATTAGGTATAATGTCAGTACACAGCTGAAATGGAAATGTCACATATAACATATTTAAAAGCATCCTAATGAATTATTTCATCTTTGTGTCAACAGCCAACACGTCTGAACGTGATTAAGAATGACAACGAGAGCTGGGACTACACTAAACCATACCTGGTCAGACGAGGTAAGACACACACTCTCTCTCTCTCTCTCTCTCTCTCTCTCTCTCTCTCTCTCTCTCTCTCTTTCTCTTTCCACTTTATACTTCCTGTCACTGTGACCGCTGGACCTTTAAGATCCTGTGATGTTTAAGTTATCCTATGATCCTTTAATCAGCTCACATCAATAGATGACAATGATCTTAGTTTTCACATCATTTGCGAGTTTCCAACTCCGACTGTGGATAAAGAGCGTAGTCATTAACAGTTTGGACCGTAAACCTCCATCACACCAAGACTCCTCCGCCTCCCGTCTCTCCATCTCCAATACAAACACTCTCACAACAGCCAATCACCGGCCTCTTACAAGCCTTGCACCTCCACTTACCATGAGGAGAGCGAGAGAGAAACATTGAGGGAGAGAGAACAGAGAAAAAGGAATGGACGTCAGGCTGACCATGCACAGCAGCTTTCTTCCATCTTCACCTTCTGCAACTCAGCAAAAAGAGAGAGAGAGAGAGAGGGAGAAAAAGATGGATCTCACTCCCGCTGACCACCATGCAGCTGCTGCTTCAACATGCCCAGGAGGCCTCAGCCCCATCTCTGTCTGCAGGACTCCAGTAGCACCTCTGTCTATCTCGCTCCTCCACCTGTGTCTTTAATATCCTCCTCCATCCTGGAGAGGTAGCCTCGCATGGCCTGGTGTCTGGTCCACATGGAGAGCTTTAAGCTCCTCGGGGTCTAAGCTGCCATGTTAGATTTGTTTTAAGTCCAACTGAAAGACTTCCCTGGTGAAAAGCTCCACATTGTGGACCAGATGTAACGCAGCGAGTCCCTGGCTATGCGAGTCTGCAGTCCTCTACTCTCTGTCACTCCATCTGAATTAGGGCTGTCACGATATACAACCTTCAGTCAACATTTATTGTGGCACAAAAAACACAAAAACATCTCCACACTAAATATTGATAATAAGAAGAGCCATCATTAAAGTAGTATGGAAAATTACAGCAACAACTGTAATCATTATCAACTATTATCTATTTGAATCGACATTATTTACATCTTTCCTGTAGCTTCAGAGCCAAAAAACATTCGTCTGCAGCTCGTCTGATGGCTGCACAAACTTGAATGCATGTACATGGATTATACTACGAGTTCATTGGGAACTCAGGATCTCTGCATACCTCAGTGTTTACCTGCTAAAGATTTCATCTTAAAGAAGCGTTTAAATATAATCTTTTCTTATCGGTTTGGGACCTGGGCTTCTAGAGACCTGGGTTGTGCCTCACAGGCTGTATGGAGTCAATCTATGGTTGTTTTTGCTTCTTAATTTATGTTTCAAAACTATTTTCCAGCTTCTTCCTATAATATTTAAGATTTCATTTAGTATTTCATTCCAAATTCAAAAGGACGTCTTACTTTCTGCACACACAATGCAGGAAAACTGCAATATAAAGATAGACAAGCACAGCATGTAAATAGATGACATAGTTCAAGCTAATAGCACTTGGCTGAACTTAAGACACAGGAAATATCCACGTGATCTAATACTGTCTGTTTTTGACTAGACACAGCTGAAGTTTTATTAATCAATAAAAATGATGCAGTATTGATGTGACTAATTCCAACCATCCATTTCCAACATGGTCCTTAGACATGAAACATGTTATATTGAATTAAACAACATCATCGTCAAAGAATGAAAGAGAATGGCTCTCAGCCAAGGCCCAGCAGTCCTAGTTAATTCATTCAGTACTTATCCACAGTCAGACTCATAGGCCTGTAAACATTTGTTCACAGCCTGGTGGAACTGGATTTAGATTTTCATCCACACTTTGCACACAATCATAGATACCAACCTCCTAAATATGACAGTTCGTTTCCCATCAAGATGCATTATTCTCTGAAAATGTCAAAAAAACATTTAAAAAAAATAAATCCTGGGGTCTATTATGGGGTCTATTATGGGGTCTATTATGGGGTCTTCCTTGGGTCCCATCCTCCCACCAAGTTTCATGGAAATTCCTTCTGTAGTTTTACGAGATAGATACGAGATAGAATGTAAGATTTCAGCAGCAGCATCAGGACCGTAGTTCTGCTCATAATGTAGCTCTGACATCACACCAGTCAAACCACCTGATGAACTGAAAACTCTGTCCTCTTCAAAGTCGTTTTTGAGGCTGGTAAAGACACAACCAGCCTTTGTAATCAGTGAATGTGTCTTTATGTCTGTTAAAACTAAATGACTAAATGATGTCATTCTTTGTGCCTCAGTAAATACTGCAGTAATGGTGAAAACCAGCATATCGTGACACCTGTAATCTGATCCCTGTTTACACTGACTGACACATGCATGGATGTGTCTTTCACATAATATAGTGATTTATTTTTGACTTCTAAATGCTGCATTCTTTGTCATGTATGTTATATGTTATATGTAACTGTGTGATGAGATTAATGCTGGGGTCAGTTCAGTCTTAATTCAATCAATTCAGGAAATTATATTTATAATCACAATAAATATGATATAAAAATGTGTTTATAGTCTATCGCTTTAAAAACGATGACGATGATGATGATGATGATGATGACACTGGGTGTTCCTGGCCCAGTGTTGGATATCTATAACAGCTGCAGCCACTTTATGACTAGATATTTCTATTGCAAACAATAAATGACATTTCTGGTCTGATTTATGACCTAATGATGTCATCCATTAGTGTGTCCTATGTTAGCATTTAGCTTAGCATTAGCATTTAGAGTATTCCTATTCAGTCACAGCCCATGGTTCCCAGCTTGCTTTTGATGGAGGCTTTCTGCTCATCTTGGTTTGTTATCACCACCCTTTGATCTCTGAAATACTTAAACACCATCGGTTAAAAATGGAGCAACCATTCAGGCTAAAACGGCTCCAGAGCTCTAGTAAAGGTGTAAAACCTTACAGGGACCCGTCATTATGAGGGTTACCATCATCATAATGCAGCCTTTGACTGAAATTAATTGATTGATAGGTTTATGAACTGGTCCCAACTTTCTTACATATTAAATATTGATTAATAAAAGCATTTCTGCTGTTTTCTGTTTTCACTGGAGGCACATTGTAAAGACACAGACAGGAAGTCCTTAATATTTACAAACTAACCTGAGAATCTGTAAAATGTAAAATGGTATTAACAGAATGCTGCAGGCCTGTTAACAGTTTACTTCTCCGCACTTTGATGAAATAACAAATCTCCTGTTTTTATCCTCATCTCTTAGCTTTCATGCCACCATGTCACTCTCCTCCTCTTCGTCTCCTTCCTCTCCTTTCATCTCATCCTTCTGTCCGTCCGCCTCCACCTCTCTCCTCAGCTCCTCCTCAGCTTCTCCTCTCTGCTTTCACCCTCCTCGTCTTTTGTCCTCTCGTCATCTTCTTTCTGCTCATCCTCTCGCCCTCCTGTCATGTTCTTCTCATCTTTCATCCAACTTCGCTCCTTCCTACTCACCTCCTTCTTCACCCTGTCCTCCCTATTTCTTTCCATCTCCTGTCATTCTCTCTCTGTCTTTATGTCACCAGCATGAAGCCTGTATCATCCATACAGTGTGTGTGTGTGTGGTGTTTGTGTGTTCAGTGCTCATGTTGCACAAGGTCACAGCCAAGGGTGGAGGAGACGCCGTCCATCCTGACACAGTGATGCTCACTGTGCTGATGTCCGTGTCTCTGCGTCTGTAGAAGTAGGAGCTGCAGATGTTAATGATGTCATGGTCTGATAAGGTGGTAGCAGTAAGGGTTGGTTTAGGTTCCTGTTGCCCAGAAATGAACAATTTATTTTCAGTATAATTTCATCCATGCGTAAGAAAATCAAATAAGATATGATTTGCATCACAGTGAAATTGACATCAGATTACTTGTAATTTAACATTTTTGGTTTTGTGGCCCCGGATAAATTAGCCTTCACAATGTGGTCATATGTGGACCAGACCACCTTGGAATGTGGTCTAAGTGATCCTCAATACTTCTTGGGTGCATTCAGGATGGATGGACGTCCTTCTGACTTTTCACTGCTTTAGCATCTTTCCTTTAAATCGCTACGTGTGCTGATGTGTGTGTGTGTGTGTGTGTGTGTGTGTGTGTGTGTGTGTGTATGTGTGTGGGGGGGGGGTCAGTCAGTGTCATTCCAATGTGCCTCCATTGTAGCATAATATGGATTGTGTTTGTATTTCTATTACAGAATGTAGTGTGTGTATCAGACACAGTGATTAAACATGTTTGTGTGATGATGATGTTTTTGTTATGATGATGATGTAATGCAGGTTGATGTTCTTTCGTGCTGAGGGAGAAAAAAAGAGAAAGCTCGCTGCCTCACAGGTACCGTTTCTCACACCTCTGGTCACATGAGCTCCTCTGTATCCTAACAATAAAACCACCTGCAAGCTGCTTATTGTTTATTCTCACCTCCATGGTTACAGAACGTGCTTTTATTTCCTTCACTCATGAGTGTGGGCTGTAGAAATTAATACTTTTTTTTTAATCAGCTCTCATACTTTGAACACACAAAAAATGAAGAATTGCGTACATATTTGTAGTTTGTAGAAGGACTACAGAGAGTTTGTCCTACTTGAATTTCTTTTTCCTGAGCTATCGTAATTTATATGAGTTGTTAAATCAGGTCAAGGCGATATTTCAGAGGTCACGTCGACCAAAACGCTTGAATGAAATCCTCCTCTTTTCTGATCAGTGTCATTTTCTCTACCACAGACAATAAAGGCTTTTATAGCTGTAAATGTTGCTCTCATCAAGCTAATTGCTGACATCCTTTGCTGCACTGGGCTCAGGACTGAGCCTTGTTGTGTTTCACTGGATATGGAGGCGCAGCAGGGGGATGCTGGCTCCGTTGGCCTGTGGCCTCCACATACGGCAGTACTTTGGAGCCGAGTGTGAAGCAACAGGACCTCCAGCCTGTTAGATTTTGCTTTGTTACTTGCATGTTTAAGTAATTATTGTTCACTTGGACATAATGGATGCACCGGGACCCAATGCTTCCAGTCACTGCATGCACTTTGTTTGGTTCTTTAATAATTTAAACCCACTCAACATTCTCTCACACACACAACCGGCCTGAGTTTTTTTTTAACAATTTTTCCAAATCAAAACATTTCTGTTTCTTAGTATTTTTCTCAGTTTTTTTGCCAATGACCCTTCAAGCTGCTACAAGTGACAGTAAGATGGGACACAGGACACTTCAGCAGTAATGTGGGTGTTGTACTGGGCTGTCATGTTGAAAACAGAGCTGAGACTGATCTTCCAATCGTAGACCTTTGGTCCTGGACTGAAACATTGCAATAAATATGTTTACCCTAGGGTTGGGGGGGGGGGTCGACACTGAAAGTATTTTTTCCTCACTCAAATCTTCCAATCTACCAGTCAGTCTATGTTCCAACCCTCACTTCTGGTGATGATCTTTGGGTAGAAACCAAATGAATGTTTCCTCTGCTGATGGAGGCTGCGCTCAACTATTGAGTATCGCATTATGTTTTATTGTATCCATGTAAAAAAAAACAATATTGATTTTTATGATTTAATGTCATTTATTCTTTTCTCTTTTTTTTTTGCTGATACAGGCAAATGTAATTTTTTTTAATTCTCTTCATTTTTGCTAAGATTGCACAAAAAGAAGAGCTCTAATGTTGGATATTACAGGGAATATGTTCAGATTGTATACAAAGTTAATTTTTTATCCATATGATCAGTTGTCCTTTATACAAAAAGCACAATATATCCTAGCTTACAGCGTTGCACTATATCAAAATGTACTGTATATAGAACCATAACCCCTCTGTCGGCTAAGCTAATGAAGGTTGTAGAGCTGCTGCCCTCAGGGAACATATGTGTCTGGGGAGGAGGATGTTTGGATGGCCATGGTTAGCCTGTTGCCAAGGTGATGTCTGGCAGAAATGACAAAACCATGAAATTAAAACCCAGGTTGTACAAACTGGAATTTCCCTTCACTGGTTCTTCATCTTTGAAAGGAAGTTTCTGTGGTTGTAATCTGGTCACAGGTAAACCTGTGTCTGAGCTGAGAGCACAAACCTCTGGGAAAGTTTACACAATAATGTGATTATGGTTAAAGAAATGGTTAAAAGAATCATTTAATATGACACTCGGCTTCCACGTGATGCTTAAATATCACAGTTTGAACCATGATGAGCAAGTGAGGAGGGGATAAAGGAACGGATCCCATCTGTCCGTCTGTCACATTTCATTTCCAGAGCACTCAATATTTTTTCACCAAATTTTCTACAAACAACAACCAAGTACTGAATGGTGCTTTTTGCTATTTAGGAACGTTAAAATGTTAAATTTGTAAAATATTGGGAACTTCTTTTTTTATCAAATATGCAATTAATAAGGGCATTTTTTTGAGTGTTAAAACTTTAAGTTTGATTTCTACAATATAAAAAATATATCTTAGGCAGGATATGAGCATTTAATGCTTGTATTTTATGTTGGCTAACTAAGGAGTAGACTTTCATTTTTTCATTTCCTTACTTGACTAAGGATAGTATCGGTAAAATGCTAATAAACACCTTTTCTTCTATGAAATGCACCTGTGGCTGAGGATCCTTAGTATTTCTTTTTCCACTGTGTGTAACTTTGTCTTTCTATTAAACGATAGATCGAAGGATGTTCTTTGCATCTGGGGTCTTTTTTCTTGTTCTTTTGCACAATTTCTATCAACAAAATTAGCACTATAATAATAAGAAGTTAATTGTTGAGATCTGGGAACATGTCACTCACTAAAGAATAATACAGTGGGTAAAGAAACACCAGCAGCCAGACTGGTTGTAAACAAACCCCCAGTTTAAACCTGTTAGGAAGGTGGAGCAAATATGAACAGTAGAAATATCTGCATGAGCAAAAGGAGTCTATGAAAGAAGCTCATTGTTCTTTAAATGACTGTGGTTCCTGCACTCAATCTCCTAATGTTGTTATGTCTGTGTGTGTGTGTGTGTGTGTGTGTGTGTGTGTGTGTGTGTGTGTGTGTGTGTGTGTGTGTGTGTGTGTGTGTGTGTGTGTGTGTGTGTGTGTGTGTGTGTGTGTGTGTGTGTGTGTTTCAGACCGTGGAAAGGGCAGGCAGAGGCAGGCCATTTTAGGAGAACACCCATCATCTTACAGTGATAACAGCTATGGTAAGACTAACACACACACACAGACAGACACACACACACATACACAGACTGACACACACTTAGAATTACTCTGGTAACTGAATCTGCTGCCTTACACAAGGCTGCTACTTCATCTATAGTCCCCATACCTCAGAGGTGAAACTTGACACACACACACTGATACACACACATTCAATCAGCATAGGTGCAGAGTGTGTAACAGCCAGAGGTGCAGCAGTAGGTATACCTTCACCTGGAAACTGATCCCTGCCAATTACACTGTCTTTAATTTAAGCTGTCTCACAATACACACACACAGACACAGACACACACACACACACACACACACACACACACATACAGACATACACAGCATGGGGAATGAGAGGAGTCATTAAATACTACAGGTCTGTGTGGTAGTGATACTTGAAATGTCACCCAACACCTACATCCAACTGGCTTGTTTGATTTTCATCAGCTCATGTCCGACAGAGTATTTGGGCCACACGGAGATTTCCAGAGTAAAGTTGAAATATTGCAACAACAAAGTCGTAATTATGAGGAAAAAAGTCATGATATTTAGAGAATACTCATAAAGTCGTAATGTTATGCTGCGTATTAGAGGTGAATGTGGAGCATCTGATGAAGCTACGCTTTAGTTTAGGTTTCACAAATAAATAAATATCTAATCTTTAGCACATCAACACCACATCATTATAAGAAACAGCAGTTTTCTGTTAGAAACATTTCAGAGGACAGAACCAGACAGACTTGGAGAAGATGGTCTCTTTTGTGGAGGAGGACACGGCTGGTAGTGTTTAAAGCGGCATGTCGTTCAAAGGGGTTCATACTTTCACAAGTCGAGTCAAAATTAATTTATATGGCACAGTTATAAACAACCAACAGCTGACCAAAGCGCTGAACATGCTTAAAATGTCAGATGCTAAATATACAATATAGAGTTAAATAAAAATAGGAATAAAAATACAACAGTTCTTCCCAGGACTACGTGGTTCGATGCCTTGGTAGTTACACTATCCTGATGGCATCTGGGCTTGTGGGAGACTTTGTGGGAGACTTGTGGGTGATGGTGGAGCCGGTTGTGTGGGAGGGGGGGCGGCCGGTGGATGAGGGCCTGGTTGTAGTCGGTTACTTCCTCTGGATGCGTTGAGGTCTTCAGGAGGTGCCCAACCTTCACCAAGTGTTTCGGCCTTTATCCTCAACAACAAAGAGCAGATCTATGTAATATTACACTCCTATAGGTATTTGATTCATATTAAAATCCCTTTGTATTTAACTTAACTTATTTAATTTACTTTTGTTTCTGTGATTTTCTACAAAAAAAACCCTCAAATGGACCAAACTTTCCCCAAAATAACAGGAATGACAGGCTGAAGCTGCTCCATGGTTCTCTGCACTGAAGGGCTTCTCTTAATTTAACTGTATTTACCTGAAGAGACCTCTGATTGGCTCTGCCTCCTCAGGTCCACCCTGCCCCCTGCTGCCTCTGCCAGGCAACAGCAGGTACAAGCTCACCTCAGTGGACGTTCCAGACATGGTGTCCTACCCTCTGCCCCAGTCGTCATCCTCCTACTCTGGCCACGCCCCCAGCTCTGTTGCCATGGTGAGTGGTCTCCATCCATCCAAGATGAACTGCACCCGCATCTTCAACCTCTTCTGCCTCTACGGAAACATTGAGAAGGTAGGTGTGTTTATGTTATCTGCTTGACCTCAGGCCGATGGAAAGTTAGAACACAAAACATTTCTTGAGCTTCACAGCAGAACAGCTGTGCAGCATTCTCCTCCTCTCAGGAAGATGGGGATCTTAAACTGATATTAAACCACACCTTGGTGATATCCAAGTCTCCATAAGCCCCAAGATCTCAGACTGAATGGAAAAGATAATATTTACACCATTTTCTCCACTGTAGCCTCTAAGAGAAAAGCATAGTCAGGCCTCACGTCTGAAGAAGGTGGACGAACGTTTCAAATGTTTGGATGTGATATAAACACTGAGGTATGCAGAGATTATGGGCTCCTCCTCTTCTGTTACAATGACTGTATTTCTCTTAAGGGTAATTCTTGTTTCAACAATGAAGCTGGAAGAAAAATAAAATTTTGATGACAAAAATTCTGCAAGTTTGGAGAAGCGTCCAGGTTTACCTGCAGGAACCACAGGACGGAATCTCCTCAGTATGAGGAGCTAATGAGGAGCTAATAAAAGCTCATATTGATCATAATATGTGTTGTATATGAGTTTGTGTGTCTGTGGTTGCAGGTGAAGTTTATGAAGAGTGTTCCTGGTACAGCTCTGGTTGAGATGGGAGATGAGTACGCTGTGGACAGAGCCATCACACACCTCAACAGCATCAAGGTGTTTGGCAAGAGACTCAACGTCTGGTGAGGAGCAGCTCAACACACACACATATAATATGGGCATTACCTCAGAATGTGTGCTATAAAGACAATTCATGCAAAAGTGAGTCAAAATTAATATTATGATATTTTATAGATCTAAAATGTAAACCTATCAATAGACAGAATGCTATCCGTCAAAATGCACATTAATGCTACATTAATCACCTCATTATTATTTTCATTTTTATTTTGCCTTTGAAATGAGAGAAACATAAATAATTCATGTAAAAACAATTTCACAAGTCTTCAGATTTTTCTCTGACGAATAGCCTGAAAGATTTTCATGTGACAAGAAATAAAACAGAGAAAAGCATCAAATCATCAACAATAAGGGATCCAAATAGTTGATATCAATCATATTATTATCAGGAAAATCAAACAAATAAATATTCAATCATTGTTAATATTTTCAAAACTTAAGGTCAAACTTAAATTGTAAAAAAAATCTCTATTCTCTGACATTACATTACATTACATTACATTACATTTTAGAGAGACATTGCAGTGAATTGGGTATATTCAGAATAAAACATACAGATTTCTGTTTATTCTCATAAATCTTTGATTTTCATTGAGATTTTTCTTCTGGGATTATTATGCCAACCTACCTCAGATTAAACATCCACCTTTTATTACACAGGTTAATCAGGAAGTTCAACCTGACGTCACAACGTTAGGTCGTGACAGCTAACACAGGTGTGTTGTGTTCAGTGTGTCTAAGCAGCATGCAGTGATCCCCAGTCAGGTGTTTGAGTTAGAGGATGGCAGCAGCAGCTACAAGGACTTCGCCATGACCAGGAACAATCGCTTCAGCAGCGCCGGACAGGCCTCCAAAAACATCATCCAGCCTCCATCTGCTGTGCTGCACTACTACAACGTTCCTCCATGCATATCCCAGGACCATCTACTGAAGGTGTGTCACCTCTGACAGGTGTCCACTTTAGCTTTTAGCTGTAAATATTATCAGAGTGCCTCAGGACAAAAATCTGATAATGATTGAATGAAACCACATGAAATTGTTCTCTACTCAGTGCCCTTCTAGTTTACATTAGCATCAGTTTAGTTGATCATGACATCATTACTGTCATGATGCAGGGGGGTGCAGGCTCTTTACTCATACTTCAGCTGCTGTGTGTTTTGGCAGCTGTGTACGGAGCATGACGTGCCTGGCTTCGTCAAATTCAAGATGTTTGATGCCAAACGTAAGTTGATATTTTGCATCTCATTTGGCTCTTTGTGCATCTTCTCCTTTTTTAGTCACAACACTCTTTTACTCTTTTTGTGAAGTGATGCACTTTAAATCTAGGTCATGTTTTGGATCACAAATGACTCCCTGCTCCTCCTCCTCCTCCTCCCTCTCTTCTGCTGCTCTTTTAACCTCACCTGATGTGTCTCTCTCTCTCTCAGCCTCCTCTAAGACCATCTCTGGCTTGTTGGAGTTTGACAGTAAGACAGAAGCTATTGAGGTTCTTACTGTTCTCAACCACTACCAGATCAGGATACCCAGTAAGTCTGTAGAGAGAATAAACATTCATATACTTAATGTCCACTCTATGCAGCTTGATGACATTTAAGACATTCTGGTAAACGTCATGCTGTAAAATAGAAGGATGCCTAAAAAGGCTCTGTTTATTTTTGGATTTCTAGTAGTTTAGTTGTTTTTCATGTCCATGCTGTAAATTGTATATAATTGCATGAATACAGTCGTTGCATTGGCCAAATGTAAGATATGTAACATGATCTGTACAGATACAGTCTGATAAAAGGACAGTTTCTGATGTGTCATGAAAGCAGCATAAATTACCCCTGCAGTACCAGGAAAAGTAGCATCTTGAGATTATTATGGACAAAACAGCTTGAAACCAGAGAAATGCTCCGACATAAAAGCTGCAGAGTAAGAAGGAATATTTTGTCATACAATAAAAGAAACAAACCTTGATTTAAGATATTTCACCTTATTTAGATTTAAGTTTTTGCAGCGTAGATTAATTTAAGTATACCTTGGATTTGGTTATTAAAGAACTAAGATGTGAACTAAAGCAGCTGAAAAGTCCATTTCTCAAAAACATTACACTAAAAAAAGAATTAAATAATTAATTAAATAAAACAATTAATTATTGTAGATCATATAGCAGTTAATCCCAAGGAATAAACTTCATTAGATTAGTATCAATAACAGCTATACCCTTATACCTGTGATAGGTGATGACTAATGTCTCAGTCTAATGCCGTGTGTCTGTGTGTGTGTCTGTGTGTGTGTGTGTGTGTGTGTGTGTCTGTGTGTGTGTGTGTCTGTGTGTGTGTGTGTCTGTGTGTGTGTGTGTGTGTGTGTGTGTGTGTGTGTCTGTGTGTGTGTGTGTGTGTGTGTGTCTGTGTGTGTGTGTGTGTGTGTGTGTCTATGTGTGTGTGTGTCTGTGTGTGTGTGTCTGTGTGTGTGTGTGTGTGTGTGTGTGTGTGTGTGTCTGTGTGTGTGTGTGTCTGTGTGTGTGTGTGTCTGTGTGTGTGTGTGTGTGTGTGTCTATGTGTGTGTGTGTCTGTGTGTGTGTGTGTCTGTGTGTGTGTGTGTGTCTGTGTGTGTGTGTGTGTGTGTGTGTGTGTGTCTGTGTGTGTGTCTGTGTGTCTGTGTGTGTGTCTGTGTGTCTGTGTGTTTTCAGATGGGTCCAACCCATACACCCTGAAGCTGTGTTTCTCCACATCGTCTCATCTTTAAAAGACGACCAGCTGATGTCTGACCTCGGCCCTCGGAGAGGAACCATGAGATGAGACGAGAGGAGGAAAGAAAGACACAGAGAGAGAGAGAGGGAGAGAGGGAGAGAGATGGTCTTTAAAGGAGGTTTAAAAGATGGGGAGAAAGGTGTGGAGGAGTCTGAAGACATCATCCTACCATCCAATCACAACATGCTGGCAGGTTGGGACTGTCTGAACTACAGTAATCATGTCATTTCTCATGTGGAGCCTCTGGAGGACACTGCTGGTGTGTTTGTCCCAGAAGGCTTCACTGCATGGTGACCTGGTTTCTGAGTGTGGACCGAAACAGACAGAGACCTTTTTTTTTACTCCTGGTATTAAAATGTGATCTGTATCCGAAATAAGGGGGAAAAAAAGCATCACCGTAGTGGTTGGAATATGATGGGATCTGTGTGAGCACATCTGGAGCCAGTCTGGTGTTCAGATTTTAGGTTTTTGTTTTTAGCTAACATAAAATCTCAAATTGAGAGCGAGCCGACAGGAAGGCTGAAAGAGACGCCTCTAATTACTGGTTTTACCTGCATTCTTTAATGAAAGTGAATCATTATTCAGAGGTTCATGCAAAATGAAAGCAATATGTGTGAGGAATGAATGACTATGTGATGATGTGTGTTGGACTCTTCTGTGCAGCTGATCTGCTGTTAAGGCATAGAATGATTACTCCTAATTACACTTGGTCAGATGCAGCAGAAAGTAACCAGAACCCTGGTGTAACGTCTATGGCGCCGTGTATTTCCTGCTATTTACAGGCCGTATTATTCAGACATTGCACCTTCATAGAGGTTCATGACGCGATGCATGAATCGACTCCTTTACCATCCAAATCCACCCACTATCCACACCAGTGAATATTGAAAGACCTGCTCAGCACAACAGCTGATTAAAAATATCACAATTTGGACTGTGTGGGATCTTATTATTATTATTATTATGCCTTAAATAATAGATTTAAATATTTTAGTGAAGTTGCTTTCCCTCCTGCGTAAAAGGCACAGAGACACACTTACCGTTTCTGCTGCTGGAGGATCGCTGCAGATGATGTCATCAATATTTTCCTCATAAATGATGTGTTGATTCACCCACATCCCATCCTCCATTAATCAGAATGATCATTTTAGACCTGAGCTGCAGACTAAGACCCACATGCACCATGACGCTTATTCCACACACAGGGATGGGCTGCAGCCCTCCTCCTCCTCCTCCTCCTCCTCCTCCTCCTCCTCCTGAAGTTAAATATGGCTGACTTTGCTCATATGCAGTCAGATGGAGGTGTTGATGGTACAGAGGAATAGGAGACCAAGGACCACATACCTGTCCCTCATTGTGATGAGTGCCTCTGTTTAATAGCAATACTCCAGGCTATTGAATAGAATAGGAATAGGCACTGATTGGTTAACATTATGCCCAAAACACACCTTTGAATAATTAAAGGACTAAATTCAGTCCCTTTGCATCTTTGCGCCTTACTTTGCTCCCAGATTTTGCATCATTTAACCATCAAAAGGGAGTTTAATTCGCCCTTAATGCACTTACGCCATAGACTTTAGGCCATGGATTTTAAGATTATTTAAATCGGGTCTGATGTGTTACATTTGCCTAATTTACAAGAGTAAACTACTAAGTTGTCATAGACAGTGTTTTTATGAAGATTCCTCAAACTCAACAACTCACAAAACTCCCTTAAACACGATCTTTAAATGTGTCTGCGACTGATTTACTGCCACCTTAAATGACTTTATTTGTACTTTTTTTCCACTGGATGAGAGATAAGAGAAAAACGAGTATTATGGATTAAAACGATCAGATCTTTTACTGTCTGATTAACATCTCCGGATATGGATCTCATTTGAATACTGAGTGTAAATGTTTGGACAGACGGGAACCCGCTCTGATGGATCTACTGTACAAAGTCCACTTCTGTGTTGGTCACACAAAGTCATCATCTGTGCACATGTGACTGGGATCCCTGGGATTATTGAAATGTTCAGATAAATACAGTCTGTTGTTTTCTCATTGATCACATACTGTAAACGTGGATCTGATTTTAACATGAGCTCATTTAGAGTTCATTAGTGTTTCATGAACTTTTCATCCCAGCAGCAGCAGCTGTGAGGCCAGAGGACAAAGGTGTAACTCTGATGTCAACGTTACGTTTGTTGTGGACGTTCATGGTGCCCAGAGGAAAACCGTAGACACTGACCTGATTTTTCATAAGGTCAGAGGTTCCAATCAACACTTTGGTCTATAGGTTTCCTGTTATGTTTTCTCTGTAGATCCACCTTCATCTTCCCCATTAACACATGTTCTAACTGAAACACAGGAAATATCAAACTCTAATAGGCAGATTGAGCACATTCAAAAATGGTGGACCACTTCGATTTAAATACCTGCTCTCTAGCACCACCTTCAAGTTAGTTTTTCAGCCACTCGTCAGGCTGTAAAGAAGAATTTTTTGGTTTTTGTTCTCTATTTCAAATAGTGGGGTAAAGATTTCGTGGACTGGAGTAGAATTACAATAATGTAAGAAAACATCAACAAATGTGCTGGATGTTGGGTTTTATTAAATGTAACACAGATGTGATGTTGGCAGGTTAAGTTCTTAAAGGAACAGTTCACCCAAAAATGAAACTTCAGTCATTATCTGCTCACCCATATGCTGATGGAAAGTTAGGTGAAGTTTCTTAGTCCACAAAATATCCCTGAAGCTTCACAGTGTT
The DNA here is from genome assembly GCA_037577475.1 of Chaunax sp. Z400. Lineage (NCBI taxonomy): Eukaryota > Metazoa > Chordata > Actinopteri > Lophiiformes > Chaunacidae > Chaunax > Chaunax sp. Z400. Next base: position 3,349,708 of record CM075193.1, read on the forward strand.
GCAGCATCTCCTAAACAACTGAAGAAGATCGAACCGAAAACAAATAAAAGGACTCCATATAGATCACATGGTGTAAACCATGTCTGCAGAAGCATCAGCATCTGATCTGAAAAGATGTTTTTACACCCTATTTTAACCTGAAAGCATCTCAGTTAAAACTCCATCTGAGGAAGGTGCAACAAGATCTCTTAATCTTTTATCTTAGAGGCTACAGTGAAGATTTGAGCTAAAGAAAGGGTGTAAATAATGTCTTCACTCCTTATGAACTGTATGGAGTCATTTTATGTTTGTTTTGATCCCCATACTCTTCATTATTTAGGAGAATTCTGCTGCTGTTTAGCTGTGAAGCTCCAGAAGTGAACTTCACCTGCCTTTGCATCTGAGTAGATAACCACTGAATTTTCACTTTTGGGTGAATTGCTCCTTTAAGACCTTTAAGACTCCTGTCTGCTTCACTTCCTCAAGCCTGGGAATCTTTTCCTGACTCCATCCTGAGTCAGTCTAGAAACCCAACAAAGATCCAGGTTATTGTCACAGTAGAGTCGTCTGTTCAGATACTGCTCAGTATTTCGGACTGATCTTTAAGGATCTTCACCTTCTTAATGCGATGCATTTTCTCTTGAACAGTTGAAGTGGGATCAATTAATCAGTGTAAATCAATGGGATTGATTGTTGGAACATTTATGATGTTGCATTTTTCCAGGAGTTCAAGGGCCGTTATTTCTGCAGCAACAGTTTACTCATCAGCTGACTTGGTTTTATTTGAGGTCTGTTGTGTGAGTCCATGGTGCTAGCTAACACTAGACAGGTTTAACCTACAAAAAAAGAGATTACTGCATCTGAAATATTTATTTCATATACACGCTATTTGCAGCTACTGTCAGACCAGTGTGTCAGAGTAGAACCAGGAAGTAGCTCTGCCATGTGGGTTTTAATTTAAATGCTGATCTTCATTAGAACTAGACCATCCTTACCGCCAGTCTGTAAAATCAGTGTCACATCTGTGTTAATAAAGTCTCATTTTAAAGAAGTAAATATATACAGTACTTACTTGCACTGCTATTGTAAAACTACCAGAACAGCATAATATTAAGGGACATTTTGATTTGTCATATTAAGCAGCATTTTAATTATTTACATGCAGTATTTTCACTTATAATCTAATGCTCATTTTTTTGTGTGGATTATGCATCAGATATGTGAATAAATAAACTACCTAAAATGCATAGGCTCCTATTGGAGGTATAGAGTGGATGATTAGAAACGCAGATTTTCTTGTAAGTCAGGTCTTTGGTGAAGCACAGTAACAAAACGCATATTGTCTCGGTTCCTGTATCTCATTCAGGACGTGCAGATCTTACTGCTCCGAGCCTATTCCTGTACTCCAGGATCAATCACACTCGTTAATTTGTACATAACATGTAAATAAGGAAAAGGTGAGAGGAGTTTCGACAGCTGAATCCCACTTTGTCTGCTCGATGTTGTTTGTATGTCTCTTACATCACCTGAATCTTAATGTATTTCTGAGGTTTTATTTATTCTTTTTAAACTTTTTCAACCCTTTGAAAGGGTTTAATAAATGAGGGCTGTTGTTATTCTGAAGATGATGTGAGTTTTTAATCACAGGACTGACAGTATGAGACAGATCCACAGATATATCTACAGAGGTTTAATGTTGTTAATAGTCAGTAAACACAAAGAAAAGACTTACAAAAACACACAACTATATTGTCATTTAGCAGTCTCTGTGGTTGTAACTTATATGTACATGCTCAAATTGAATAAATTCAGGTTTGGGGCTGTGAGCTCCACATAGCTCAACTCAGCTGTCTCTCACTTGTCTTCATTTACAGCTAAACATGGTGCCTTAATATAAAAAGTGCTCTTTTCTCTCTAATTGTTTTAATTGCATTTGAGGACATCAACAGAAAAAAAGGAACGTCAGAATGGTACTTTTCATTCTTTGGGCAGTGTACATAAAGAAAAATTCTTATCTGATGGGGGACAAACTTGGACCAAATCTTGGCAAATGGAGGTCCATGTGTCCACTGTGGGAATGACCTCAGTGTGGAAAAGTTTGAGACCTTAAAGTACTTCCTTAAAGTAACAAGATATCAAAAACTACACCATCAAGACAAACTAAACTATCGAGACAACAGATAGAACAATGCTTGTCAACGTCTGAACTCATTCTATCAAAATCAAATGATTAAAAAAAAAATAATGTAGGATTTACTGTAGAAGGATGAAGGCAATCCCTGCCTGGAAGACACAACTCGGGTTAGCTGTTCCTCATCATCATCGGCGCGTTTGCTCCCGCTCAGCCCACATGACATCCTCCCGTTACCGGATTGGTGGTTTTCAAAACCAATTCCTTCATCTCATTGGTCTGTTTTAAAATGCAGCTATACTGCGGTCAATTCAAAAGAGTGTATCAGCATTCCAGCGGTAGCGTCCGTGAAGAGGACAGAAAATACTAAACGAAGCACAGTCAGGTAAATATTACTTATTTTAACATTGGTTGGAACATGATTTAAATGATTTGACGTTGAAAATTTGGATAATTCAATGTGGACATTGCCGCTAATAATTTTACAATGGGAAGCCTTGACGGTCTAGCATTAGCTAAGCTAACGTACCTTGACTTTCTCTCTTCATAAGGAAAACACTTAAACTGCTCGTTAACAAATTTATATTATTGATATCTTTTCACTTTAACGACGCAGGCGAAAGGAAAAGCGGTTAACAATAAACAAATTAAGCTCAAATCTGGTGTAAAGAGATACGAAACACTAAATATCTGTAACGTTAGCTTACGTACGTTACTTTGTTAACGTTAATTTATTTGGTGTCACAGTCAGAAACTTAGCTAAGTTAGCCTATAGTTAAGTTAAAAATGATGTCATACATTGCTATGACTTGTTGAACTAACATTTACTTACATGATTTATCTAAATTAAACTTTAAGTGAAGACCACTCACAGCTTTGATGCATTATACCAAACTTAAACTGTAAGTAAAATAGACACCTAACTTAATGTCATATCCCAAATGTAGTAATGAATAAAAATAAATAGCTAACTTTGTAAATGTGAGTATTAGCTGAAGCTACTGTAAAATTCGTTATTGAGAAAGAACTCCTGTGTGACAGCATGTTTTTTCCCCTTCAGGCAATAATGGACGACTATCTGAGAATAGAGAAAATTGGAGAAGGTTGGTAAAATGGTTAAATGCTTTCATGTTTTTGTCCGAAATAAGTTTCTATTATGATTATTCCTCTTATGTTTATTGATATTATTAAGATAAAAATAAAACTGTCTCTGGTGGCTGGGGCTTCATTTGGATGGTTCTCTCTAGATCTGCGAGGGGAAGGAAGGCAGGATTCCACACCAACTGGGTAGTGATCCTGAATAAACAGGCTCCCTCCTCAGGGTCTGGGAGCTCTTTGATTTTAGGGATCCAGTCACCTCCTATAAGGAGCTGGGGGGTGACCTAAAATGAAATAACACAAAAGTCTCATCAAATTTTAGCAAACCAAAAATTTCATATTTGACAGTTGATCCTGCTGGACTGACCCTGACCCGTTCTGGAGGTCCCTGACGGTGCCCTGATCCTGCCTCGCTGCAGGAGGATGGGACTGCAGCCCACTATGACTTTTGGTTTAATATGATTAGAATTATTATGGTAACTTATTGTTCTTGCAGGTACCTATGGGGTGGTATATAAGGGCAGGCACAAGGCCACGGGGCAGGTCGTGGCTATGAAGAAGATCCGTCTGGAGAGCGAAGAGGAAGGGGTTCCCAGCACGGCTATCAGGGAGGTCTCTCTGCTTCAAGAACTGAAGCATCCCAACGTTGTACAGTACGTTCATGTTGTGTGGAGTAGAGGGACTGTAAGCAATTACTGTCTGGTTAAAGGGTTTTAAGAGAAGAATACAGCAATGCAGACACTTACAGAAAACTGTTGAATTACAAGGACTGCAAAGAATGTACAAGCAAAGTGGAGGTGGGTTGGGTGGGGTGGGGATGTGGGAGTAGTTGGAAAACGGTCCTGAATTTCTGGCCTGAGGTGATTTGTGCAGTCTAATATAGACCTGGCCTTGCAAAGAACCCTCTTGGTCTTTGTGCCTGATGTTCAGGTTTTATCTCAAAGCAAAGGGAGAATAAATGTTGTCCCTTCTTACAGACTGCATTAGAATGTGCTTCAAATTTCAGGTTATTAGAAATAAGTTCTGATATTCATAATCTACAAATTCAATGCCAGCTCCTTATAATTATGGACTGAGATGGTGGGTTGGATGGTTTCCTTCTAAAATCAGTGATCATATCCATATCCTCATTACTCCATTTCACAGTATCATTTACTCCTCCTTCATATCAACTCTCACAGTATACTGTAAATATTTAACCAATCCTTAAAACACAGTATGTGAACATCAGCCTGGGAGAAATACAGTATAAACTTAGCCAGTATCCATATGTGTGTGTGTGTGTACCGCAGACTCCTGGATGTCCTGATGCAGGAGTCACGTCTCTATCTCATCTTTGAGTTCCTGTCCATGGACCTGAAGAAATACCTGGACTCCATCCCCTCTGGCCAGTACATGGAGCCTATGCTGGTGAAGGTTAGTGTTTGTGGTTCAGCAACCATTAATATGTAAATATTCAATGTATGAAATATGTGAATATTCTAAACTATTTTCCTTATTATACTTTAGTGCTGTTGGGCTGGTAGCGTCTGTTAGGCAGTAGAATCATGTAGTTGTACCTTATATTCCTAATCCTAAAGTGTTTAAAAGGAAGGTTTTTAAAAGCATTTTTGTTCTGTAGTGATTCCAGAACTATAAAATCTATGACAGGTGCTTCTTTTACTTCAAACAGAACTCTGGACCATTTGTCTTGTTCTACCACTTCAGTTTGATAAGCATGTGTCCATCTCCTCATTCTTCATCCTCATCCTCATCCTCATCCTTCACCTTTTTAGAGCTACCTCTACCAGATCTTGGAGGGCATCTATTTCTGTCACTGTCGCCGAGTCCTCCACCGGGACCTGAAACCCCAGAACCTCCTGATCGACAACAAGGGCGTGATCAAACTGGCAGATTTTGGCCTGGCCCGAGCCTTTGGTGTCCCTGTCAGGGTCTACACCCACGAGGTGAGAATCCAATCACACTCCAGCGGGTAAGGTAGATCATTTAATGTCATATGAATCATATTCTTTGAATATGATTCAACTGATAAATAAATATACAGTACAGTGACATCATGGACTTATTCGGTTCTATCTGCATACATGTCTTGAGTTTTCCTGTAAGTTAGTCAGGGTTGAATGTGTCTGTTGACACACTGACAGCTCTGGGCTTGTTGTGCATGTAGGCAGAAACTCCAGCAACACTTGCAGTATTAGGAACAACTTTATTGTTAGACCAACATGTTTCGGCTTGTGGCCTTCATCAGGATCATGTAGTCATTACTGTAGAGCCAGTAGATCTGCTGCAGTGGGTTTGGAGCTTAGGACAGCCTGTATGACACCGAGCTGAATGAACCCTTATGTTTGTTTTTATCCCCCCAGGTTGTGACTCTTTGGTACAGGGCTCCAGAGGTCCTCCTGGGTTCACCCCGATATTCAACTCCTGTGGATGTTTGGAGCACTGGGACCATCTTTGCTGAACTCACCACCAAGAAGCCTCTGTTCCACGGAGACTCAGAAATAGACCAGCTGTTCAGGATCTTCAGGTGGGCACCAGAGCATACCTGCATGCATTTAGTGCAACACTTGGAGGTGTTTAAAGATATATGATATGTAGCATTCAAACATTAAGATGTCTACAAACAACTAGACCTTTGCTATATATATTCAGTTGAGTTGTGCACTTATTTTATCCCAAATGTTTCCAATGATGGTCAAATCCAGAGAAAACAGAATTTTATTCAAGGTAACTGCATTTCAATAGATCGCCTGTTCTGTGGGTGATAAAAGTCAACAAATGTGACCAAAGGTAACGTGAATAAAACTTTCAAACATTACCTCATTAATGAACCTTTGTTCCTGAGTCAGATTAACATCTACAGTGGTGATTGTTGAACAATTAAGACACCAACTCCCATGAGCCCACATTTTTTTTAATCGTTGTTTTTGTTCTTTCCAGGACTCTGGGGACCCCGAATAATGATGTGTGGCCTGATGTTGAGAGCCTTCCAGACTACAAAAACACCTTCCCTAAATGGAAGTCTGGCAACCTGTCATCAATGGTGAAGAACCTGGATAAGAATGGCCTCGACCTGCTGGGGGTAAGAGCAAACAATAAACCAGCTCACATTCATTCCTGCCAACTAGTCGTCCAAAGGTTCTCGTCATCAAACTAGTCCCAGAGATGTAAGAAAGAAACTGAATTAAAGGAGCCAACTTTGATCACCTTTCAAAAGTTGTGCCTTTTAGTCCCTCCTATAACTCAAACTGTCCTGAAACACTTGATTAAGACTGGAGCAGCCTAAAAAACGCCATAATTAATACTTAGTGATTTTCACGTCTCTTCTTAGACCCTCTTTGTTTGGCTTTTGTGCTTCTTCCAGCTTTTATCATGTCATTCATGATTGGCTCTTGTCAATAATCAGTATGTTAAATAAAAAAAAAAAACCAGATCAACAAATTAAGATTAAAGCGGAAACATGACTCCTGCCACTTAAATAATGATTCTCTTATGACTTGAACCTCTTCCACCATAAGAACAGGGGAGGTCATGTGACTAAGCGTGTGGTCATGAGGCAGGCGTTCAGGCTGATCTCATAGCAGGTTGAAATTAATGTTAACACACGTCTCGTTTCTCTGCTGTAGAAAATGTTGACCTACAATCCTCCCAAGAGGATCTCGGCACGCGAGGCCATGACTCACCCTTACTTTGACGACTTGGACAAATCCACCCTGCCTTCTGCCAGCATCAACAAAATCTAAAACGCATAATCTCAGTCTGTCATCCTGTAAATACTTGTGTGTGAAGATTATTGTAGATCTTTAGTGATGTTTTGTCTTTCAATAAAACTGCACTTTCTGTGATTCTCAAAACTTTAAACTTCATGTTTTGTCTTTTTTTAAAAATTTTATCAACATTTTCTTGAAAATGCAAAGCTTGACATGAGCTGAAAAAATATTCTGAGCAGGAGCTGAACCACTTTTTACATTTATAACATTTGAAGGCAACGTTATTATAGTAAAGAACAGTTTAATCTTTTTTCTACTGTTGCTCAGGATACAGGGTAGAATGCAATTTAAAACCAAAGTATATAAGTACTATAAGTATTATGAGTAAGACTGAAGTACATCCTTCAGTTATTCCCTCATAGTTAACAGGAGCAGGATAAGCAGGAGAAAACGTAGATCAGAAATAATTAGGGTTCAAGCCCTGAAGTGGTAAAAGGTCCATCTTAATGAGGTGAGGGCTGACGGATTAGTGCTGCCAACAAAATCCCCTCCAACAACCTTTTTAAGAGCCTTTTATGTTACATAATGAAAATAAATAAGTCAGTCCAGCATTCTACACAAAATAAAGCTGCTCAGAGACGAGTGGATGTTAACACATAAGGATGCAGCACAATTCACTGTTCATGTGGCAACATGACATCTTAGTGAGACACTGACTAATGTGATGTTTTTAAGGAGCAGAGCTCCAGGAGCGACGCTGCTGGCCTCAGTCAACATGATGTCATTATACTGTAGAACTCCATTAAGAACTCAATAAACTGGTGCCCAGGTTTGGATAACACCTTCTGCTTCACATCCATGGTGCATTCAGGGCATGTTGGATTAGGAGCTTTTATTCATACCTTCTGATACAGAAGGTGTCACTATGTTTGTCCTTTCTGAGTCATTTGAAACATGGTATCGTACAGAAAATCAAATCAATGTTGTCCTTGGCATTAAAAGGGCACTTTAATCAGTCAACAGAGAAAACAGTTTATTATAGCAACAATTATAAATACAGAACCTCTAACTGCTTTGTCCAAAGTTGTTTGATCCAGTGTGAGGAAAAAAAACTGCCTGATAAATCTTCAAAATCATTGATCTGTTACTTAAGCTGGACTTCCTGGATATATTTCATGTGTCACTGGTACAACACACCAACACCGACCCAGGTGTTGTCTTAGTGGTGTTTTCTGGGCTGAACGCCCTCCTGGCCCTGAACCATCCATCATCTATATACTGTGTGAAAGCATGTCTGTACTTGTGTTAAACATGAATGTTTCCTCTGATCCCTGATTCCAGAGGGGACAGCTGGAGGTGAACATTCAGCATCACTTCTGTCTCCTCCCTCTAATCACCTTCATCATCTTCCAACAGGAACTCGCTGATCTCCTCTCTCATCTGAGACCTAAAGAACACAGCTTAGGTCACCATGTGATGCTTCTGATTGGCTGTCATGACTTTCTATATTCAGTTCTATTTTCCTGCCACAGGCTGCCTGATGGTGGTTCAGTCATTTTGGTAATTATACATGGATTCAACAAAGAATGTTGTAAATGAAGCAGATATTCTCCAAACCTCCGATGCCTCCTCTGAGCCTCAGACAGGATGTACTGCGGCAGACGTTCCACTGATGACTAGAATAAAAACAGTAAAATAAGAGAGACAGAAGAAGGTACTTCTTTAAAAATCATGAGGTGTCAGACAAATGTTTTTTTATCTAAATTGTAAGGTCGCTCACCATGTCTTTGACAGTCAGCTGACAGCTGTAACACAACAGGCTCTTCAGATCGGTCGTCTCTGGTCTGTGATTTTAACGCAAAGGTATAATATGATGAGTTTACTGATCTGACATGAAACAGGAGGATTTATTCAGTCATTTTACACTCTAAACAGCAAATGACAGAGTAGACCCAAATAAAACAGGATTATTATTCAGGAATAAAACCAATGAGCTTAAATCTGTTGGTTCTGTGTTGGTCTGGACCCTCTAAGAATGATCCAGGACTTCTTCTGAAACCAGGCCTTGGTGGACTCTGAGTTCTGCTTGGGATCATTGTCCTTTTGGAACGTCCAATGACGGCCGAGCTTCATCTTCCTCACAGATGGAGACGTTTTCTTCTAGGATTTCCTGATCCTTGATGGAATCCATCTGACCCTCTACAGGCTGCAGGTTTCCAGTGGTCCAGGAAGCAAAGCAGCCCCAGAGCCTCACTGATCCACCGCCATGCTTCACTGTAGGTAGGCTGTTCTTTTCAGCATCAGCTTCATTCTTCCTCCTCCAGACATTCTGCTGATCCAGAGGCCCCAAAAGGTCCAGTTTGGTTTCATGGCTCCACAGAACAGCATCCAGAACTTCTGGATCTGATCTAGATGGTTCTGAGCTACTGGAGCCCACTTTTTCTAACCATCACTGTGAGTCCGTGAGTCGATGACATCATGAGATGAATCACTGAACTCTTACCTGGCAGAAGAACAGCAGCCTCCACCTCTCTCTGCTCTCCCACAATCCTCTCCTCTTCCAGAGGAACAGCACTGCCCAGAGGACGTAGTGGATTCTGCTTCTACTGCAGCTGTGATGGAAACAGTTTGTTAATGTCTAAGAACTGGATGTAGAAACTTGAGGCTTTACTCGTCTAAGTTACTGGTTAAATTAGCAGCTAATACTGGAGGTGAAATGTTTGAACACTGACAGTTTGCTATGCCTGGGTCGTGTTTTGGGGTCGCTGTACTGGTCGTTCCTGGAGGTTTAGTCTGGGAGAGCTGCTCTGAGATCAGTGTGGCTTTGAAAGCTGAAGCATCCTCTGGAAAAAAAGAGGGAGACAAAAGGTAGAGAGGAAGAAAGACAGCAGTAATGAATTCTCTCATCTGTAACCCACAGCCTGTTTGTGCCTTTATTGTGCATCACTATTCTTTAAACGTACAAATGTGTCCTGGGGGACAGAAGTGGTGACGGTGCTGAACCAGCGACTATATATGCAGCGAGTAGGTTTCAAAATCAGCTGTTAGCAGCTGGCAGCTACAGACGATGGATGGATGGAAAAGAAGTCACCTGAGGCTATTCTGCTTCTGAATGGTAAAGCTTTGACACTCAATATGCATTTTGTTGAATCTTTTGTATTAGTGACATTTTTAAAATATTTTTATATATAATTAACAACATTGTCTTCTTACTGCTGTGTTGAATGGTGTTCTGTCTGTCTGTCTGTCTGTCTGTGCAGGAGCACTCCGAGGTAAGATTCTAAAAATGTTTATTGGAATAGTAATTGTGCAGACACCTATGATTCTTCTGACGGTATAAAACTCACCAGCAGCTGAATAAAACTCACCAGAAGCTAAATAAAACTCACCAGCAGCTAAATAAAACTCACCAGCAGCTAAATAAAACTCACCAGCAGCTGTATCCAGGGCGCAGATGCAGAGCAGACATCTGCCACAGTGGTCAGCTGTGGAGGAGTTCTTACATGCTGTCTGCAGCTTCTCACTGGTTCTACAGGACACACAGTTTATTTGAAAAGCTTCCAAAGCTGTTTTGTGTGTGCAAATTTTTTTATCTGATTGTATCTGGCTGACAATCTGAAAAAGCAGGCTGCTCTACATGCACAAACTGAATGTTTCCTGCAGAATAAATGATCATCTACATGAGTCTGTGATTCCCTCTGACCTGTAGATGGTGCTGACAGTAGAGGGGAAGTCTGCCTGCAGGCTGGTGACAAAACTCTCAGTCAGACGCTGGATACTGGCCTTATCTGTGGTCTACGGGACAAAGACACAGTAGACTAGTAGACTGGGACAGTAGGTAATGTGTTTTGACCCTGGTCTGGTTTTTCTCTGGATCGTGATGTTGCTGCAGGATCTGCTACAGCTGCTTGATCTCACCTTCGTGTCCAGGTTTGGTATGAAGACTGAAGGCACGCTGAACAGACGGTTATAGTAAGCTACTTCTTTGGCAGAGTAGTCCCTCATTGGTCTGACTAATATGATGTCACCATACCTGGAGTCTGAGAACCCCTGTTAACACAAACACAACACAAGATTTAAAGATCAATTCACCCCAAAAATGAAGGTTCCTCACCTCAGTCAGCATTAGATTAAACAGATGATTCTACTGTTTACTGGAAGATGTTGAATTGTTCTTTTTTACATAAAGAGAAACAACAGATTCTGGATCTGTAGGCTGCTGTTCTACTCATACACACCGTGTCCTGGGCCAGCTGTGCTCCTCTGCCCAGTGATATACTGGTGAGCAGTTTAACAGCCAGTCTGGTGCAGCTGTCTCCCAGCATCAGTTTACTGTAGCCCTCAGTGCGAGCCATGTGCACCAGCAGATGCTGCCTTTGAGGAGAACAGAATGGGTCAGGATGGGTTGAGAACAAAATACAGACTAGGTGGGCGTCACGCCTGACCTCAATGTGTTCAGCAGGTCTTCTCTGGCCGTCAGCGTCTTGACAGAGCCAATCAGCTGCTGCAGTAACTGTGTGTGGGCCTCCTGGACCTCAGGAGGAGAGGCCTCCTCTGGGTCCTGTGGGGTCGAACAGCTGCTGTTGCTCTGAATGAAGTGATCCACGGCTGCTTTGTATTCGCTGGCTGGTCGCTCTGAAGGCGACGGAGCCGCCATCACAACGGAGCTGGGAAGGTCCAGAACCTGAGAGGAGGTCAGATGTTAGATGTAATAATACATTTCAAAAATTAAAGGTGTTACTACTTTGTCCTTCCCGGCACAGACTCCAATGTGTGAAACAATCTGGTACCATTTTAGATATTCTATAAATATGTTTTTAACAGCTGTAAACTACTAACCCTGCATGAATGGATTTCTATCATTGTAAGTAGTAAAGATCGGTTTTCAGGGCTAAAGAATCACAACAGATGGTATCAGATTGGTGCATAAACTCGATAATCAGGCACTTTAAGTCGGATAGAGGCTTTTCCAATACCAGCATATTTTTCACATTCTTTCATTGTTCTTAAAGGATGCAACAGTCTGCTGAGGTTGAGGAGACCCCACAGCACTGACCTGCTCCAGAGGCACCATGTGGACGGGGAAACCGGTCGCTTTGAACACAGCCTGAAGCTGAGCCGCCGTCCTCCGTCTCTCCTCCACAGACTGACCCACAGCACCACCCTCTGGGAACACAGACGCACAAAACATACGGTCAAACGTTTGGGTCAGAATCGTTTCAGACACGTCAAAATTCCTCCAGATTTACATCAAAATGATGACACGCCTTTAACATGTGATAATTTACCATCGATGTAGACGATGCCTGGTAAGAATCTCAACTTCTTGTGAGCATTCTGACTCAAACCCTGGCAGGAAGAAAGTTTTCAGTTGAATGGATTTTTCATATGATACAAAAAGCAATGACAAAAGGTTATATCTATAGTTTATACAAAAATCTTTACACATTGGGAATATAGATCAGAATTTTAAGTATTATTGTTGTTAAAGTTTTTAATTTAGGGGAATAGGACCATGTTTTTGGTGGATTTAGTGAAAATGATCCATTTGTCCACAAACATCCACAGTTTGAAAATGTCATCCTCTCACACTTCACTGTCTGCACCAGAAACAGAGTGGCTGTAACAGAACGTGGTCAACTATCTCAAAACTAATCAGACAGAGAACACCACTGGCATGTTTAAAGACACTTCCATGTGAATACATAGGGACAAGATGGACTGGGAGACAAAACCTCTTGGACTTGACTGAGCATTGAGCAGGAAGAAGGGCCTCCAGATACAGCCAGCAGCACCTACAACCAGAGAGGACACCCACAGATAAGTGTAACAGCTTTGTAGTTCATGCTGATCACCTGTGTACAGCACATCAAAGTCCAGTGTAGGATAATATAATATAGAATTTAAAATACCTTCTCTCCAGGGAATATGATCCTATTTTTGCCCAGCATGGCTCTGAACTTATGAATGAAGTATTCCTTGAAACAGGCCCTAATACAGAGACACAGTAAATATCTTCTTCAGTCATGTCCACATTCTAATATATCCTCCAGCCACAGATAATAAAAAAAACCCTCACAACTATAAATACCTTTGGGTCTAAACAGCTTATATGTCTGAGTATGACTCTGTTGTTGTAGTCATGGAACTAGTGGTGTGGAAATTATGCAGAAGGTATAAGAGTAATTACAGGTAAGATCATTAGTGAAATTACTAGACTTATAGTTGAGACTCTAAAGGCATGCAGTGTGCATTTAAATCCAAATTTATATTTCAGGTGATTGACAAATACGATTATTTTACTGTCCAACATCTGGAATATTCTTATTTTAGCACAGGTTTTATGTTGGGAGATTTAAGACATTTTGATCAAATAAGAGGATTTTTATATTGAGGGTGTATTTGAGCAATAGCAATTTGAATTCTTTGCTTTATGTATTCTTCCCACAATCGCTTTTCTAAGACTGCATGAAGTTACACAAGTGTTTTCACAATTTAAAACTTTTAATCACAAAAATCTACTGTACATAGAGCTTGTGCTCAACCACTAAAAATAAAAATAAATCTGTGTTTTAACAGTATCTAACAGCTGTACAGCTGATAATAGTGACACCTGTCTTACCTGCAGTATGTGTCTCCGGCTCTGATGACCACAGCTGCAGTCGCCTCTTTGCATTTGACACATTTCTTGGAAACACTAAACATGTAGGAATGAAAAACATCTTGTGTATGGATTCCAATTTTGTGACACATGCATGAAGTGACTAATTAGACTGTGGAGCTGGAGTGTACTGAAATGCCACAACAGCTTCACTACAGCAGTCATGGAGGGACACATTTCATCTCACAATTTTAAATGCATGATTTACTTTCACACGTCTTTCTTTTTCAGTGCTTAGAATATTTTTTTACCAATACAAACCTATTGCACAATTGCTGGTTGACTAATTTAGCTTCCAATTCAGGCCAATAACATCGGTGTCTCGTGATGACGCATAACCTACCTGGGCACGTGCGCGTGCTCCAGCTGATCGTGGTAGTCTTCATCCACCTGGCACATTGGGAAGATGGCTAACAAGCTAACCTAACGCAGTGGTTCACTACTGAATCTTATCACCGGGGTTAGTTTAGCGGCTAAAAGAAGATTTGATCTGTGAAGATTTGGCAGAGAATAGCTCTCAGCAGAGACTTCTTCCTAACTTTGAAAATATATAAGACGTAAATATTGAACACCGGAGATCACTAAATTATGGTAAACTTTATATCGCTTCTCTAAAACATCACAAAGTGCGATTAGTTACCTTATAAACCCTAATAATTACTTTATAACCTATACAGCCTTCATGTGTTTAGTCCAAACATCCAAACATGGTCATGGCGCTTTTTGATGACGTAGATAATTTTCTTGGCTGCTAAACGAACGCAAAGGGGAATTACTGCCACCAAGTGGCAGAAAGTGTGTGTCGTAATTAAAAAGATGATAAAACTTATTATGTAGGCCTAGGCTTTATCATTACTATACAAGACTGTTATAACATGTTAATAAACACTGAAACTGAATCTCTCTGCAAATTATCTTTAATCATATGATAAGTCACATTATAAGTCACATAAGAAAGTTGAATAGGTGGATTTAGTTGACTAATTTTGAAATTTGGGTTTTGCAAGGCACTCAACTTTAAGGAGGTGCAAAGTTTTAAAAAAATGAATGGAATACAACTTTAAGAGAAAAGGAAGCATACACATATATTCAGAAAAAAGAGAAACCAAGTAACACAAATACATTAGTAAGGGGTCACAAAATAATCAGCTTGAATAGTAATTATTTTTCGTATGGAAGAGGATTGTTATTCTCAGAATACTGACTTTATTCTCAGTATTTTGACTTTGCAGTCAGAACTCTAAATAAAAAAATGTATATAGCACTTATCGAAACCAATGCTACAAAGTGCTTTACAATAAAGATAATCAAAAAATAAAATATACAGTAATGTATGAATATAATAGACTAGCATAAGGAATAAAAGAGAAAAAATAAAATTGAAACTATGGATGATTAAAACTACAAATAGAACACAAGAACAAAATGTAACGACAAGTGGAAAAAATAGAGCAGCCAAAACTTAAGTGTAGCATCAAAAATTAAAGGAGTTATCCAGTTAAGTATAAAAATTAATCTTAAAATATAAAACCAAGGTTAAACGAAAGCCTTTAACAATACCAGAGGATAACGCGATTTTTTTTCTCCTTTTTGGTCCAGTCCACCTACTACACACTTCCCAACTGGCCTCTGGGGATTGTAGTTCTAAAGGAATGTTTTGTACACTAAGCACATAAAGAGCAGGACTACAACTTCCATAAATCAAAGCGCGCGGAGGGCTTTTGTTGTGGCCTCTCTTCTTGTTCACGAGCGTTCACTGGCGTCTGACCGGAAACGCTGATCTCACAACCAAGTGGATGCAGCGTTTTATGTTCTGTGAGGGTTTATAGATTTACTTTTTTTATTCAGGTCATCCTCGAGTTGACACTCGCCAACGAGCACTGCTCTCAATGTTTACCTCTCCAGCATGTCCTCCTCAGCCACGGAAAAGTGATGTTTTGGTTTATTGAGGATGATTTTATGATGAATATATTGGAACGCCGCCGTGTTTGTACGGCATATGATCAAATTACTGTACGGAAAACACACTAGCTAGCCGCAGTTTGAACAGTTGGACAGCTTCCTCTCTTGGACAACGAGCTGTTGTCGACAATTGCAGATCGTCTCCGGCTCCATGATGGCGATGTTTCGAAGCTTTGTCTCCGCGAGCAGCCAGCTCCGTCAGCAGCAGCAGCAGCAGCCCAGCAGCGGCTCAGGCTCGCTGGCTGCCCCGGCTGAGGGCATCGAGAGCCAGTTCTCTTGTCCCATCTGCCTGGAGGTCTACCATAAACCCGTCAGCATCGCCAGCTGTGCTCACACGTAAAGTAGCTACTACATGTTTGGATGCGTGTTGTTGTGTGTGGATTCACAGAAAGTTAAGGTGACAGAATTCTTTAGCAGGCAGCTTCTTTTCAGACAAAATGCCTCCTCTATATTTGTAAAAGCTCACCTCCGTTAGCTTCTGTTTGTTTTTGGAAGTTACTTCTTTCAGCGGATTTTGACTTATTCCTTTGACTGTTTGTGTTTATGTCAAAAGTAAATATTGGCTGAACACATGAGTCTTATTTAACATATTTTCAGTGCACATGTACTCTTCTAATGAAACCAAAACCCAAACCAAAATTAGAAATAGCGAGGCTGACCAATCCATTTCCTGCATACACCAGATCTGGTCCATTGACTTTAATTATCATGTTAATCAACAGAAAATACAGCTACACCTACAGTACATTAAAAAATCAGACACAACTCCATGATGAAACAGTAGGTGACGTCATGTGACACGGAGCTAACGCCGGTCTGTCCCCCACAGGTCTCCCCTGTTGACTGCAGAGTACGGAAAAAACACAAGCCCAAAATTCTACTGAAAAGAGCACAATAAAAAAGACAAAAACGCTGTCAGTCGTCACACAGATAAAAGTGAATTTTGTCTCATTCAAGTTTAAAAAAATACCAAAAATACTTCATTTGAGAGGTGTCTGCTGTTATTTCTCCTTTTCTAACCTGCTCATGTCATGATTTCCATCAGAATGAAGGCAGTGGAGGAAACAGGCAAAGACTTTATCTCTTAGCTCTTACAGTACAGGAATATTACTTTACATCAAATTAAATGTGAGAGGAGTTAGTCAGAGGGGTGTATGTCTGATCTGTCTCAGTCTGAAGCAGACAACAACAACAACAACAGAGAGCCGATCAGACCTCATGTAGCCTCAGTTCTATTTCCAGTTAAAAGAAAGCTGCTATTTATACTCTACTGCTGAGAGGGATGCACAAAACATCCGGAAACACTCACACTAATGCTTTCTTTATAGACACACAGATGTCTGTTGTGAGTTAATGGAATGTCAGGACAGACCCTTTTCTTTCAGCTCCAGTCAGGATTCCTTACAGACAGGCAAATTCTTTTCACTGTTTACTGTGATGTTTATTCATTTTCACCATTTTGAAACGGATTCGGATGAATTTAAGCTTTGGGAACTGTGATGTAAACGTGTCATTATTTTTGATTCATGAGGAATAATAAAGGATGGATTGACTGATATGAAACGAGCTCCTCTCTAACCACACAGAGGTGAGGTTAACCCTTAGACCAGCAGAATTCATACGGGAGCTTAAACCTTTTTCCACCCCCTGTTTTGTGTCTGCTGGTCCAGGTTCTGTGGGGAGTGTCTGCAGCCATGTCTGCAGGTGACCTCTCCCCTCTGCCCCCTCTGTCGTGTGCCCTTTGACCCCAAGAAGGTGGAGCGTTCCTCCAGTGTGGAGAAGCAGCTGGCCTCGTACAAAGCCCCCTGCAGGGGCTGCAGCAAGAAGGTAGATGGAGTAGAAAATAATAGGTGTCTATTTTCTCACTGCTTACTGTTCCCCTTGTAAAATGATCATATTGTGACCATCTAGTATAACTGATACACTCTTATGCAGATGTTTCTGAAACTCTCTTAATATTTTTTCTATGCAGAGGTAACGACTGTGTTGATGTTGGTGATGGATGGATTTTGTAGTTCATGGGGCTAAATTTTCATATAACTATATACTTTATATTATTTATGGTCCCATCCATCATTATAACTGGAAAACAAGTTAGAACTTCTTTATGAATGCAGTCTGATGAGGCACATGATCTGCTGCTTTCTACTGTTTACATGTTTGTGATGTGGAACATGACACACCAATAAATAAATAAATAAACAGGAAGCCAAACTTCATCTACTGGCAGTGAGAAAGGAGTCGATCACCTCATTTAAATGGTTTTACCCAGATTTTTTAAAACCAGCATTCCTATGATAATTTTGGTTTACAATTTTATTGTTATACATTCATATCAGATGTGTGTGTGTATATGTGTATATGTGTGTGTGTTTATGTGTGTGTGTTTGTCTGTCCTCAGGTGGCTCTGGTAAAGATGAGATCCCACATTGCTTCCTGTTCTAAAGTACAGGAGCAGATTGCCAACTGTCCCAAGTTTGTTCCTGTGGTGCCGACGTCCCAGCCGATACCAAGGTACACAAAGTCTGCTGAGCGGACTGGATGTAAAAACACAGTCTACCTGCTAAAACAACACACAGTATGTTCACATCAGGATTATCAGACTGACTAACGACTCTGAAATAAGAACAGCCATTCAACAACTACATCTCCCATGAGTCCCAGCCATAGATGAGCTGTGAGTTTTTGTATTAAACACAGTTATCTTTGTTTATTCCTGGTTAACATGACAAGCTGCTCACGTTTCCATGTTCAGGACAGATTTATCTTATATGGACAGAAACATTGGTTTGAAAACTCCATAACTCTACAACCTAGAACATACAATGCTGGATATATTCCATTCTAAATGTAGACACCTCCTTACTCACACTGAGATCATATGAAATCCACACAATAAATGATTAAAGCATTGATTGGCTAGAATTTAAAAATGCTGAGACCAGTAGGAAGCATAAAATCAGCAACAACCAGCTGGTGGTAATCATGTCTTCTGTTTGTGTGTGTGTGTGTGTGTGTGTGTGTGTGTGTGTGTGTGTGTGTGTGTGTGTGTGTGTGTGTGTGTGTGTGTGTGTGTGTGTGTGTGTGTGTGTGTGTGTGTGTGTCCTATGGGTGTGTGTGTGTCTTTATGTGTGTGTGTGTCCTATGGGTGTGTGTGTCTTCTGTTTGTGTGTGTGTGTCTAATGGGTGTGTGTCTAATGGGTGTGTGTGTGTCTTTATGTGTGTGTGTCTAATGGGTATGTGTCTAATGGGTGTGTGTCCTATGGGTGTGTGTGTGTGTCTTTATGTGTGTGTGTGTGTGTGTCTTTATGTGTGTGTGTCTCCCACATGCAGCAATATTCCGAACCGGTCGACGTTCGTCTGTCCGTTCTGTGGGGCCAGAAACCTGGACCAGCAGGAGCTGGTGAAGCACTGCATGGACAACCACCGTAATGACCCTAATAAAGTGGTAAGAGAATATTCTGGAACACACCGGAGCACATTATTATTATTATATGGACTCATTCCTGGACCTGAAGCTAAAGCATGAGAGAACATTTAGTCCACAGACGACTTCCTGATTTTAAGACATTATTAGGACCATTGTAAAATAATTCACTCTGAATGTTTCGAGTGTTGACTGAGAAGTTTGTGCTGATGGATGAACTGATCTCTGTCTGAGCTGATCTCTGTCTGAGCTGATCTCTGTCTGAGCTGATCTCTGTCTGAGCTGATCTCTGTCTGAGCTGATCTCTGTCTGAGCTGATCTCTGTCTGAGCTGATCTCTGTCTGAGCTGATCTCTGTCTGAGCTGATCTCTGTCTGAGACTCATGCAGCTCTGTGTCTGCAGGTGTGTCCAGTGTGTTCAGCCATGCCATGGGGAGACCCCAGCTATAAGAGCTCCAACTTCCTCCAGCATCTCCACCACAGACACAAGTTCTCTTATGACACCTTTGTTGTAAGTCCACAGCTGCCATATGTTGTGTCTGTAGATACAACATTAGACTTCAGCTGAAAGGAAAACTCAGAGGAAACACGGCATCTGTCCAGTTTGATAGGTTTTTTATAGGTATGTCCAGTTTGATAGTTTTTTTATAGGTATGTTCAGTTTTTTTTATAGGTATGTTCAGTTTGATAGTTTTTTTTATAGGTATGTTCAGTTTTTTTTATAGGTATGTTCAGCTTGATAGTTTTTTTTTATAGGTATGTTCAGCTTGATAGTTTTTTTTATAGCCACATGTCCAGAGATGTTGGAATAAAGAAACAGAATTTACTTACTTAGAAGCTACGTTTCCATGGAGCCTAATATTCTGACTGTAATCAAGAGGCAGAGATTGGAGAGAGTTGAAAAATGTCAAAAAAGGATTACCTCTTATTTTTAATCTTCTCCATCTTTAGAAACGAGAGGAGCTTTAGTCAAAATCCAACGAAGGAGAAGACGACGAAAAGATAAAACATCCAGTTGATTAGAGGAATATCACTTGTCTGGAAAACCAAACATGGGGAGAGACGTTTATAGTTATAGGAAGAATGTTTGACAGGTTATCAACAAGAATAGAGCATATGTGATCACAGACTATAGATTATAGATCACAGATTATAGATCATATAGATCACAGATTATAGATCATATAGATCACAGATTATAGATCATATAGATCACAGATTATAGATCATATAGATCACAGATTATAGATCATATAGATCACAGGTTATAGATCATATAGATCACAGATTATAGATCATATAGATCACAGGCTGAGGCATCGGTCACAGCGGTCAGTGACACTGGGATAAATTTGAGAACAGTCGTAGGATAAATGTTGGTTATAAGCCTTCAGAGCTGAGAAACTCGTCCCCCATATGAGCCGGAGGGAAGAGCTGGAAACGGATGTAAAAGCTCACGGTTACGACCTCCACTAACAGCAGACTCCCTCACTGACTCCCCCCCTACTCCCCCTTCGTATTTGTTTGGTTTCTGATGACGTTTTTTCTGCGTTTTTGTCAGGACTACAGCATCGATGAAGAGGCGGCGCTGCAGGCAGCTCTGGCGCTGTCACTGGCTGAAAACTGACCGCCGTCACAGCACCGCCATCCTCCCACCAGCTCCACCGACCGCTGCACGGCTGCAGTTCTTCCATTACCTCAGAAGGCGTCACGCCGCCGACAGACACACCTGACCCAGACAGAACCACGCAGCCTCTCTGATCCTCTTCATGCCTGGGATGCAGCAGTGCTGGCAGAAAGCTCAGCCGGACACAGACGTCGTCTGGAGGTAACTTTTCTTCAGGTCATGTTGGTGATTTGAAGACAAAGTGAGGACTGATGGCTTTGGAAGGGATCAAACTTTAAAGATCTAAACCTCTCACAGCTTCAGTTCATCTGGACCACAGCATGCAGGACTACCTCCATGAAACAGTATCTCTGTGTGTGAGTTAGCCCGCGGACTCGGACTCTGAAACCCTCAGCAGTGGTCCAGGTCTCTGACCAGGAGGTCCTGTGAGAAACCAGTTGATGCTCAGTCTGACGAGTAGAGAGCAGAGAAGCTCCAGTCTGAGCTGGAACAGCTGTATAAAAATAAGGCCTCTGAAGGTATTTAGTTCTCTAACCTCCTCCTAGTGCTGTACATAGTTCTGACCTTTATCCCAAACATACACTATCATTAGTAAAACTGTGGACGTTAAATCTTTAAAATCAGTTTAGGCAGTTCCTGAAGGTTCAGCTGAGCACAGCGATGTCGGTGCGACGTCGGGCTCTGAGGGATCGTTGGTCAGTCTCCATGTCAGATGCTTATGGCAGGTTG
The DNA here is from genome assembly GCA_037577475.1 of Chaunax sp. Z400. Classification (NCBI taxonomy): domain Eukaryota; kingdom Metazoa; phylum Chordata; class Actinopteri; order Lophiiformes; family Chaunacidae; genus Chaunax; species Chaunax sp. Z400. The sequence goes on from CM075193.1 coordinate 3,371,031, forward strand.
TCAGTATATAATCTCTGAAGTATCATCAGCACAGTCAGGTTTTCCTTTACTGTTGTGAAAGATTGAATTGAACAATGCAAATCAGTGTCTGCAGCAGTCGGCTGCAGACCGGAACTGAAAATACAGGATAAAGGATTCCAGACCAGCTGGACTCATTCTGAGATGGCAGCATCGACGGGATGCTTCACAGGCTGATGATGGCTGATTAAAGAAATGGTCGTATTCTATTGGTCCTTTCCAGCTTCGCTGAGGACAATGAGAGACTTTAAAAGATGACCTAAAGCTGTTTGTGCAGCTCAGATGGGAAGGGAAGCTCGTTTGTCCTGTCCAGGAGATCAGAAAGCCAATAATACATCACAAATGTTCATGTTTACAGTAACAGACATCAGCTCCCCATCCAGCATCAAACCTAAAAGCAATGTCAGACAATACCAATTTTTTATTCATGTCAATATTTGCACTTGTCAGCGTTTTTTTTTCTACCAGATTGATCTGTGGACATTTGTTTGGCAGAAACCAGAAAGGATGGAGAAGCTGGATCGAGGTCTAACCTCCGTTTTACTGTCGCCTGCTTCTTCATCTGTAACACAAGAAATATTTTTATGATCCATCTGCCCGAGATAGTCGAGAATAAAAAGATCTATTTTTGGAAATTGTCTCAGTTTCAAACCAACGGACTTGAATCGCTGTTAACACACATCACCACACACACACACACACACACACACACACACACACACACACACACACACACACACACACACACACACACACATCACCACACACACACACACACACACACATCACCACACACACACACACACACACATCACCACACACACACACACACACACACACACACACACACACACATCACCACACACACACACACACACACACACACATCACCACACACACACACACATCACCACACACACACACACACACACACATCACCACACACACACACACACACACACATCACCACACACACACACACACACACACACACACACTCACACACACACACACACACACACACACACACACACATCACCACACACACACACACATCACCACACACACACACACACACACACATCACCACACACACACACACACACACACACACACACACACACACACACATCAACACACACACACACACACACACACACACACACACACACACACACACACACACACACATCACCACACACACACACACACACAGACACACACACACACAGACAAACACACACAGACACACACACACACACACACACACACACACACAGACAAACACACACAGACACACACACACACACACACACACACACACACACACACACACACACACAGACACACACACACAGACAAACACACAGACAAACACACATAGACACACACACACACACACACACAGACACACACACACACAGACAAACACACACAGACACACACACACACACACACACACACACACACACACACACACACACACACACACACACACACACACACACACACACACACAGACAAACACACACACACACACACACACACACAGACAAACACACAGACAAACACACATAGACACACACACACACACACACAGACACACACACACACACACACACACACACACACACACACACACACACACACACACACACACACAGACACACACACACACACACACACACACACACACACACACACACACACACAGACAAACACACACACACACACACACACACACACCACACACACACACAGAAACCATGCCCTTTATGGAGGCAGGATGCAGTCATCATTTGCACTTTAATTCACTCAGTTTTTTTTAATGATAGCTTGAATTGTATTTGTATTATCTTAACAGCTGTTTAATGATTCTGCTGAAATTAAATTTGTGTTTTGTTAAAGAAAACACACCAAAAAAACAGGTTTTCAAAAACCTAAATTGTAAATGGTGTCAGGGATTAGAATTAATTTGTTAGGAAATATTCAGTTAGTTTTATTTGTGTGACAAAACATTCAAATATTTGTTATTTATTCCAGTTTGTAGGATTTAATAGGATGGAGGGGATCAGCCTCCCCTATGATGACCAGTGAAAAGCAAAAAAAACCACGACAGGCCGTTTCCAGGCCCGGAGTTTGGTTTGTCCATTATGGGCTACTGTAGAAACATGGCCGTCTATCTTCACAGCGGAGCCCCCCCCCCGTAGATATAAAACACTCATTATAAGCTGATGAAAACATGATTCCTATGAATATCCTGTTTCTCCCTAAATCCCTCACACTGGACCTTTAATTTAAATGAGCAGCATGGACTTTTTTTTCTTTCCTTCCATTAATGTTTATGTGGTCAAAATCATTTAAATCGACTGAATTTTCTCCATGTAAGACCAGCATCTACAGGAATACAATTAAAAAAACAGGACAAATTTTACACAGGAGAATTAAAGTAACATAAAATAACAGGAGAAATTTGTTGGGGTGAAAAATACTTGTTGAAAATGTAGATTTAGATTCTTAGAAATGGATTGTTGCTGATGTTAAGGGTCCGTTTGCCTTGGATTTCTGGTGTGTTCATATTTGGATCCGTCATGTCAGATAATGAAATGTTGGTGAAACTTTGTTAATTCTGTCTTAATTCTAAGATGAAAGTAGAATTAAAGGTGTTTTCAGACTGAACATAAAGCTGATTATTACATATTTTTTCTTTTCTTTTATTGAACTGCTGGAGTGTTTGTGTCTGATGTCAGATTTCACACCAGGATTCAATGATTTATTTTAGACCACATTCCATTTTTCCTGCCTGTTAATCTTTCTCTCATTTTGAATTCACAGAGACGTGTTTTTAATTTGTGTGCCTTGTAAATCTGTGTATTCTCTCATCTTTACCTGGTTTGATCAGATGCAGCATTAATTAGCTTCATGTTCAGTCTGAATGCAGAATAATGTTGAATAATGAAAAAACGTTTGTTTTTAATTTCAATTTGAATCTTTCTTCAAAATGACTGAAACGTTCAGAAAACCTGATCACTGATACTTTAAGCACATGAAAAGATGAATCTCATAACTGAATCTTTTTTCTCTTGTCTTCTGCTCCAAATATAAAAATGGAAATCTTTCCCATAAATGAGATCTATTTTTATATTTGAGTAGATTTCAGCCCCCTTTGTCTCAAACACATGTATTTCTTCTGTTTGTTGTTTTCTTATATTCATGTAATAATAGCAATCTTTTATAAATGCTTGTTACCCTATTATCTCTGTAGCAGAATTATTCATTCATCCTTTCATTCATTTTCTGTAGCCACTTATCCTCTGTAGGGTCGCGGGGGTGTGGGGGGGTGGGGGGGTCACCATTCACTCCTACGGTCATTTTAGAGTCACTAGCTCACCTCTACTGCATGTTTCTGGTGGAGGGAGGAACCCGGAGAACCTGGAGGGAACCCATGCAGACATGGGGAGAACCTGTAAACTCCACACAGGTCAATTCATTCTTATTTAATGCAGTTTTTTTTACTCCATGCCTGTTTCTTTATGAATTCGTTAGGTGATCACATTTCCTAAGAAATGCAGGTTTTAGGAAGTTCTATTGGCAGCGATGTAACAATAGCAACGTTTTCACTACTGTAAAATCACCTGATCTAAGACTTTAGACCTTTTGTATCTACAGAGGGACCAAAGTCCATCCTGTTTCTCCAGTAGCCCACAATGGACAAACCAGAAACTGGCTCTATAAGGAGGACCTTTAGTGTTAGCAGCAGCCCCTGCAGGAGGAGGTGAGGTGTTTTTAACCACATGACACCAGATTCTACACGTTGGACCTTTAAATGCACAGCATCTGACCTTCTCCATCCTACAGCTGTAATTAGCTCACATACACACACCCTGTTCCACACACTGGTAGGTATCTTGGTAACAGAGTCATTTGTGGAGCATCAGAGGCCTTTGGTGAGCAACTGCATGGAAACACACACACACTGGAAAATAAAACATAATCTGATTGCTATTATGTCTATTATTTCCCCCCCCCACACACACTCACATATTTACTGTATTCATTGGCCTAATATTGTAGCCTAATATGTCTTGACAGCAGCTAATTCTGGCAGCGCTGTCTTGTATTACTGACACACTGTGAGATGGAGAGCTGCCCTCATGCCAAATATAACAGCTTTCCGTGTATTTATAGGCCTGCAGGGAGCCGGAATAGCATCTGTGTGTGTTGAAAATGAACCTGTCTGACTGGATGGGAATATTTAGACCTTGTTCCACTCACAGTTCCTATTCATAGCATTCCATGACATCACAGCAGAGCCATTCTGCAGGGCAAACAACAGGTGCTCTGACTCATGCTACAGGTGTATGGCAGGGCAAGTGTTTGCAGCTTTGTGACAGCAAGTCAAGCGTCTTTGCTGCTGGTGGAAAAAACATCATCGTATTTTTAATAAACTGCACATTGTAGACCAAGACAGTATTAATGCCCAGGCTGTACCGACTGATCAAATACTTAGAATTCCATAAAGGAGACACAAATGAGTTGTGAGGCTATATTTGTTTATAGTGAAAATACAATGAGACAGTGTAAAGGTCACACATGAAAAGATCAGGTATTACTTTCATCAAGTCTGCAAGCATTCTGGTAACACTGCAAAAAAAGAGCAGCTAAAATACAAGAAATAAACACTGAATTTAAGCAGAAAATGTCTTAATAATAGTGAAATTATCTGCAGGAATAGAGTAATTATAGAAACAGTTTAAAATCTTATAATGCTAAGGAAAGTTAGATATAAATATAGTTAGATATAAAAAAAAATCCTGGATCTGTCTCTCCACCACACTTAATGGTCTGACAGACGCCCCGTCCTTCCATCAAGTTTAGTGGAAATTGTTTCTGTGGGTTCTGTGTAATTATGGAAAATGTCCAAAAATGTTATGAAAAAATACTTTTATTTTCAGGCAAGTGTGTAGAAGAGGGACGAGTGGATAGGAAGTTGCAGAAGGAATTCCTGCAAACTGTCTGAAATGAAGAATTATAGCAAATAAATATGATTCTGCAAGTTAGACAGAAATAAATATGATTCTGTAAATTAGACAGAAATGATTCTGATTCTGTAAGTTACACAGCATGCAGGAATTCCTTTTGCAAGTTCCTTAAAAATGTTAAAGAAAAAAACAACAAAAAAACATCCTGGATCTGGATCCTGCTCAGTCAGGTGCCAATAAACATTCAGAAGCTGGAAAAAACTAATTAATCATTAATAAGGATTGATAAAAATGCACAATAAAAAACGGATTAAATAGAATTGTAGTGAAATAAAGGTCAGCACCAGAGCATCAGCAAACTCTTAATTTTTTATTTCTATCCATTCAACTTCGTTTCACTCCATACTTTCCCCATGTTTGAGAGTAACTGCAGTAAACCGTTGAAGATGAGATGAGATGAGGTTGAAAACTGTGGTTTTGTTTCCGTGAAGGTTTAAAATCCATGATTGTATCTAAAGCTCAAATAATTTCAATCGGGGAGCAACAGAACTCTGAAAGTACCAGAGCTGGTCTGAACATTCCTGCTGACTCAGTTATAAACACTAAAGAAATACATGTTAGTTTGTACACATAGTTAAGAAATGATGTGGTTTCTGACAGGAACTCCCAGATTTTTATACACAATTTTGTCAACCATCTTTCATAAAATCGTTGTCATCAAATCAATCAATGACACTGTTTGTTTTGCGTGTTGTTTTTTTTAGGGTTTTAGGATCCAAACACCAGGATATGCTAAAATCCCAGACGCTCCTTCGTTGTTTCACCAACAGAGACTCCAGAGTCGAGTGTTTTTGGGGCTTCCAGGCCGTCAGGACAGCGGGCAGCCTGCCTCCTGGTGCTTGGCTAACAGTGAGATCCTGGAGAAGGTCTTGAAGCATCTTCCACACTGGTACTTCTTCACATCGGAGTGGGTTTGGAGGTGAGCTCGCAGGTTGGATCGGTCGGCAAAAGCTCTGCTGCAGTGGAGACAGGAGAAGGGTTTCTCTCCTGCAGAGGGAACACGGAGAGTTGAGTCATCATGACGGGGGGGGGGGGGGGTTTACTGTTTCCTGTTTCTGGAGATCCATCAATCATCTGATCAATCATCTGATCAATCACAATAAGCTCTAAAACAATCACAGCCACTTCTCACAGTGGTTGGACAGGCGTGTAGAGATGAGGAGGACATGTTTAGTAGGAAAAACCAGGATTCTAAAACGTTGGGATATAGACTGGGAATGACTGAGCCTTTCACTGATGCCCCTCCTTTCTTACCCCACCATGATACCATCACCTCTTAACTAACCTCTTTACCTGTGGAATGGTTCAAACCGGATTTTTTGTTGCTCCTGTCCCAAACATGCTGCTGATGCTGACTTTAGATTACCGTACAGGTTCAGTTCAAAGCCCAGGTTTTATATTTACTTCTTCTAGTCTGTATTATTATTGACAGGCTTCTATATGAGTCAGGCCTTTAATTCCTTTCATAAAAAACTCTTGCTTTTTAAAGATGGGAAATACCAGTAATATCAAACCAGTATAATTATTACTTGTATGAAAATTAGACTATAGCCAATAACATATCAATTAGGAATCATTCATTGGTCGTTCAGGTTCCTGGACAAGTCAGCGGTTCATCGCAGGGACACATAGAAAGACTAACAACCATTCACACCTAGGTGCCACATAGGTGCCACAGATCCTCAGGTGGATTTGAATCCAGGACCATCTTGCTGTGAGGCAACAGTAGAACCTGTGCTGGTTTTAGGGGACTGGTGTAATGAACTGGTGTAATGGTTACATCAGATCACTCCAGTTTGAATTTAGTTTTTTTTTGTGTGTGTTTTTAATAAATGTTTGGTTTTTTTATTTGTCATATTATTATTATATTGTTACCAGGAGTCAGGATGAGGGGCCTCAGATCTCAGACTCGGACCTCAGCAGAGGAGGAGGAGGGTTTGACTCACTGGACCTCTTCTAGTTTTTGTCGTTGCTGATGTCACCCTTCAGTGTGTGAACAGGTGTGTGTGTCACTGACCTGTGTGCGTTCGTATGTGTCCCTGAAGCAGCCAGGGTCTGGAGAAGGCCTTGCCACAGAGTTTACACACACAGGGCAGTGTGTGTGTCCTGATGTGCATCTTGAGGGCCCCCAGGCTGACGTACTCCTTCTCACAGTACTTGCAGCTGAAGTACTTCTTACTGGTCCACTCACACTGGAGCTGCTGCTGCTGCTTTTCCAGGCCTGAGAAGCTCAAGTCCTCTTTACGACAGTCCAAACACTCCAGGCTCTCCTCGCCCCCGCCGGGAGGGATGGCTGGGAAGAGGTCCAGGAATGGGAGGGATGAAGGGAGGAGGCTCTCTCTCCTCCTGCGGTCTCCTGTGACACGCTGGATTTCCAGGTCCACTTTGGTACAGGATTCAGGTGGTTTATAGGCGTCTGCAGAGCTTCTACCGCAAGCCTCTGAACAGAGGGCTGAAAAGGAGAGGTGAGAGGTGTTCGGAGGAGATGGAAGACGGAGTCGATCTGCTCGGAGAGAAAAAGGACAGGAGGAGGAAGAGGAGAGGGACTGGGCTCTCTGCTGTGGCCGTGGGCTAAGCGCTGGACCACGATGGTGATGAGGGATCCCGTTGTGCAGCACAGAGTCCTCATGGGTGTCACAAGGGGCGTCTGTGGAACACATACACACATTTAGTTTATTATAGTTGTAGTTGTATTCAGAGGAGGTTGTAAGTTTGGCCTTTTGTTTTTGGCAGAAACAGGAAGTGGACACAGAATTCACCGTTGATATAGGCATGTAGTGAGGATACAGACGTTTCATAGAGGATATATAATATTGGTCCATCTGTCTGTCACAGTTAACAGACTCCAGTCTGCAGAGCAGCTTACTGAGAAAAATTTAGATTAGTAGTAAAATTAGGCTTCATGATCAATGAAAGTTTTTATGCCACGTTCTCACACTTCCTCCCTCTCCCTGTCTCTCTCTCTCTCTCTCTCTCTCTCTCTCTCTCTCTGCCTGTCTCATAGGTGTTGCAGCTCCTTCAGAATGGCATGTGGCCTGTTTTGACTCCGCCCCCTCAAAGAACCGGAATCGAAAACCAGAGTCGCAATTGGAATCAGAATCGTTAAGGTCCAAACATGCCCAGCCCTACACAGGAGGTCATCAGCAGTCACATGACAGAGCGCACACCTACATCAGCATGGAGCCCCCCCCCCCCCCCCCCATGAAGCTGACTGGTCTGGGCTCGAGTGCCACATTCTGCAGCTCTGATCCCAGACAGTTCTGACTGGCTGTTACACCTCCTCCAATGATCAACCCCTTCATTCTCACACTACGCCCATGGCTGCCATCCCAGACACGGAGAGATAAAAAATAATAATAGGCCAGTCAAAATAAAAATACCCAGGCGAGGATAACTCATGATTTTCCACCACTGTGTGCACATGGATCCAGATCTGGATCATAATTCAGATCTATATATATATATATATATATATATATATAGATCTGAATTATGTCTTCATGATGTAGCTGAGATATTGTACATTCAGTTATTAAATGGATTTCATGTATCTGTGAAAGGAAGTTATATCTACACTAAAAATAAATCTGTATAATGGAAAATCATATTTTAGTTGATAACTGATGATTTTAAATACTTTGTCTGTTTCCAGGGGTAAAGAATGAGGTGTTTATGTTTGTTTTGATAGAGCCTGAAAATTCAGAGACGATGGTGTTTGTGGAGGGAGAATAATCTGTCTAAAAATCTAATGTTTTATATTTACTATACTGTACATATTTTTAGGACCTACCTTGTTCTGTTTTCTCTAATTCTTGCTCTTAAATGTCCAAGATCTGATTTCTGATTTCTATATTTTTATTCTCTGGTTCTTGCTTTTCTTTATTTTCCTTTCCTTTATTTGTTGCTGTACTGATGGTCATCAGTTCACCACTGACAGTTGTGTTGAAGGTGTTCTATAGTATATTTAAGTTCACTAACTCGTTCCCATTAAGACTGAAAAAGATCTTAGTTTCAGATTTCAATGTTTAATGTTAAAAATAAAATTTTGAAACCAAGTTTTCATTCTAATCCAAATCTCTCTATGTAAACACACACCGTGTAGCTACAGTCAGGAGGTAGATCGGTCGTTCACGGAACAAAAGGTCGGTGGTTCCATCCCCAGCCCCTGCAAGTCTACGAGTTGAAGTATCTTTGAGCAAAATACTGAACCCCATGTGCCGTAAAGGCAGCCACCGCTGCTCAGGATGGGTCAATGCACAGAAAGAAGTTCCCCCTGTGGGATCAATACAGTATCTCATTTCCAGTCATACATCTTTAAAAAACAAGCAGGAAACCACATTTGTTTCTTCTTTAAACTGAATATGATTTAAACATATCAACTTTTCTCTCTCGGCTCTTTTCTGATGGTAATGGAAGTTCATCAATACGTTGGGACGGGGAGGGAGGAGGGAGGCTCAAGCTCACTTTAAGGGCTGTATTGGAACAAATACAAAGGTTGAAGGAGGGATTTGTCAGGAGGAGCCTGGAAGGCTGCTACATGGGCTCTTCAGGCTGCTAAATGGGGCCCTTCTGGTCTCTCAAGGACCCGGGACAATGCTGTAACTCTTTAGGGACGGATTTCACACCTGCTAAACACAAAACCACATTTTAGTTTGTAGTCAGACAAATCTGCTGCTTCTCCGTCTGCAGTGTTATTTTCCTGTAAAGAGCTACAGACAAAAAAAAAAGACCCCAAAAAGTTGTGGTTTAAAATATTTTGTAAAATAAAAGTTTGGCTAAAAAAGTGGATGTTTTTAATCTTTGTGAATCAATAATAATTAGCCTAATGTTTGAACATTTGGACAATAAAAGTAAGGTGAAAGTATAATATAATGATATAATATAATATAAAAAAGTGAGAAGAGAACTTAGGCGCTTTAATTGGCTACTTCTATTTTGTCATAGTAAAATAAGTATTCAAGTAAACTGTGTGTTTGCCCAAAAACTGCGCTGGATTACTTTGTTACTCTTCCTCTTTAGAGCGTTACAGTTACTTTGATTCAAATAAAAATCTTACCCTCAGTGTTTGAGTTTAGTCTTCCATAGTTTGGTTTCTTGCCGTGATGTTTCTTCACCAGGAAAGACCTCGGCATGTTGTTCTCCTCTTCACGGGAGCCAATGTGGAGTAACGGCGGTCTGCAGACGCCGGTTAACGGACGCAGCTGGTGTGAGAGAGGCCGTCCTGGATCCTCGGTGGCGGGCAGCTGGGCGTCTGCCTGCGGCCTCGCGCATTCTTCCGCTGACTAGCGATGGTCAGGTGTGAGCCAGGGGTCGCGCGGGGTAATTTCCATAAGCACCAGTGGGTACAAGTGCACTGGGGCGGGCTCCGCGTGTCAATCAACATACCCCAACAAAACAGGTGAATGAATGTTGATAGGCGTCCACCATAGAGAGGCACTGGTCCTACTGGGGCTTCTGGCACACAGAGTGGGAAGCTTCCTGGAGTGAGAGTCCCCCACCCAGGGGCGTCGATAGGCATAACGCAGTCAGGAGAGGCAAACCAGGCAAGTGTTTGGAGACCCCCCCACCCCACCCACAAAGAAGAACATTTCATTCTGTCACAATTTGCAATGACAACTATAAATCCTCTTAAACCTGCTGTGAAGGAAGCACTGCGGTCAAGCCAGCCATCTACATCCGTTTTTCTAAATAGTGATTAGCGATTTGAACGAAGGTACACCAGATGCATAATATGCACTTTCTCTGTAATTTGGGAGTAATCATGCCTTGAAATACCTTGAACAGATAAAAGTTTTGCATTTTTGCTAAATGCCAGTGAGGAATTTAAATGTTTGTTTAGGCAGTTTCATGAAACTTTTTTTTTTGGTTATACTACTATTACCACATGGACAATTAATATGAAGGATTTCTACTGTGTAGTTTTGGACTAATCCCACATTGAATTTGAATTGCAATTCTTTCCAAATTTGATGTGTAATAAAAACCGTATTTTCAATAGTGTATTCATGACAATTATATTTTCTGTTAGAAGAGATTTATCACTACATGTACAATTATTATGAAGTACTTGTACCTTGTACTTTTCGAGTAATCCTACCTTGAAATACCATGTATCGACCCTAACCCTAACCCTAGTACAACCCTAACCCTACTCCAATACTAACCCTAACCCTAGTCCAACCCTAACCCTAACGCTAGTCCAACCCTAACCCTAGTCCAACACTAACCCTAACCCTAGTCCAACCCTAACCCTAGTCCAACCCTAACCCTAGTCCAACACTAACCCTAGTCCAACCCTAACCCTAGTCCAACCCTAACCCTAACGCTTTTTCCCTACGATAATGCATTTCTTTCCAACTTTGATGTGTCATAAAAACTTTATTTTCAATAGTGCATTCTTGATACTTATATTTTGTGTTAGAGAACATATAGCACTACAGGTACAATTTTTTATGAAGTACTTGTACCTTGTACTTTTCGAGTAATCCTAACTTGAAATATCATGTATCAACCCTAACCCTGACCTTAACCCTAGTCCAACCCTAACCCTAGTCCAACCCTAACCCTAACCCTAGCCCCGTAACCCTAATCCTAACCCCTGGCAGTCAACTCAGGTTGACTTTAAGAGCATTTTAAGTTTGTGGCCCCTGAGGGCCCCTAGGGGCCCTTGGGGTCATCAGGGGCCCTTGGGACCCCTGGCAGTCAACTCAGGTTGACTTTAAGAGCATTTTAAGTTTGGGGCCCCTGAGGGCCTCTATGGGCCCTTGGGGTCATCAGGGGCCCTTGGGACCCCTGGCGGTCAACTCAGGTTGACTTTAAGAGCATTTTAAGTTTGGGGCCCCTGAGGGCCCCTAGGGGCCCTTGGGGTCATCAGGGGCCCTTGGGACCCCTGGCAGTCAACTCAGGTTGACTTTAAGAGCATTTTAAGTTTGGGGCCCCTCAGGGCCCCTAGGGGCCCTTGGGGTCATCAGGGGCCCTTGGGACCCCTGGCAGTCAACACAGATGGCTTTAAAATGAATCTTAAGCTTGGGGCCCAAGGTTAGTATATTAAGGGTCTCATATTTCCACTCTGGCTGCCTAATGAAAGGTTGGATCCAGAAGAATTAAAAAAAGAGAAGAAGAAGCCATATAGTATAGACAATTGTTGTCTAGCACCTCCCTGTGGACGAAAAAGCAATTAGAAGTCTAAACTGAAACTGGCTCTGGAATGCTGGGTTCTAAGGCTTTTTTAGGATGTTGGACTATATTGTTATACATGATAGTTCGTTGTCGCTGAAGCTATGTTTGGCTTTAGGCCCACTAACTCAAGGATCCCACGACAAAAGACCCACATTCTGCGTCTAAACTCCCTAACCCTAACCCTAGTCCAACCCTAACAACCCTAACCCTAACCCTAACCCAACCCAAACCCTAGTTCAACCCTAACCCTAACCCTAACAACCCTAACCCAACCCTAACCCTAACCCTAACAACCCTAACCCAACCCCAACCCTAACCCTAACAACCCTACCCCTAACCCTAACAACCCTAACCCTAACCCTAGTCCAACTAACCCCAACACTAACCCTAACAACCGTAACCCTAACCCTAACAACCCTAAACCTAACCCTAACCCTAGCCCAACCCAAACCCTAGTTCAACCCTAACCCTAACAACCCTAACCCAACCCTAACCCTAACCCAACTCTAACCCTAACCCTAACAACCCTAACCCTAACCCTAACAACCCTAACCCAACCCTAACCCTAACCCTAACAACCCTAACCCTGTCCCTAATGCTTTTTTCCTACAATAATGCAATTCTTTCCAAATTTGATATGTCTTAAAAACTGTATTTTCAATAGTGTATTCATGCCACTCATATCATTTGTTAGACGACATATAGCACTAAAAGTACAATTATTATGAAGTACTTGTACCTTGTACTTTTGGAGTAATCCTACCTTGAAATACCATGCAATGATCAAAATATTGCTTTTTTCACCTACAATAATGCAATTCTTTCCAAATTTGATGTGCAATAAAATCTTTATTGTCAATAGTGTATTAATGATACTTAAATTTCTGTTAGAGGACATGTACCACTACAGGTTCAATTGTTATGAAGTACTTGTACCTTGTACTCTTTGAGTAATCCTACCTTGAAATACCATGCAGCGATCAACATATTGCTTTTTTTCCGTACAACAATACAATTCTTTTCAAATTTGATGTGTCATAAAAACTTTATTTTCAATAGTGTCTTCGTGATTCTTATATTTCCTGTTAGGAGACATAAAGCACTACATGTACAATCATTATGAAGTATCCTTACATTGTACTTTTCAAGTAATCCTACCTTGAAATACCATGCAATGATCAAAATATTGCTTTTTTCACCTACAATAATGCAATTCTTTCCAAATTTGATGTGTTATAAAAACTGTATTTTCAATAGTGTATTCATGCCACCCATATCATTTGATAGAAGATATATAGCACTAAAAATACAATTATTATGAAGTACTTGTAGCATGTGCTTTTGGAGTAATCTTACCTTGAAACACCATGCAATGATCAAAATATTGCTTTTTCACCTACAATAATGCAATTCTTTCCAAATTTGATGTGTAATAAAAACTTTATTTTCAATTTTGTATTCGTGCCACTCATATCATTTGTTAGAGGACATATAGCACTACATGTACAATCATTATGGAGTATCCTTACACTGTACTTTTCAAGTAATTCTACCTTGAAATACCATGCGATGATCAAAATATTGCTTTTTCCATCTACAATAATGCAATTCTTTCCAGCTTTGATGTGTCATAAAAACCTTATTTTCAGGTTTGTATTCATGTGACTCATATAATTTGTTAGAAGACATATTGCACTGCATGTACAATCATTATAAAGTATGCTTACTTTGTACATTTCAAGTAATCCTACCTTGAAATACCATGCAATGATCAAAATATTGCTTTTTTTCACCTACAATAATGCAATTCTGTCCAAATTTGATGTGTAATAAAAACCGTATTTTCAATAGTGTATTCATGACAATTATATTTTCTGTTAGAAGAGATTTATCACTACATGTACAATTATTATGAAGTACTTGTACCTTGTGCTTTTCGAGTAATCCTACCTTGAAATACCATGTATCGACCCTAACCCTAACCCTAGTACAACCCTAACCCTACTCCAATACTAACCCTAACCCTAGTCCAACTCTAACCCTAACGCTAGTCCAACCCTAACCCTAGTCCAACACTAACCCTAACCCTAGTCCAACCCTAACCCTAGTCCAACACTAACCCTAGTCCAACCCTAACCCTAGTCCAACCCTAACCCTAACGCTTTTTCCCTACGATAATGCATTTCTTTCCAACTTTGATGTGTCATAAAAACTTTATTTTCAATAGTGCATTCTTGATACTTATATTTTGTGTTAGAGAACATATAGCACTACAGGTACAATTTTTTATGAAGTACTTGTACCTTGTACTTTTCGAGTAATCCTAACTTGAAATATCATGTATCAACCCTAACCCTGACCTTAACCCTAGTCCAACCCTAACCCTAGTCCAACCCTAACCCTAACCCTAGCCCCGTAACCCTAATCCTAACCCCTGGCAGTCAACTCAGGTTGACTTTAAGAGCATTTTAAGTTCGTGGCCCCTGAGGGACCCTAGGGGCCCTTGGGGTCATCAGGGGCCCTTGGGACCCCTGGCAGTCAACTCAGGTTGACTTTAAGAGCATTTTAAGTTTGGGGCCCCTGAGGGCCTCTATGGGCCCTTGGGGTCATCAGGGGCCCTTGGGACCCCTGGCGTTCAACTCAGGTTGACTTTAAGAGCGGTTTAAGTTTGGGGCCCCTGAGGGCCCCTAGGGGCCCTTGGGGTCATCAGGGGCCCTTGGGACCCCAGGCAGTCAACTCAGGTTGACTTTAAGAGCATTTTAAGTTTGGGGCCCCTCAGGGCCCCTAGGGGCCCTTGGGGTCATCAGGGGCCCTTGGGACCCCTGGCAGTCAACACAGATGGCTTTAAAATGAATCTTAAGCTTGGGGCCCAAGGTTAGTATATTAAGGGTCTCATATTTCCACTCTGGCTGCCTAATGAAAGGTTGGATCCAGAAGAATTAAAAAAAGAGAAGAAGAAGCCATATAGTATAGACAATTGTTGTCTAGCACCTCCCTGTGGACGAAAAAGCAATTAGAAGTCTAAACTGAAACTGGCTCTGGAATGCTGGGTTCTAAGGCTTTTTTTGGATGTTGGACTATATTGTTATACATGATAGTTCGTTGTCGCTGAAGCTATGTTTGGCTTTAGGCGCACTAACTCAAGGATCCCACGAAAAAAGACCCACATTCTGCGTCTAAACTCCCTAACCCTAACCCTAGTCCAACCCTAACAACCCTAACCCTAACCCTAGCCCAACCCAAACCCTAGTTCAACCCTAACCCTAACCCTAACAACCCTAACCCAACCCTAACCCTAACCCTAACAACCCTAACCCAACCCCAACCCTAACCCTAACAACCCTAACCCTAACCCTAACAACCCTAACCCTAACCCTAGTCCAACCCTAACCCCAACACTAACCCTAACAACCGTAACCCTAACCCTAACAACCCTAAACCTAACCCTAACCCTAGCCCAACCCAAACCCTAGTTCAACCCTAACCCTAACCCTAACAACCCTAACCCTAAC
Source organism: Chaunax sp. Z400 (assembly GCA_037577475.1). NCBI lineage: Eukaryota > Metazoa > Chordata > Actinopteri > Lophiiformes > Chaunacidae > Chaunax > Chaunax sp. Z400. The sequence goes on from CM075193.1 coordinate 3,386,782, forward strand.
AACCCTAACCCAACCCTAACCCTAACCCTAACAACCCTAACCCAACTCTAACCCTAACCCTAACAACCCTAACCCTAACCCTAACAACCCTAACCCAACCCTAACCCTAACCCTAACAACCCTAACCCTGTCCCTAATGCTTTTTTCCTACAATAATGCAATTCTTTCCAAATTTGATATGTCTTAAAAACTGTATTTTCAATAGTGTATTCATGCCACTCATATCATTTGTTAGACGACATATAGCACTAAAAGTACAATTATTATGAAGTACTTGTACCTTGTACTTTTGGAGTAATCCTACCTTGAAATACCATGCAATGATCAAAATATTGCTTTTTTCACCTACAATAATGCAATTCTTTCCAAATTTGATGTGCAATAAAATCTTTATTGTCAATAGTGTATTAATGATACTTAAATTTCTGTTAGAGGACATGTACCACTACAGGTTCAATTGTTATGAAGTACTTGTACCTTGTACTCTTTGAGTAATCCTACCTTGAAATACCATGCAGCGATCAACATATTGCTTTTTTTCCATACAACAATACAATTCTTTTCAAATTTGATGTGTCATAAAAACTTTATTTTCAATAGTGTCTTCGTGATTCTTATATCTTCTGTTAGAAGACATATACCACTACAGGTACAATTATTATGAAGTACTTGTACCCTGTACCTTTCGAGTAATCCTACCTTGAAATACCATGCGATGATCAAAATATTGCTTTTTCCATCTACAATAATGCAATTCTTTCCAGCTTTGATGTGTCATAAAAACCTTATTTTCAGTTTTGTATTCATGTGACTCATATAATTTGTTAGAAGACATATTGCACTGCATGTACAATCATTATAAAGTATGCTTACTTTGTACATTTCAAGTAATCCTACCTTGAAATACCATGAAATGATCAAAATATTGCTTTTTTTCACCTACAATAATGCAATTCTGTCCAAATTTGATATGTCATAAAGACTTTATTTTCAAGAGTGTTGTCATAATTCTTATATCTTCTGTTAGAAGACATATACCACTACAGGTACAATTATTATGAAGTACTTGTACCCTGTACCTTTCGAGTAATCCTACCTTGAAATACCATGCGATGATCAAAATATTGCTTTTTCCATCTACAATAATGCAATTCTTTCCAACTTTGATGTGTCATAAAAACTTTATTTTCAACAGTGTATTCATGCCTCTCATATCATCTGTTAGACGACAGATAGCAATAAAAGTACCATTATTATGAAGTACTTGTAATTTGTACTTTTGGAGTAATCCTACCTTGAAATACCATGCAATGATCAAAATATTACTTTTTTCACCTACAATAACGCAATTCTTTCCAGCTTTGATGTGTAATAAAAACTTTATTTTCAGTTTTGTATTCATGCCACTCATATCATTTGTTAGACGACATATAGCACTACATGTACAACCATTATGAAGTATCCTTACTTTGTACTTGTCGAGTAATCTTACCTTGAAATACCATGTATCGATCAAAATAATGCTTTTTTTCCTACAGTATTGCAATTCTTTCCAAATTTGATATGCAATAAAATCTTTACTGTCAATAGTGTATTAAGGATACATACAATTTCTGTTAGAGGACATGTACCACTACAGATACAATCATTATGAAGTACCAGTACCTTGTACTTTTCGAGTAATCCTACCTTGAAATACCATGCAGTGATCAACAGGTTGCTTTTTTTCCCTCAACAATGCAATTCTTTTCAAATTTGATGTCATAAAAACTTTATTTTCAATAGTGTCTTCATGATTTTCATATTTTCTGTTAGAGAACATGTACCACTACAGGTACCATTATTATGAAGTACTTGTAATTTGTACTTTTCGAGTAATCCTACCTTGAAATACCATGCAACGATCAAAATATTGCTTTTTTCCCCCTACAATAATGCAATTCTTTCCAACTTTGATGTGTCATAAAAACTTTATTTTCAATAGTGTCTTCATGATTCTTATATTTTCTGTTAGAGAACATATAACACTTCATATACCCCTCACGTCTGCTACAGCTCCTCTCTCCATCTCTTAGCTCACATCCCTTCAGTAAACATCGACACATATGGTGTCGCTGGAAACGGAGATCTTCTCTTTCCAGAGTCCATTTAACTGTATTTCAAAAACAGATTTCACCTAAACATGTCATTAAAAATCACTTTGACTGACATGCTGAAACTGACTTTACTTACTTACTTAGTATTTTATTGTCAGATAAGTCTGAAAATTTTCTTGCATCTCAGCCGCTCTATTTTCAACATTACAAAACAGACATTCTACAGAACAGTACATACAAAAACATTAAAAAAAAACAAGAATTCTGTCCTTTTCCATCTTGCATTTGATCTTGGATGAAGATCCAAATTTAGTTTAAGGATTGACTGATGAACAAAAGAGTGCTTAAATTTAATCCTGTTAAATTGTGGAACTCTGTATCTCCGGTTTGATGGCAACAAATTATTTTTACAGTTCAGAACCTAATTGGGGTCAGACATAATGTTATTGGCCAGCCTTAACATATCATTATGATAAGTTGATTCAAAAAGTTTACCAAAGGTTGACCTACAATTTTTTCTTTAGGATGTTAGCAGGGTGCTATCACAAGACAAAACCAATTAGCATTCTGCTATCAAACTATGATACGTCTCAATATACAACTGCAAATATGTGGCCATAATTTCTCAGTTTCATGCATGAATGTGACTCAGGTCAGTTTAATTACTGCATCTACTGGAACTAGCACAAAAAACAAAACAAAAAAAGGGCCTAAAACATTTTAAATATTATTTTAAATGCATATGTATTTACCATCTATTTTCATTACACCAGATCAGCGTAAAGGGTCACATTTAATGCGATGATTTTCAGTGAATAAATTAAATACATTGAGGTTTCTTTCTTATTGAGTGAGTGTGAATAATTACAGGAGACAGAATCTCATTGGAAATGCATTTCCTTTATTTATTACTTTAAATACACTTGAATAAATACATTAAGTTTATTTAGAAGTTCCCTTAACTTTATATATAATAAATGAATAAACACATAAGTTTATATTCAGTCAGACTAAGTTAACTAATTTATTCACATTGACTCAACACAATAAAGAAAGACTTTGAATGTGATCTTTTACGTTGAATTTGAATCTTGATTAAAAGTGATTAAATACTTAAAGCTGACGTTTTGGGCTCATTGTTTTTTGAGTGAACGCTGATGCTGAAATACATTTTTTTTAATTTAAAAAGGGACAAAAATCAGATCTTTTTTTCCTGATTTCAAAGGCTCACTCTTTCTGCATCACCTAATGTTTCTGACACTTTAACAAAAAACTTAAGGTTGTTTTCTTTCTGGCATTCATGCATGTAGTCAGAGTGGTTCAGAAACTCCAGCCACCAACCAGGGGCTGAGTGGAGGAGGTTGAATATTAAGCTATTGGTTTGTGGGTCTTCCTCTTGCCTGACATGATTTAGTGAAGTATTTCATGGCAGCAGAGAGAAACACATACTGTATAAATAATGTTCACAGCTGTTGGTTGAGATTTCCTTGTACTATTATAAATGCACACAAAGAGATGTTATGATCAGTCCGGTTCACTATTGCATGCTTGGTCATCTGCAAGCATGATGCAGAAAAGTCCCAAATCTCAAGACGCCTGGCACCTCCTCTCCCAGCCAGGTCTGGGCGTGGCGTTCACCTCATACTTGGGCGGCTGGAGGACAACACCGAACTTGCCCTCCAGGCTGGGCAGAGAGTGGCCCGGGGGCACAGAGAGGGTGAAGCGCTGTAAGATCCAGGACAGGAAGAGGAAGAGCTCCATCTTGGCCAAGGCCTCCCCCAGACACACCCTGACCCCGGCACCAAAGGGCAGGTAGCTGGGTGACGGGATGACCAGACCCGTACCTTCAGGGTTCAAAAACCGACCTGCAGAGGAAGAGCCAGAATTAACAGGCCAGCAAAAACACAAGCCTCACAGTTCAATGAAAACATTGGCAGAGGTTCCTTATGAAGGAGGTTATGTTTACCTCTGGAAATCAGGTTGTTTTCACCCATTTGTTTGTTGGATTACGCTAAAACTACTAAACGGATTTCCATGAAACTTGGTGGGAGGATGAGTCTTGGACCAGAATAGACACCATTAAATTTTGGTGTAGATTCAAATAAGAGGGCGGATCCAGGATTCTTTTTTCACTTACTTATACATTGCAAAAGAAAAAAAATCAACATTTTCTTTAATTTCTCAGGGAATAATTAATGAATCTTGATGAAAAAAATCCAGTATATTTAGGTGGTTGGTATCTATGAGTGTGTGCAATTTGGTGTGGATCCAAATAAAAATCCAGATCCACCAGATTTTAATAGTTGGTTCTTATAAATCCAGTAACCTTACCCTTTGGTTGGAGGGCTAACAGTTTGTTTGTTTGTTAGTTAGTTGTTTGGTTTGTCAGGATTACACAGAACACCAGGATGGATTACCACGGAATTTGGAGGAGGGATGGAGCGTGGGAGTAGCAACCAAGAACCCGTTCAAGTTTAGAGCAGATCCAGATAAAGAGGCGGATCCAGGAATTTTTTTATATCTATTCCTGAACATAGCATTTTCACCGTTTTTCCTAATTAAACTGATTCCCACAAACCTTTGTTGAAGGTTGGGAGATGGGCGGGACAAATAAACGCGTGTAGGATTGATCGGTCTTGGTGGAGGTATGAGCTCTACTGAGTGCCATGAAGTGGCTCAGGTGGGAACCAATGAACAGTTAACTTCCTGTCTACACCTGATGGCTTGAATAACAACAGAGATGGCTTTCCCATTCATACCTTCATCATCCCTATCACATCAACTGTCTGTAAATGGCTCCACTGACAAAGGCTTAATAACAGTTAACATTTAGACTTTAGTGCATGCATCATTTTACAGATTAGTTATGGAACAGATGTTTCCTCTTACCAGGGTCAAAGATCTCAGGGTTTTTCCACTCCTTCTCATCATGGTGCAGAGACCACAGGTTGATGATGACTCGGGTTCCTTTCCTCACTGTGAAATCTCCAATACTACGGAGACAGAGAGAGGAGGTGAAAGGAACAGTGTCCCCTCAAATTTCATGAAAATTCTTCTCTGTGTTAGACGACAGTGAATGTACCTGGTATCACTGAGGGCCACATGAGGGATGAACAGAGGAGCCACAGGGCGAATCCGTAACACCTCCCTAATGGTGGCCTCCAGGTAAGGCAGACTGCCTCTGTCACTGAGCTGGGGGGACCGGTCCAACCCCACCTTACCGTCCAGCTCCTCCTGGATACGCCTCTGGATCTAAACACACACAAACAGTCAGCTCATGGCTCCACCAAGGTACAACAATCCTACAGCTGGTCTGAGCCATGGTCCACACCTCAACAAGGTTCTGTGGAAATCGGTTTAGTGTTTTATGTAGAATTAGAGGCAATGTTGAAAAATCTAGCAAAGTATAAGAAAATGGAAAAAATGACCAGATCTGTTTGTCCAGATCCGCGCAAAATAGAATGGGTTCTTTTCTGGTCCATGGAAATGGTTTATTTGTTGGTTGGTTTGTTTGCAGGATTCTGCAAAAACTACTGGACAGATTTCCACAACACTTGGTGGAAGGATGAGGCATGGACCAAGAAAGAACCCATTACATTCTGGAGCAGATCAAAGACTTTTTCCTTTCCTTTCCTAATTAAAAACTACTGAACAGATTTCTACAAGTTTTCATGGAGGGATGGGGCATGGGCCAGGCAAACTAGAGATTTGTGTGTGGGATTGTTATGTGGTCTACTGAGTGCCAATCTGCTTTTGTCAGAGTTAGCCTAGCATCTAATTATCCTACGAGAAACTACACTGCAAAAAAGAGCAGCTAAAATACAAGGAATAAACACAGTTGGCTTAATACCAGTGAAATTATCTGTCCATGCAGCAAGATCATTTTACTGGTCAAGAAAACTTAAAATAAGTTGTTCAGTCAAGAAAAAAAAAATTGGATAACTTTTAAAATAAATAATAAATCTCATGTTACTTTGTTACATTACTAAAGACAAAACAGCAAATCTGTCACAGGTATGAGGTTGTAAGTATAATAAGGCTAAACAATCATGCATCATTCAGCCCCCCCTCACCTGTGGGCAGTGGATGAGATAGGCGACGGCCCATTTGAGCACAGTGGTGGTGGTTTCCACGCCGGCTCCAAAGATGTCTCCCACGGTCATGAGGACGTGGTCGTCGCTGAGGCCCACAGACTCTGCGCTGATCTCTGCCGTGTTGTTGTTCTCGGCGCTGCGTTTGGCTCTCAGCAACGCGTCCAGCAGGTCCCTCTGGACGTGGTCACTGTAGTCTGCCTTGTGTTCATCATATTCTTTCTGTAGGAGTTTGTCTCTGATTGAAACACAACGCTTCAGAAGACGCAGATCTGCGTTGGGAAAAACCTGCGACAAAGAGACGGATGTCAGCTGCTCCATCCTTTTTAAATGTAGATCTGAGGATGGTCACATTGGGGTGAATGTCCCCTTTTTGATCTGGCCTAAAGGACTTAAAGAACAAAAGATGCTTTTTGGCTTAAATTCATTGTAGGATTTATGGGAAATGTGTTCTTTAAATGTACCATTAAAGGTTTTTGCTGTTATGCAGCACATGTCAATAGCATTTAAGTATTAATTATATTGATAAAGCAGTTGTGTTCCTCTAACACCATCCCCACAGTCACAGTGTTCATGCTGTTTACCTGTAACCAGGGAAAGATGTCCACCAGGCTGTCCTTCGCCACGGTGTCCACGATCCCCTGGCTGTAGCTCAGCATGGCCTCAAACTCTGGGTCTCCTCTGCGGTAGGAGGAGTTGAAGCAGAGCGAGCAGATGACGTTGGTGACGGCTCGGGTCAACTCAGGAGACAGATCCAGAGCGAGTCCACCAGCTGCTGCCTCAGACAGGACGGAGCACAGAGACTGGGCCTCTGCACAGACTGAGACAAAGACAAAGGTTCACCTCTGAGACAAAGACAAAGGTTCATCTCTGAGACAAAGACAAAGGTACATCTCTGAGACAAAGACAAAGGTGTTCATCTCTGAGACAAAGACAAAGGTTCACCTCTGAGACAAAGACAAAGGTTCATCTCTGAGACAAAGACAAAGGTACATCTCTGAGACAAAGACAAAGGTTCACCTCTGAGACAAAGACAAAGGTACATCTCTGAGACAAAGACAAAGGTTCACCTCTGAGACAAAGACAAAGGTACATCTCTGAGACAAAGACAAAGGTGTTCATCTCTGAGACAAAGACAAAGGTTCACCTCTGAGACAAAGACAAAGCTTCATTTCTGAGCCAAAGACAAAGGTGTTCATCTCTGAGACAAAGACAAAGGTGTTCATCTCTGAGACAAAGACAAAGGTTCACCTCTGAGACAAATACAAAGGTTCACCTCTGAGACAAAGACAAAGGTTCACCTCTGAGACAAAGACAAAGGTTCACCTCTGAGACAAAGACAAAGGTACATCTCTGAGACAAAGACAAAGGTTCACCTCTGAGACAAAGATAAAGGTACATCTCTGAGACAAAGACAAAGGTTCATCTCTGACACAAAGACAAAGGTTCACCTCTGAGACAAAGACAAAGGTACATCTCTGAGACAAAGACAAAGGTTCATCTCTGACACAAAGACAAAGGTTCACCTCTGAGACAAAGACAAAGGTTCACCTCTGAGACAAAGACAAAGGTTCATCTCTGAGACAAAGACAAAGGTTCACCTCTGAGACAAAGACAAAGGTACATCTCTGAGACAAAGACAAAGGTTCATCTCTGAGACAGAGACAAAGGTTCATCTCTGAGACAAAGACAAAGGTTCACCTCTGAGACAAAGACAAAGGTTCATCTCTGAGACAAAAACAAAGGTTCATCTCTGAGACAAAGACAAAGGTTCATCTCTGACAGCGTTACTGAAATTCCTGATGTATCTAATTCCTCTCCACCAAAGTATATCTGTTAAAAACACGGGGGGGGGTTTACACACTGTTGCACATGTGACATGTTCCTTTATTTCCATCAACACACACTGTAGGTTATTTTGAATAAATCCCACACACACCTGCTGTCCTGCTGCTGCTGGAGCAACATATGGGTCTTAATCCGCAGCTGAAAATAGTCCCACACAGTTGCACTTTTCCTGCCTGGGTAACATTTGCTAAAACATTTATGTGTCCACCTCTTTAAGAATATTAATCAGCGCTTTTTTGAGTGAAAGTAAATATTTGTGAGGTGTTTTCAGAACCACTGGACTTAGAGCTGACAGCTTCTCAGTTTCTCTCATTATCTAAGAGTTTTGTTGTCTTAAGATATGATTAAAGGGAAGTCAAATTCTCTGGATTTATTTACGCTTTAAACTTTAATTGGATACATTCCTCCTAAAGATTTGCAAAGAAACCAAATGACTAAACAGAATGCTGTACATGAAATAATGCCGTCTATGTACAACTTAAAAATGCAGATGATGACGTCAAATATTAAAGGTTTACACGCAAATTACAACCACCTGTGATCAGTTTTCACTGGACATGTTATGTATAAATAGTTTTAATGTGTTTTATGTGTTCTTCACTGTTTGTCTCTTTGTTTGCTTGTTCATTAGCAGAATATCTCAAAATGTTCCAAACGGATTTCAGTGAAATTCTGTAGAGAATTGAGACGATAATAATAATAATAACAACAACAACAATACATTCTGGTGCAGATCCAAATAAAGGGGTGTATGCAGGAGTCTGAACTGATTTCTATTAAACTTTATGGAGTTGTAGGATTGCAGGATTACTAGGCCTTGGCAGAGGTATGTTCTGCTACTTCAATAAATCCTCCTGGAGGGTAGAGAGAATCATCTCTAGTGTATCTCATGTAAAAGATGAGTCATCCTGGAGGAGTGTGCTGTACTTACTGATCTTCTCAATGGAAGCAGAGCCCTCTCCAAACATGCACAAGGCTCCATGAACTATTTTCCTGTGGAACCTCCACGTAGCACTGTAGTCTCCGAACGCGATGTCCTTCCCGTCTCTCGTCAGAACATCTGTGGTCACCTTCATCACACACAGGACAGGATGGAGAGGGACGAAAACATGATTACTGTGGCTAAAAAAGGAAAGGAGATGACAATGAAGAGGATGTTTACCCACAGTTCTGGGTCTTCCTGCGAATATCTTTCCCTTCTTCAGCAGGACTTCTTTGGCGTGTGCGTGCTGGTTGACGACGATGACGCAGTGGGAGCCCATCATCAGAGAGTACGTCTGTCCGTATTTCTCCTGCAGTTCTTTGAAAAGCACGTGGGGAGGGTTTGGGCTCCGCAGACTCAGCAGACTCCCAATCACAGGCAGTGCTGGGAGGCTGGGAGGCTCCTGGGGGCCATATGCAGACATCCTGAGCTTCATGTGCAGAACTAACAAAACCAGGCCCACGGCCAGAAACACACACAGGCAGAGAAACCAAGTCATATCCGTAGCAGAGGGCCGGGACTGAGGGATCTGGATCAGCAGAGGCCAAGCATCACAGAGAGGAGCTGTGCAGGAAGGCTGTGAGCCGCTGCAGGGCCACGCTTTTATACAGCTCCTTCAATGTCAAAGCCTTGACAATATTTAAGGCTGCGCCAATTCAAACAAGATAAGATGACACCTCATCATATCCTTGCAGGAAACCATGACAGCACATTTCCACATCACATGGACACTGTGAACGTGTCATCAGGAGGAAAGTACATCACTACTTGAGGATTACATTTTGTGCTCCAGATACTGACAGCTAGAAAGTTACTTTACAGATGAGCATTTTACACACAAAACGTATAATTATATTTGCTCCAACCAGAACAATTGCTTAACATAAAGGACATAAATGATATATAATAATGGAACAACATGAAAAGGCAATTTTGCATGAGAGCTTAAGAGTATGATTATCTCTATTTTTAGTATAGTGTTTTGTAATTCAAGATTTTTACTTGTTTAGTAATTGTTATACTTTGCTATTTCTACTTTTAATGAAGCACAAAATCTGAGTTTGTCTTTCACCATTGATAATAAGCAGTTATCGTTAATTTATCATTTTTTTACCTAGGTTTTTCATTGTTTGTTTGTTTGTTTCATGATAACACAAAACGTATTTGATGGAAACAAGGGAGAACCTGTTTAATTTTGAGTAGAGTCTAGAATTTTTCCACTTTTTGACTGTGCATAATGTAATATCTTCGAGAGCTTTGAATTACAAACTATGATCTGTACTATATAAAAGACACGTGACAAAGAAATGCAAAGACACGCAATTAATTTCTTTTTAATATTGTGAAATTCTGATTATTAGATAATAAAGATTATTCTTGAGAGTCGATCGCGTTATGACTGTTTTGACCCTGCCGGCTCACCGTCAGTGGCCAAAACAGAAAATGGCTTCAGCCGAGTCTCAGCCGCGGTTTGGACAGTCAGTCAAAGGTCTACTATCCGATAAAGTGGGCTCCTGTAGCGGGGATGTGATCGCGCTGACCCGCCAAGTGCTGAAAGGATCCCGTAGTCAGGAGGTAAAACGATACAATTGATCTAATCAAAAATTATAGCTGTTGCTAACAGCCTTAGCAACATGACTGCTAGCGAACGCGGAAGAACAAACGGAAACACTATTAGAAGCGTCATTTATTTTCAAAGTAAAAGTATTTGTAGTTCACACGATGTAATTTCATTTGACTCCATCAGTAGGTATTTAATTCTGAAACTCGAGTTTTAGGTTAAATTTTCGTTAACTTGGCACTGCGAGCTAATTGTAACACATTTCTAATCCAGCTAAATGTCTTATATTTAGCTATTTTTTTCTTCTTTTTTTAACGACAAACAACAAATGTGAACTTAATTTAAAACGAAGTAACATCCTCCTTATGTTAATGCCTCTTAGAGAAATAAAGTATTTAAAATGTTGCAACCTGATTACCTGGTCAGGTCGACAAAGAAACAATAATCTGCAATTATTTTGTTAATAGATCAACAGCGTTAGTTTTGCAGCAAGCCTCACAGTTTTAACGATTTACTTCTTTCTTTGTCTAATGTCTAATAATCAGTAACGAAAATAATGCACCTATACTAAAAAAAAAATGGATGCAGCTACTTTTGCATTTACAGAAATTGTACTGATATAAATTACTTTTGTGCTGCGTGTATTCAGGAACATGTGGGAAGCTGTTTGTTAGTTACCTCCAATAAGGAGGTTATGTTTTACCAGAATGTGTCCGTTAGCAAGATCACACAAAAAGTACTCTACTGATTGTTGTATAAATGCAAAAATAAATTTTAAAAAAGCAAGGATAGGAGCAGCTCCTGGACATTTTATTTCCATTATAGAAAATATATTGTCTTCCATACTCAGTTTGTGGTTTGGCTGACATTTCAGTGACAGACCCACAGTGGCTTTGGTCAGCCAGATATGATATGGATAGTTTTATTATGTCATGTTAATAATTTGAATTTGGATCAGGGTTTAATTGAAGTAAAAGGGACTGTTTGGCCTTGGCGGAGGTGTTTACTGTACTGAGTGTCATTCTAGTTTTTGTTTTTGCTGTTTGTTTTTAAAAAAATCAAAGGACACATGCAGGAATTTTCTCTTGTGATGCAAGTGGAGCATTAATGTAAAATCTTCTATTTTCAGTGTTGCTAAAAGGGAATAAAAAATATTAGTTAAGTCACCATGAACAAATCTGGCAACCTGAGAGGAGCGACTTATTCAACATACATTATATTAATTTTATTTATATTCATGAAAAAATAATAATTTTAGAATTTCCATATTTTAAACATGTCATCTAAACTGTAAACAGGTAATCCTTGACTATATAAATCTAACCTAATTACATATTTTTTCAAATGTAATCAAGGTCTGTATAGTTACTTATTTTTATGTATACATTTTATTCCTAACCAACCAACCCTGTTGATTTTTATTGGATTATTTCTGAGTTTGGAACTTTTTATTTGATGCCACTTTGGGCCCCAGTAAAATGTCATCACTATATTTTTGCTAATGTCTCCTCCAGCTTCTCAGCCAAGCAGCAAGAAACATGGTCATTCAAGAGGACGCCATCCTGCACTCTGAGGATGTAAGTATGAAAATATAGGCAGTGAAAACTTGACTATATAACATTGCATGTATTGGACAGAATAGTGGAAACACTGTTTAGTGCTGAGATGGATAACGGCCTTAGATTCTCACAATGATTACATCAGATTCACCATCCTGTCACAGCCCGGCTGAAGGGAAGGACGAAGAGGAGAGGACAACACGACTTTTAACTAATAGTTTATTTAACAGAAGATAATTAACCAAAGACAATATAAATGCATATGAACAAAAAAGAAATCTAACCCAAACGAACCCGATGTCCATGTGCCCAGAGAGAGAGAGAGAAACCAGCTGAAACCACCAGCTTATATAGCTGAGGAGCAGCAGGTACAGGTGAAATCAATGCACTTCCTGTTTCCCTCCTAACGAGAATGACGGCCCAAACAGGAAGACAGGAGGGTCGTCACAATTTAACATCATTATCTTCTGTCTTCCAGAGTCTGAGGAAAATGTCCATCATCACCACACATCTACAATACCAGTGAGTATCAGTCAGCTGTTGATGAGTATGAATCAGGGCTGTGTGAGAAGATCAAAACCTCATTTCATGTCAAGATAATGCTAAAAGATCAGCACAGAGAAAATTATATCCTCAACACATTATGGATGACTTTTCTCCTTTTATTTAAAACCTCTGTCTGAAGTCTTCATTAAGCAATGAAGCGTTCAAAAACTAAAATACAGACCTAATGTATGAACTCTCACATATGAACCTACGAATATTCAGCCTTCTCTTCTGGAAATGATAGCAACAAACTACAACAAAAAGGAAGAAGAAGAAGAATGATGCCAAAACTTCTTCTTCCTGCCATTTTCCGTCTGTCATCAACAATGACTGAAGTTACGTAATAAACACTCGAAGGTTAATAAAACAGCAGCGTAAGTAGGCCTGTCATGAAACAGGAGACGCCGCCATCAGCACATCATTTAAAGGTTGACATCACTAAGAGCCACAGTGATGCAAACGCTGTGATTTGTGGATGTTTCTCTGTTCTCAATCATTAGATATCATCATATCACACAGCTCAAGTACAAACATGTGAAACGCCTCTGTTCAAACTTCATTGAATTGAGTTTCTCTCTCTCTCTGTCTGACTCTAAGGCAGGAGGCCATCCAGAAGAAGTAAGTCTAAACTCGACGTTGTGTTGTTGCTTTAGGACAAACAGCTGACATCACTGTCTCCACACTGTGCCATAACACACACTGGTGACGTTCACTGACACTCCTGTGTCTCCTCTCCTCTCCTCCTCCAGCGTGGAGCACTCTAAAAACCTGCAGGACCAGCTGAGACACCTGCTGAAGTGACGGAGCAGCAGGGGGGGTCCTCAGGGCTCAGTGTTGGGCCCCTTGGACATTCTGGGATATATTCTAACAAACTACTGGCCGGTTCAGTCGGGACTGTCATCAATTCATGTTATTTATTAAATACGTCACTTTGCCTCCTTGTAATTTTTTTTTTTTTTTACTGTTTACATTCATTTTTACCCTTCAGGGTTTCAGAGGGCATTTATTTCATCTGTAAAAAAAAAAAAAAAAAATCAACCACTCCTGAATGGAGGGACTTTGGGAGCGTTTGGCAGAGACAGAGTCTTCAGCCCTTGTGCTTCACCATCAGATTCGTGACGAGGAACAAAGGAACAAACTTATCAGCAGCCTGAAGGCCAAACAGCTGTTTGACCCTGACGGCGTCCCTGAAGCCACGCTGCGTAACTCTGCACGTGATCCACGGCGCTGTGTGGAGGGTTGGCTGCTGACGGGCTGGCTGTGTCCCAGCGGTGGAGGCGAGCAGGAGACATACTGGCCTTCAGTGGAAACCCTTCCAGTCCGCAGACGGCTCCAGATCTGATTCTAACAAGTTGTGACGCAGCGTAAAACTAAACAATAATGTGATAATCCTTCTGATGTAAACTCATATTTCATGTTTGACATCATTAACGTCACCGATTTGTTTTCTGAAGGGGCAACAAAAAGCTGGGTTAGTTTAACAGGTAACTGATAAGTGATGGCAATGTCAATAAATCAATCAAATTCTTTGTTGATGTTTGATTCTAGTAATTTTTTTGCATTTAAACTAAATTAGTATATATGTATAATGTGTGTCTTCATTCCTCCATCGTCTCATCCTGTCATGTTTAATGTTTTTCTCTTATACTGTTTTGATTTGTACTTGCATCAATTGGTAAATAAACAGATTGTGACACACAAGGTTTTATTATAAGTTCAGATTAGATATGTTTTTACTCAGGTTATATTTGAGTGGTTTAGTCTCCATGTGCCCTTGCAGTGATTATTATTGTAATATTTTCACCCGTGTCTTAGTTCATAAGCATTACAAAAACTACTGGACATATTTTCATTAAATTTGACAGAAGGATTAAAGAACCCATTAAATTTGGTGTTAATCCAGCTAAAGGAGCACATCCCAGAACTTTCCCCCTAAATGAAAACTGAACAGATTCCCACATACCTGATGTGTAGGATTGTTAGGCCTTGGCAGAGGCCTGAGCTCTACTGAGCGTCATTCCAGTTTTTCTTTAAAGTACTGAGGATCTGCAATTTAGCCATAATTAGCTTAGGGCCTAAATGGTAGCCAGGATATGAGGGTGTGACTCCACCAATCAGAGAACTTCTTACATTTAACCAGGCCTGAAGCGTCAAACAGGCTGAAAGGAGAAGCTGAAGGAAAAAAAAAAACATTTTCAAATTCCATTTTTTCTTTGATGCAGTTTTAAATCATGTTCTTGACTCTTATTTGTGTTTTTGTTTGTCAATTCTTTTTAAATTTAAATTGATTGAATATTTCATTTGGAGTTATTTTTATAATTCCTCTTTTTAAAGAAACAACTTCGTAATTTTGTGTATTTTGCAAAGGATTATTAAATAAATTTGTAAAGAAATGCATTAATTGCTATTTGTACTGTGCAGAAGCTTCCTTGCGGTCTCTCTGACACCTGTGGGCCACCATAGTCGGCTCCTTTCTTCAGCCTCGACTCCAAACGTTGGTCTTATCAGAGGCCTGAGGTTCAGGGACAGCAGCTCATCAGAGAACACCTCACATCATCTGCCTCCCACAGACCTTTTCACCCCTCACTTCAAGGCTGAACACTGTTGGTTCCTGCTCACTGATCAGGCTCATAGTTGTACATCTTAGAAACTTAAGAGCAAACTGAAATTTCTTTTACCGTACAGTGTTAGTGAGGAGTTCCACCGCAGAGCAGCTTCAGAGTGGATCTCTACTGGAGGGATGAGCAGCGCTCTCCACAGGCTCTCCTTCATTTGGGGACCGGGGGACAGGGACAGGGGGACAGGGGACAGAGGACCGGGGGACAGGGGACCAGGGGACAGGGGACAGAGGACCGGGGGACAGGGGACCAGGGGACAGGGGACAGAGGACCGGGGGACAGAGGACCAGGGGACAGGGGACCAGGGGACCGGGGGACAGGGGACAGAGGACCGGGGGACAGGGGACAGGGGACAGAGGACCGGGGGACAGGGGACAGAGGACCGGGGGACAGAGGACCAGGGGACAGAGGACCGGGGGACAGGGGACAGAGGACCGGGGGACAGAGGACCAGGGGACAGGGGACCGGGGGACAGGGGACCGGGGGACAGGGGACAGAGGACCAGGGGACAGGGGACAGAGGACCGGGGGACAGGGGACAGAGGACCGGGGGACAGGGGACAGAGGACCGGGGGACAGGGGACCGGGCTGGCTAAATGGATTTGAATGACTGTAGAGAAGCAGAGGTAAAAGAGTAGAGGATACGTACCGACATCTCATCACATCTTCTTCTTTCACCTCTCTGTAAAACCTCATTCAGATCTGTGAGGAACTTCATGAGGTATCCTGCTGACGAACAAACAGTGATGAAAGCAATAAAAAAAATCATTTCTATCCTTTTAGGGCCCAACGTTTGTACTATCAGTAGCCGACTACAAAAACTGGCCAAAAATGTCCTTAAACTGCAGGAATCACTGGGCAAATAAGAATATAGGTGAACTACTAGCAAAATGTAGTTAATCTACAAGTTACATACACGAAGGAGGAGGGAGAAAAAGTTTCTCCTGCTGCTCAGATTTGGGTGAACTGAGCCTTTAAATCCACATTTCAAAGTACTGAACACTACATGAAAGTTGTGAAGCAGAAAAACACGTTTTCATTATTATATAAAACAAGAGTTTATGCCAGAAAAAAAGGGACATTAAATTGTATAAAACCTCCAGTTTTGCTCAAAGTTAAAGAGTAATGCATTCATTTTTTCTGAATGAGATAATTATGTCATTTATTCAGAAAAACAGACCAGAATTTTATTTTTTCATGAAAACCTTTCCCAGAATTTTGAGATAATTATCTCGTTAATTAAGAAAAACAAAAGTTTTCATGAAAAAAATAGAATTCTGGTCTGTTTTTCTGAATTAATGAGATAATTATCTCATTAATTGATGCAAAAACGCTTCTGGGTGAAGGTTTAAGGAGCACAGCTGGAGGCTGTTGGTAATGATTTTACCATCAACATGTTTCAAATCAGCTAACAATTTAATAATAACTAATATAATCACATGTGTGCACATAGTTCCAAATGTTCCTCACTGGACTAAAACCACTCTGGTGATTCAGGGGATTATTAACACTGGTTCAAACTCATCGGCCAATCAAAAAGCTTTGAGCCGAGACCAGAGTCCTGGAACATCAGGTTATCTATAGTACACAGCTTTTCATTTTCATGTGACTGAACACAATAATAGAACAGTAATTATCCACAGATATAAATGGAAAGATTGGAATTCTATAAGCTTTGACCAAAAAAAAAAGAAATCTCTGCTACATTATGATAAAGTTTATTAGAAACATGAGCCATAACTCAAACGTCTCACCTGCAGCATCGCTGCTTCAAACAGCAAAGAAATCAACTTCAGCAAAAAACAAAACAAAAAACCAACAACCTTCATTTGATTTATCAAAGTCTAAACTAACATTCAAAGCTGGCAGCAGTCACTGCCATTAAAACAGACATGCAGACATTCTGACATGACTCCACACAGAAGAACTGAAATCAATAGAACTTGTTGTTTTGGTGGTGTCCACAGCCAATCATGGCCCAACAGAGGAACACAGTCTACTATTGCTCCCATAATCAAACACAGTAACGAGATAAACGTCCCAGTAGGCAGTAAGGTCAAACGGTCAAATGTCCATTTCTGCAGGACTTTTAAAAAGACCTGATCCAAAGAGAAGAGAAGAATATTTTCTCTTCAGTCCAAACATAATGAGGCGGCTTCAACAGACTTCATCAGCAGCATCCTCTTCATCATCAGCACCATCCTCTTCATCAGCAGCATCCTCTTCATCAGCAGCATCCTCTTCATCATCAGCAGCATCCTCTTCATCAGCAGCATCCTCTGTGATGCTCGAACACACAACACACAGGCTGGACCAGGCCTCTGTGAATCAGAGATAGTCCCTCTAGTCTGAGGATCAATACTGTGTGATCAGCAGGTAGTAACATTAAAACATGGTAAAACAAGCTGATCAGCAGTAAAACAAGAAACTGCATGTCGACAGTATCTGTGTATCAGTATCAGGAGAGTCCAGCATGTTTACAGTCACAGCAGCAGCTTCACGTTTCTATGACGACCAGGAGAAAAACACACAAAGACCTCCAGATGACAGAAACACTAATCCTCTGGTCGGTCACAGTAAGGACACGTATGACAAAAACAACAACAACAACAACAAAACGACTCAGACTTCAGATTCTAAACTCAAACTAAAGGCTCTTGGTGCCATTTTTGGTTTCAGATAACCAATAAAAAGTTTGACTAATCTTAGAATTTTGATTTATTCAATAAAAAACTCATTAAAATTACAACTAGAAGTCAGATGTTTGCTAATGTGATTCAAAATAAAAACAAAACCCCAGAAGATACTTTTCATTAAATCTGAGTTAAACGATAACAGATTAGATTTTCATCCATCTTTAAAAATCATGTTTCTCCTGGCAGAAACGAGCTTCTATAGATTTGATCTAACATTCTTCAGATGAAAAGTTATTTATCGTTCATATTCAAGAATACTTTTCATTCATACTCACTGTTAAAAAGCAAAGTGAGAAGAAAAGGCAGAACCGTCTCATACTAACTGTGCAGACTGTAATAAATATGTTATGTTTGCATTCATTTAAAAACACTAACAGTAAAGACTTGAGGGTGACACACTTATATATAACATATAATATTATCTTGAGAAGTGGAGCTTTTGTTTTTTTGTTTCTTTCAGTTCAAGTTCACCATCAGATGTTTTTTAGTTCCTACATTCCTTAAAAACCCAACAGAGCATCTTATAACAGACCAAAAAATGTAACTTCAATAACATCCAGTTCCCCAAAAATACCAATTATGTGCCTGATGTGGTTTTAGGGTGGGTTGTTCCTTTAAGGTAGAATATCCTCCTGATGAAACAAACAAACAAACAAACAAACAAACAAACAAACGCAGCAGAGTCACGTGGATCAAACAACAAACACACATCTTCTCCAGCTCCTCCTCATTTTCACCTCCTCTGCCTGAATCTTGCTGACAGGAATCTAAGATCACTTTATGAACCGGGGATGAAGAGGATCACTTAAATCCACATCAGACCAGATCAGACCAGATCAGCAGAGGAGACTCTGCTTCTGCAGCCTCATAGAAAACATCATCTTAAAACAAGAAAACAGGATGTACTGAAAGTGAAAGCGAGGCTCTTCTCCCTCCATCTACTCTTCCTCCTCTTCCTCGTCATCATCCTCGTCGTGGCAGTGGGTGATCTCCTGTGGAGCCTGGGGGAAGAAGTGGGGGGGCTGGATCTCGCTGATGGAGCGGGTCAGCTGGTACCGTTTCACCGCCATCTCCTCCTTTAAGTCGAGGTCGTGGCGGTTTCTGGTGGCCAGCGGTGACTCGGCGTCGATGATGCTGACGTAGGCGTGCTCCACCGTCGACTCGTGGGGCATCTGGGTGGGAATGTTTTTTTTTTAATGTAACGCCACAAATCAGAGGTTTGTCAAACGCTGACGGCTGTGAGCGAGTCTCACCTGGACGTGTGCTGCTCTGAACAGGTAGCTGAAGGGGTAGTACAGCAGGTTGATGAAGGAGGCGGCGTACAGGTCAGCGTAACGCATCACCTGGGAGGCGAACAGCGTCTGTCGGGACCCGCTGCGGAACAGACTTCCCATCATGCCGTAGCACATGTCCATGTCGTGGGTCACTTTCTGGAGAGGACACAGTGAGACACATAAAAATGTTTGTTTCGTTGAATTTTTTTTCTCAGTCCTGAGGATTTTGGCAGCCATGATTGTAGTTTTTAATTTCAGACTTGAGGAAGTCTTAAATAAAAGTCTTGCGTGTGGAATAAAGCGTGCCTTAATCCGTCTCTGCAGGGAGCTGATGTCTGGCCTCTCATTGCTGCTGCTGTCCAGATGCCTGGAGACAAAACACAAACACAGATGAACTGCGACTCGTCATGAACTCTCATTTCAGAGCTAAACAGCAAACAACAATAGAATTCAGAGAAGATTTTAAGCCAGAAATAGTCGATATCCGACCATGATATTGATTCCTATTTAGTTTTACATAATGATCTGGCTTTCATGAGCAGTGGGTATTCAGATATGCCTTCTTCTTTTTTATCTTTCCATGTGTTCTGGTCTGCACTGCTGGGGCTCTACTGCAACATCTAGTCGTACATTTGACCTCTAATAAACAGGAACTTACTTGTAAAGCTCTGCCAGGAAGCAGTCCAGAGACTGAAGTTCCTCAAATATAGCTGGAAAACAACAACTGGCATTATCACGTCAAATTTAGATGTTTTCACATTTCCAGTCAAATTAAATGTATTTTATAGACTGTTTATGAAGCATCAGTGAAATACTGACATATTAATGCATCTGTGTGTGTGTGTCTGTCTGTGTGTGTGTGTGTCTGTCTGTCTGTGTGTCTGTCTGTCTGTGTGTCTGTCTGTCTGTGTGTCCTGTCTCACAGCTCTTGTCCGTCCACACATGCAGCTCCTGGGCCAGTTCAGGGATGACCAGGAACGTCCTCCAGCCCTGACGCTTCTTTGATTTGAGGATGTCGCCGAAAATGTGGTCCCCAATGTAGATGATGTCCTTCCCTTTAGCACCCAGCAAGTCACACGCGATGTCTGAAGAACCTGGGAGGACAAATGTTCCTTTTACAGTAATATAATCCATGATGGATTTAAATGAAGTCATTTTAACATTAAGTCTGGTTTGTTTGTTTGTTAGCAGGATTTTACTAAAACTACTGGATGGTTTTCCATGTGAGGTGTGGGTCTGGAAGCTAAACAGAAATGTGTTGTAGTTCAGCCTGAGTGGAGATATGCAGAGTTTATTAAATGTTCTTTTGTGTTATGTTTTTATGCACATACAGGTTGTGATAAAGCCTCATAGAGCCTCATATCCTCCCTGTCTCTGTTATAATGGAGATGTCACCATCGTTTGGATTAAGTGTGAAGGTGTGATGACATAAATACTGTGGTGACACTCGTACATAGTGCTGCATGATGGATATACAGACTCGCCCTGAGGTGTTACATTACAGGCTGGTGGCATTAATGCTGCCAACACCCAGTTTAATGAGTCACTGCAGCTGGGAAATGTGGACAGAATTAAATAACTTTATATATATTGTGACAATATTGCAGGAATGTCCTTAACAAATAACAGTAATGGATATAATGAGTGGATAAAGGTAAATATTAGGACAGTCTGGTCATCACTTTAATGTAAAGCAGCCTTAAAGACCAGGAACAGACGACATTTATGGAATGTTAAGTTTTTCTTTCTTAATGCTCAGTCAGAAATCTATTAGCATCATTTTGAAGATGACCAATATAAAATAAACATATACATAGTGCTTAACTGATCATAAATGTAACATAGTCCTGTTCCTACAGTCCTGATGTTAACAAACCTCCACCAGCATCACAGAAATGTTCAGTCTGTGTTCAGCTGCTGGAATCAAAACCACCTACTGTAAGAAGTTAAAGTTAAAGATGGTATAAATCATGTTCTGCTGCATGACTGAGAAGAAGAGAGCATCACAAGCATCACTTCATTCAGTTCTAAAGAGATTAGTTCAGAAGTAAAAAATAATTTAAAAAAATGACAATCAATCAATCAACAATCAATGATATTCACCTCCAGAGTAAACAATGCCGTGCTGCAGAGGTCCGGTGTAGGTCCCGATCTTCAGCCGCCCTGTGGTCTGAAAGAAACCCACTCATTTATCATTTCTATTGATCTCTACTAGTGCATGAATAATAATAATAATAATAATAATAATAATAATAATAATAACAACAACAACAACAACAACAATAACAACAACAATAATAATACACCAGACATGATGTCTATTGTTTGGAACTGAGATCATTTCAACATCCGTAGTGCAATTTTATATAAATGTATAAATATAAATCAACGAGTCGGGGGTCAAAGTTCCAATAAATTCCATCCTTCAGGTCCTCATGTCAGAAGTCCAGCTGCAGAGAGGGACGAGCCTCCTGACAGAGATTCTTTCTTTATAGTTACACAACAACATGAGGTTGACTCACTCATTCTAAACCAAGTAAATGACTGCATGCAAAAACAAGCACAGCCTGGTATTTTGTCCATGCAGGCTCCTGTAGGACAAACTCACAGTGTCGACCTGCCGCAGCACCGTTCCCTCTCCGAAGAACACGGGCTTTCGGGCGTCGACCAGGATCAGGTCAAAGTAGGACTGCCAGGGTTGGTGGGGCGTACCAGGCTGCATTAAACACACACACACAGACACACACACACACACACACACACACACACACACACACACACACACACACACACAGACAAACACAGACACAAACACACACACACACACACACACACACACAGACGCACACACACAGACACACACACACACAGACACACACACACAGACACAAACACACACACACACACACACACACACACACACACACACAGACAAACACAGACACAAACACACACACACACACACACACACACACACACAGACAGACGCACACACACACACACACACACACACACACACAGACGCACACAGACACACACACACACACACACACACACACACACACAGACAAACACAGACACAAACACACACACACACACACACACACAGACGCACACAGACGCACACACACAGACACAGACACACAGACACACACAGACACACACAGCTCTTATCTGTTCCAGAAAGTTGTAAAAAGGTGTTTCAGTTCACATCTACTGAGATTCCTGAAGATGAAAATGTTTCTGAATCATTCGTACCTTTGGTCCGTGAGGAAAGTCAAACAGGTAGGTCATAATTATCTGTAAAGACAAGAACTAACTATTAATTAATACTAATAGCACCACCAGCTGATCAACACATTGCCCTACAGACACAATGACAGAGAAATGACAGTACTGTAGTTTCTGGTTTGCCTTGAAGGGATCCCAAAGTGAAAAACACATATTACTCCTCTTACCTGTCGTTCTATTTATGCTGTCTGAGTGTTGGATGCATCAGCTGTCCACACGTCTGCTTCCTGTTGAATATAATGGAACTAAATGGCAGCTGGTGCTGCTCAAAACGGCCCAAACATACAGCTGAAAAACTCAATGACTGTCCAGAGATCGTGACCTGGTTACTCAAGATAATCTACAAACCTCGTTGTGAGCTGCTTCACGTAGGAACTATTTTCTGTCTGTATCACCGCGCAGATTGAAGTGTGCATCTGCTCATAATATGAATGTATTTTATTTATAGGCGCCGTTCAAGGCTCAGAACACCCAGTGTGACATGTCAGAAACAACACTGTAGAGGTTATATACTGTAGGCTAGCTACGAAGCTAACAACACAGACAAGGAGATGGTATTTTTTGGGCTTTTTGGCTTTAATCGTACAGAAAGCTGAAGACTCTAGACTGGAAATGGAGAGAGAGTGAAGGGGGAGACATGCAGCAAAGTGTGAGTGGGAATCAAACCTACGACCGACGCGGGAGGACTGTAGCCTCTTAAAATAGGGCTTGCCCTATCTGCGCCCCCTGTTGAGTTTTTAAATTGTTTTTTGTGGGGCTTTGAGGACCAAAAGCATCGCAAAATTAAATTCCATTATACAAAGGAGAAATTAGACATCTTGCACCAAAACAAACAAGATGGATAAAAAGCACAAAAGGTAAGAGGAGAAATGTGATCATTGATTTAGGGGTGAACTGTCCCTTTAAGTAACATGTCTGGCTGTAAACCTTTAGCTCACCTCTGTGTATTTGTAATCACTGTTGGTGGCCAGAAATACTTTGGCGACTTCATTCATGCGACTGAGGAGGAGAGGAAGCTTCGGCTTGGTGGCAGAAAAACAGAACAAACCACAAAGTGAGTCCAGGTTGTTGTGTAGTTGCTGTATGTGTAACAGCAGACCTGATTATTCTGGTTTACTTACATCCTTTACTACATACTTCTCCAGGTTTTCTACCGTCTTTTCTTTTAAGGACCCCTGTGTAAATAAACTCAGCAGTGAGGACAGGAGGAGACGACCTACAGCTGCCTGAGAGCAGGAAATGATCCTACCTTAAAGTGAACCCAGTCCACACCGTCTCGCACATCCTGGAACATGCTCTTGTAGGACATGAAGAGGTCGCCGTCTTTGAAGCCAGTCTCACAGCTACGGGACAGTTTAAAATCACAGTGAAGTCTGAACATGATCGTCGTCATTAAACAACCTGCTTCAGCCTGTAGTACCTGGTGTATCTGGAGCAGTTACTGAAGAAATCCACCAGGCAGGCAAACAGGTAGGTTTCTGAGGAGGAAGACATCAGAGTGACTACAGGCCTGATCATCAGCACGGATTCAACACAACAAACACACAACATTCACAGTTCAGCTTCAGTACTTATGAGGATTAAAATAAGGTGCATTAAAAACAGCAGACTCATAACATGTGGGCTGAATAACACTTATCAGACATGGATGTGAGGCGTTTGGTGTCAGATACATCGGAGCGGAGTTTCCTTGCTGTAATTAAAGCTACTGAGCTCAAAACCTTTGGTGCATTCATGTGGTGTCAGAATAATTGGAGAGATGAGTTCCCCACTAAAGCCAGAACAACAACTTTGTTAAAAGACTTGCAGATTAAAGTCAGATGCAGAAACATGAAAATGTTTGGTTTATATTATTAAATATAATGTTTTTGTGTAAATGTAATATGTTATTATGTTATGATGGTCTTTGTTGACATATAAGAAACTAGATTAGTTATTTATGAACAGTGACCCTGATAACATGTTAGGTAAAGCAATAATTCAGTGTTTTTGAAGTGAATGTACTGGTGTAGTGAGGTTTATATTAAGTTTATAATATAAACCATTAAACTTTAAACAGCCATCATCACTGTCGTTTAAACACTCGCAGCATTAAAATACAACACATCTTCTTTCTTCTTCACAACTCTGGAAATTGAACCGTCTGAGGAGCAAGTGAACGCAGCATTTATTGGACCTGAAGGGACCGATGTCATTATAGTACCAACATGTCACACCCACTGTGGAACATCAGTACAGGTAGGAGTATAATCAATGGAGAAAAATACACTTATTTCTCATTTGTATTCATTACGACTATGAATGGACGTGAACTTCACCAGGAGTATTGTTCAAATTACTTTGTTTAAATTAAAATGTTTAACAAAAGGAACTGACTTTGGATTTATAGACAGAATAAGAAATTTATATCAATGTGGGCACCAATACTTTTATTTAAGATTTATAACTAAAGATCAGAAGCCTGGTAGTAAAACCTTTAATTCCATAAAATGCTGCCTGTATGATTAAATGATTAATTAGAGTCTTAGAGGCAGCAGACCAGCTGCTGTCGGTTTGTTTCTTACCAGGCAGGTTGAACAGTGTGTTGAGGATGTGGATGCGGTCGGTGTCTCCACGTTGGATGAACTTGTTGGGGTACATCTCTCTGATTTCAGGTCTGTGGAGGGTGATTACAGACACACAACACACACATACCAGAGGTTAACAAGTGATGAAAAAGGACAAATCAGGAAAACAGATTCCTAAACATTCTCATTAGTCAAACATCTCATTAGTGAGGTTCAGCTGTGATGAGGCAGCGTCCAGTTTTATTCCTCCACTACAGTTTATTGTGATATTTTAGCAGCAAGGCTCTAGAAATGTAATGTTGGTCTGTCAGTCTGTCCACCTTTGGTCCACACTGCAAGATCTCAACACCTACTGCATGGATTACAATGAAATCTTTTATCTTCGTTCACACAACCTAAAGGATGAACTCTATTGACTTCGTTCCTTCTTGCACCACCAGCAGATGAGGAATTTGACTTAACCTATGAAATAGCTAAAACTCTACTGAATGGATCGGCACAAAATCTGCTGCAGAAAATCTAGTATATTATTCTAATTTACTCTATTGTAAAAAGGCTACCATGATATAATATTTACCATGAAATAAACGTTTTTTTGTGCCCTGTATGCAACATTATTGTATTTTCCAGTCACATTCCTGCAATACTTGTTGCATGTGTGGAAAAACCCTTCGCCCACTGCAGCACCAGTAAAAAAGAAAAGAAAAAAAAGGCACATTGCATGTTCTTTCTAGGTATGATGACTATGGTGACGGCTCACTTGGAGCGGTGGACCTCACCCCCTCAAGAAGTTAAATCCGTGCACACACACCAGGATGTTCCCATAGGCGTCCACTTTGAGCAGGTTTCCATACATGGTGTCGAACACCAGGCCTCTGAGGAGAATACAAGAGAAGGCACAACGCACAAATGAGAGTGAGAATTTGTTGCACTGGTGTTCAAGTGTGTATCAAAAACTGGAAAAAGTGAACCGGCCTGGTGGGGAAGGACGGGTCGTAGACGAAGCTGAGCAGTTCCTGTGGATAACCGATAGACACCAGCCGCTCCACGGTGAGGTCGAAGCCCAGCGACTCGTATTCAGGAGATTTATACACTGGACAGACAGGGAGACGGAGCAAAGAATACCACAGAGATAATACCTGCAGCTACTCAAACTCATCCGTCTCAAAAGTCTGATACTTTTAACGTCCTGGTCTCTTTGGAAATGAAACAGAAAATCCTTTAAAGTCTGTGATGCATTAAAATATGATGTGGAAATTCGAAAAATGACTTCTCTAAATCATTTGTTAGCTTATAAATGCAGCTCAAAAGTTTCCATAAGCATATAAGCACTGAAAATAAACAAAAAGCGGTTTGATTGACAGATTCATTAATAGCCCCATGTTGCTCTGGACCTTGTTAAACACCAACCAACCCCAACCCCCCCCTCCTATCATGACATGTGGAAATACTGCCTTGACTGGCTCTAGGTCAGGAATATCCCCCCCCACCCACACGCAGCTGGAGGTCAGCAGCAGCCTGGGTTACAGCTGGTGCTCCTGTCACCGGGCAGATGACTGTGTCCCACAACAACACAGGCTTTACACTGCAATCCTGCAGACTTTGCAGAAACATTTAAAGTGTGTAAAAAGAATTGAATTAGTTTGTGTCAATAACAGGAGAATCAAACACAGCCTGAGTTTTATTAGTAGTTAAAATAAATGACAATAATTGCATTATGGTCCTTAACTGCAACCTTGACTTAAATAAAATAAGGGATTTCCAGGAAACATATAACAACATATGAAGAGGCTGGATCTGTGATCGATCAGCTGATCGCTTACCTGCCAGAGTGTAATCCACATCAAAACCAAAACACTTGATCTTCTCCATGGCCAAACTTCGGTTCACAAACACTCTGAGAGGGAAAAATCATGTCAAGCGATCCATTACAACAGTGGACCAATCAGAATGGGGAAACTTTGTTCTGTAAATTTTACTTTTCTAAAGTTTTACAGGATCAGAGCTGCAGTTGTGTTTGAGGGAACTCCTGAAATACAGTTTAACAAACACAACAGCAACACACATGCAGTCCTACTGGTTATTTTCAGTGATCAGTGCATCTGAAATAAATCCTCTGAGCCCTGCAGACAGCCTGCTTCTGGTCATCATATGAGGACAGACACAATTCAAACACTTGTTTTAAATACTACCAGCATATGAACATGAAACCAACATCAAGACATTATTTACGCTACAAACAAACAAACAAACATTATTCTGAGGCTGTCTTTTCAGACAAGCACCACAAAATGAGTAAGTACCAATTATCAGATACTCACTGAGCTGACAGCAACACAAACACAAATACAGTCTGCTAAATGAGGAGGTGGATGAATTAACCTTCTCTAACCGTCACTCACAGCATTATAACCTTCATTACAGGCCTTCTGCATTACACTGATTTAGTTTGTGGACGTAATAAACTAGGATTTAATCAAACATCTGACTCCAGTTGACAAGGAGCGGAACTAAAGACAACTTGCATCATCATTTAATCTGCACATTATTTCCTTGATTATCTTTTTCTCACAAAATCGTCTCAGCGGAGAAGCTGGAATCAAAGACCGGAATTATTGTCTGATAAGTGGTTTAAACTATTGGTCAATTATGACAACAGTCAACCTTAACATTTTCTGTCGATCGATCTATAAATGAATTAATTGTGTCCTTTCCTTACTTGACAGAGTAAGACTTAGATCCAGTCCAGTTCTCAAACCCTATCAGACCCTATAACCACCTGACCTGGCTGGAAGAACTCAAACTCATGTACACCTTCTAGTTCCTCATCAGCTGTGCATTTTCAAATGGTGAACAACCCACTAAAAAAAAGCAAGCAGCAAATTCTCTTTGAGATTACATGAGATAAACATAAGCTGTGGCGCTGCTCAGACTGCCTTCTGGCCTCGAGGTTCTATTCAGATGGCGTGAGAGATGACATCATCAGCTTGACTGAAATGGATGAGGATTAAAGAAAAATGTGGGAAGAAGGGAAAGTAAGAGCGAAGAAATCACAATGACCACCAGCTGATGTCTCCTCAGGGGAGAAACCCACAGTCAGTGTCAGTATGGATGGATTCCATGAGAGTTGGATGGAGCATCAATTCACATCATGGACATCAAAAAAGGGGGAGGAGTCATTTAGTCAGCAGATGCGGTTCGGTTCAACAACAAAAGGATGATGTCATACCTCATTGCAGGATGGTTTTGAGCCAGATCCCTTGGAAAGCTTTGTAATAGAGAATACATGCAGTATTACCACTGAGCTCAGGGCTGCGCTCCTCCTGTGTGTCCTGTCTCACCTGTCATCTATATCATTACAGCATATTAAAGTCTCACACATACAAAAGTCAATAAAGACATGTAGGAGAACACGAGCTCCTGAGTGAAAACAAAAGGTAGATAGGATTTAGATTTAGATAGATAGATACACTACTTTATTTTATCACCCCAGCAGGACGTCACTAACTGTGTGAGAGACTGAACTCATGATGACTGGTGTTGTATAAGTAACCATTTTCTATAGAAATATTTCTAAAGAACTAATTACTGCTTAACTGATAATTATTCTGAGAACACATTTAAACACAGGTTACTTGTGTTTATAGCCTCAAACACATTGTCTCAAGGTATGCTGGGAAACTCCACCCACCTATTTCCAACACTACAGTATCTATTTATCCATTGTGCAAAACCACAGTAGTTTCAACTGTCATTAAACATTTATTTTCATTCAGTAACCCAACATTTTACAGGGCAGCTGCAGAACAATAAACAATACATGTCTGGTGTTTGATAGAAGAGCAGTCATGTAACAGACCTGAATGTGAATTAAAGGTTTTAGAAGCTGAGTAGAAAACCTGATACCCGAGTAGAGTTTTACAAAATAAAAGCACCATTTAATCAACTTTTCTCACGTAACAAAAGGAATGTTTCCCATGAAAAGTAGTGGAGGACAAGTAGAAAGTGGTATAAACAGAAAACAGGCTGTTAAAGTAAAGTAGCTCTAATCTGAGGGGCACTTAAATATAAGAGTAATATACTTAGTTACATTGTGGGATGTAACTAAGTACTGAAAAGAGCAAAAGTTCCCAGAACTTATTTTGTTTAAATGAAACAAAGTCAAGTAAACTGAGTTTAACAGTTTTCTTGATGCCAAAGAAATGCTTTTTATTAACAAGTTGATAAAAACTGAGTTAAGTCAACTCAGAATTTCTGATTAAATTCAATCTGACATTTTACACAGTATGGTTGTTCATGGGCCGGAGCTTCACTGTGCTGATTAAAGCCTGTCTCTTTTCACTAAAAATAAAAGTTCATGTTAGATTTACTCGATCCAGGCTTTCAGGGCTCTGACTGCTTTGGTCAACACAACTCAAGCAAACACACATCCATGTTTCACACTTCAGCAGTGCTTTTTACTGTAGTCTGAAAAACACACACGTACCTGTGATGAGCGTCACGTCGATATTTCTTCATGGTCACGCCGTCCATGTTGGCTGGTAGGTCAGCATAGTTCTGCAGACGGTCGCTCCACGAAGTCGTCATCTTCAACCGTTAAAACTGTTTCACACACACAAACACACAAACACACACACACACGCACACAGTCGGTACATTTTGGATTAAAGACGCTTTCTAAGAATGGTACGGTTGATAAAAAACATGGCAGTTTGCAAAAGTTGCAAAATGGAAGTGAAATTCTGGGGCCAAACATTTGCCACTTGATGTGTCAGCAGTTTAAGTCGCCTGAACAATATGTCAGTCGTCATAAACTGAGGGTAAAAGCACAGAAACAAGTCAGGGGTCAAACATGGTGACACTGACAGGATAACTTTGGAGGAAAACACAAATCGAACTTGCCACAGACACAGAATTTGACGAACAAAGTTCAAGGTTTATAAGATCTTTGACCTTACAGGATGATTAAATCTGCTGAATTTCCAGATCTTATCAATGTATTAGACCACAAATACATAATTCCAAGCAGGAAACAATTCTCTGACGTAACAACAACATGTATGTATGATAGGAATATAGGAGATAGATGTGAAGAAATGTCAGTCAGAAAACTTCACCTGACCTCAAACACGAACCTTCTCTAAGGAAGAATCGTTCCACCAAACTGTTGCAAACACTGACAGTTTAAACTGTAGGGAAAAGAAATCATGATATAGGCCTAACTTTAAAATGTGATCCACCAAAGATTTATTAAAAGAAAAACACGATTTTATGAATTGGCTTGTCTACTTCATGTAGTCTCTTTCTTCCGAAACAACCAAACAAGGAACGTAAGACTAAGATTTGATGATAGCGAACTTCCAGCCGATGTTGGCAATAGAATCTGCGGCTTAACACACGTTAGTAGATTTGTATGCAGTCTATGAATACTTGGCGTTAACGCTTCCCGCTAACAGGAGCATAAACATCGTGGCTGAGATAAAGTCAGCTACGTGTTGTAGTGTTACTTCAGATGCTAACATTAGCGACCCAAGTGACAGTCGACTGGGTTTCCATCATCTCTGCAAGCAACACAGCTGCACCGTTATTTACGTCACACACCTGCTGTGTCAATTTAGCCGGCTAACAAAACTAACTGCTTAGTCTGTTAACACGGCTTTATTAAACGTTTGAGAACAGCTCATAAATGGCGGCTATTACCAGCTCTTAATTCCAGTTTAAATATGTTTGACATTAGTGGGATAAAGCAAACACACTGTCAAAACATTGTCAACACACTACAGTAAGAAACT
The DNA here is from genome assembly GCA_037577475.1 of Chaunax sp. Z400. Taxonomy (NCBI): domain Eukaryota; kingdom Metazoa; phylum Chordata; class Actinopteri; order Lophiiformes; family Chaunacidae; genus Chaunax; species Chaunax sp. Z400. Next base: position 3,417,702 of record CM075193.1, read on the forward strand.
CACCCTGACTCAGCTTCTTCTTCTTGGTTTATGGCGCGCGGGCACTAGCGTCAATGTGAATTACCGCCACCTACACTGTTGGAGTAAGGATCATTCTTCTTCTACAGTGTTATATGGATCATTCTTCTTCTACAGTGTTATATTGATCATTCTTCTAACCTTTTGTTCAAGGTTAGCCTATGGGTTAGCCGTCTTTAGCGACATTTAGCATGCTAGCTTAGCTGATTTGAAATGAGAGTTCTATTTAGAAGCAGGTATGCTTAAAGTAAATTAGTTTATAGAGGTCTTTAAAAGTTGAAACCGAAAAATCAATATCAGTTGATTTGATATGGTCAAACTCTGCTGAACATTACTTCCAGATGAGGATATTTGTTATCTTGTTTCAGTGTCTTTCATTCAAAATAAAATGAATGTGGTTTGATAGCTATTATAGCTATTTAGCTACTTTTTTCTTTCAACATTTTCTTAATTTTCTCAGGGAATAATCAGCCATATTTAGTTAGTTAGTATCTGAGTGTGTACAAAGACATGCCCAAATAAAAATCTGGATCCACCAGATGTTTCTATAGGGGGTAGTCTGCCTTATAAATTATGGGTACAGGAGAGTTTGATTTTGGAAGAGGCTTGATTGAATAAAAATACAGTAAAATAAAAATAAAGCTGTGTTTTCTCCATAATAATAAACATTTCATATAAAATTTGAGAAAAATATAATTTTATTTCAGAATATAATAAAGAGCATATATACACAGTATAGCACCAGGACCTTAAGACCACTGTTCAATTCTGCATACGTGGAAAAGTGCTGAATCGGAGAAACATCCCTCAGTGCCTTCCTTCGGATGCACATGTTAACAGACTTACAACCAACACAGACTTGCTAAAAGTGCTTTCAGAAAAAACACATGACTGATCTATTCAGACCTTCATATGTAAATGTAGGATTCAACACAGATCAGATGTATGCAGAATTTTCTTTGGCAAACTACCAATAACACATCATATCACAATGATTAAAAGATATCACTGACATCACCTTGTCAAAGAAAGAGACTCCAGAGCTTTGATTGAGTTCACCGAAATATTCTCTATGTAAAAGCTACACATTATGGCATCAGAAAGCTCACATATCAGCAGAATGCCAGGTGGCTGAAGACTCATTTAAGGGCTAATGATCATCAGCAGCAAGAAGAAAGCTGATTATTTACCTGGAGTAGTGTACAAAGCTGCTGGTGATGAATCAATAGCATGATGCTGGAGAGTCGTGAATCAATCCTGTGATTTTATGATGGAAATTTCAGCATGATTGGAGTTTTGGAAATATTCTGCAAGTAATTAATGTTTGGTACTATAAATTTAGTGTCTCCATAGAAAAATAAAAAAAAAGTTCTTTGGCTTGTTAGGTCACACGAGTCCTGGTGTCCATAAAAAAAACAGTCTGTGCTCTGGAGGAGACAATCTGTCTGTATGAACATAAGGGCTGCACATATTAGGGGAAAAAAACAGTGTTGTGATATGAAAAACAAGGAAACTTCACCATAATGTTCAGAAAATACAAATTTCACCTGGACACTATTGCTACAGCTATAGCTAGGCGGGTAATATTATGGGCCAATTCCAGTAAAGGAGGACAGAGCAATTCATTAGCAACAGTGTTAAAGTGATGCTGGAGGGTTTTGGTTTGCACCGACTTGGCTTTGACTGAATGCAGGTCATGATACTGAGGTTTGTCATCGACAGACATGAATGAAAAGCAACATTCAGCAACTTAACACCTGTCCAACAGTTTAAGTCTCATTCACAGACTTGATTGAAAATCAAGAATGTTCAGAATGTTCCCATCAAAAAGCAGAACCATTTAGCAAAACCTCCAATCAGGAGACAACTGTCCTACAATATGCATCTTCTAATGACACCAACTCGTATGTCAGGGCTGTGGCTCTGTAATGAGCTCTACTGCACTTTGTAATTTATGTGTCATCAACTGTAAATGTTGGGTAATTATAGATTTAAAATGCATTTTCTTCACACACTGAAACCAACTCTTATCAAACAGGAAATAAGACACCAGAAAAATACTAAAGGGGAGTTTAAAAATCCAACCAATGAGAAAACTTCATGGTACAGCATTACTAAAGACTGTGTGTTTGTGACGTTCCTGAGTTTAGACGGGTGTTCAGTTATGAGCAGGTTGATTCTAGCTCATCGCTGACACATCGGCATCAGCTTGAGCCAGAACAAAGAAACGAGAGCACAAAAAGTGCCTCAGGTACGTCTGAACAGAGTCAGCTCCTGACTGCTGCAAACTGTTTTATATGATTCACTGTGAAATGTCTCAGCCCCATCCTGTCCTGCAGGTTTACACCATCGGCATTGTTACCACCTCCGCTGACGGTTCAGAGGACGACAATGATGCCAACCAGAACACCTTCGACACGTTTTGAACAGAACAATGAGGGGCGATGAAGGCGCTGCCCTGAACAGGCTGTGTAAAAGGGACAATTATGTCAACCAGAAGGCACCGACATGTTATTTACTAATTATGCCAACTTGTCCTGGTACAAATGTAGGTCACCAGCCTGACATCAGCCAACTGAAGTATCCTTATAAAAAGAGTTCATGCAATATAATCATACAGAACTTTCCTTTAGTCATATAGTTACTGAAGTATCAATACTAGAACTGAAAAACTGTAAAGGGTATAAGGTTGACAAAATGATTTCGTCTGATACATATATGGTCAGACTGCTGACAGATACTACAGTGATGCTACATTCAGGGACAGAGCAACAGCCCTTTAGTTGGAGTTTACATTTAGGACTACAACTCAGAACCGTGTTAATGTAAAAAAACAAAAACAAAACAAAACATGACTATCAGGAAACTGTTTTAAGACAGGAGAAGCTACTCGATGCTGCTTATTAGGGTAACAAAATAACCGACTACCAAGTTATATCGAACCTCCTCCAGTAAACCGATTACCTGCATTTGAACCCAGATGTAAAAATTTGTACAGTTTTGCTGGCAGCCAATCGATTTTTTCGAGCGAACACTTTTGAGACGTTATTCTGTATTACCTAAGAGACTGTAAGTCTGTGTCCACAGCTGTGTGTCCGTCTGTGTTTTCACGAATGACTGCATCGTTAACGTGGCTGAGTTCAAAGACCTGGGCGACACAGCGATCACATGGCTGTTCCATTTGCCCCGCGCCCTCTTCCTCCCGCTCTTCTTTTCCCAAAAAGCCGTGCTGATCCCACAGTTCGTGGCCATCGCCTACTTCAATTCCAGAATCCCCTGTGAAGCGCCGGTATCTGCCCGGGGTCAAGTCCTTATTGGGGTTGGTAGCACCGTGAAGGTGGCTCTGCATCACCTCTGGAGTAGGTGGAAGAGCCGCGTTGTCTTCATCATCGTCGTCGTCGTCAGGAATGGAGACAACAGAGTCGGGGCAAGGACATTCCTCAGGTAGGTCTGAGGGGGGAGGAGCTGACTGAAGAGGGGTGTAGGGAGGAGGTGGTGTGGCTGGGCGGTCAACTACCTCGTCATAGGCAGGCAGCAGGTAGGAAGGCAAGAATCCTGCAGAGTAACACAATAAAGACAAGTTTGTAAGTCTACCTGAGGGACTGGGAGAAAATGTATTGGGTTTATTTTACTTTGCGTTACGTGCCAATGTGTGTGTGTCCATGTGTGTGTGTCCGTGTGTGTGTGTCCATGTGTGTGTGTGTGTGTCCGTGTGTGTGTGTCTGTATACGAGTGTGTGTGTGTGTGTAGATGTGTGTATGTGTGTGTGTGTGTGTGTGTGTGTCCATGTGTGTCTGAGTGTGTGTGTGTGTGTCCGAGTGTGTGTGTGTGTGTGAGTGTCCATGTGTGTATGAGTGTGTGTGTCCATGTGTGTGTGTGTGTGTGTCCCTGTGAGTCCGTGTGTGTGTGTGTGTGTGTATGAGTGTGTGTGTGTGTCCGTGTGCGCTTGGCTTGTTTGGCCATGTTCCTTGTCTAATTGAAGTTTTCTTTTGTAAAACCAGATTTCTCCGTTTTCATTTATTTTCCTGCATCATGTCTTTTGTGCATCTAGGGAACATCAATGAAACTGGTTGGTATAAAATTTAAGATGGGACGTTTTGAACCGAGCTCCTCAATTATTTTAATGCTGCCATTATTTGAAGTTGATTTTTTTTTTTAATTCTTAAAGTGTCTAATTAGGAACATGAACCTCTTTTGCACTTTTGACTTAAATAAGGAGGAGGAACAGTTGTGGGGACCAAATAGGTTTTCAATGCACATTCAGGCATTTAACGTTTGTTTTCAGATATAATTGGAAAAACGAGTCTGATGTTATGTTGAATATATTGGTGGAGTTCTGCTTGTTAGCAGCTCAGTGATTGGTCGTTCAGGTATACCACACACAACCATGTACTGTACATGTTTTGAAACACGTGTGGCTGATAAGATGTCACAGATAGACCAACTACGTGTGGAATGTACGGAGGCAGCAACATGTCAAGTAGCTTCTTACTGAGATAGAGGGGTAGCTGAGAGTTGTTGTGAGCTTCTCTGTAGGCAATGAGGTTGATCTCGTTCTGCCGGCGCTGCTGCTGGAAGCGCTGCTTGGAGCGCCAGTGCTGACAAACACAGCAGCATGTCAGGATAATGATCACAGTCCACACCAACCAGAACCCTGCGGGGAGTGACACAGACAGCTTATTACATATCAGAACAAATAGTACTAAATATAAAATGTGTCAGAATCTGAGCTTCAGTTCTTCCAATGAAAATTTAACTTTTTAAACAACTTAGTTCATTTTTTTCCTCATTGACAAATCAAAACTTTGCAAAAGCATCATATTTAAAGTTTTGACACAAAGGAAAACAAGGGCTTTACCTATATAATATATGCATAATTACTTTGTTTGTTTGTTGCCCTGACTTTTACTGGGTGTTTTCTGTCAGTGCTGAAAGCGTAGTGACATCTGACACCCCCCCCCCCCCCGTTACTATTAATGCCCGTTGCTTTAAGGCACTCAGGGTCTTCTTCAATCTTAGGTCACTGACACTGGTTGGCTTTGAACACCCAGAGACACCAAGTGAACCCTTATAATAAATATATCAGGGCTCCTCTGGAAGGCTGAGTCATTAAAACTGCACATGGGTGTAAGATGACAGACAAATGGTCAAGCAAACAGCAGCACAAACGGTAAACATGCAGTCTGACACGAGGCCCAGCGACGCTCACCCAACTGGTACAACTCGCATTTCAGTCATCCTTTATTTTAAACTGTAAAAAGTGCTGGATAGAATAAAATGACAGCCGACTGACTTTGTATGAGCCAGTGCAGTTTGGTGCTGTGGATACATTTGTGTAATTGTCTGTGTAGGTCTGTAGGTAATCCTGCTTGATGTAATTTAATAAGTAGTTGATAAGATAAGAGTGAATGAGGACAAGTTTCTCATCCATGTATTTATTTTTGGGGATCTGTCACATCAACACTGCCCACCACATCTTAATTTTTAAATATTAACCACTCTTAATATATATTTGGTGAACCATTTTAGCATTTTTTTTTCAGACAACCCAGCCCTGCTCAACTGCTCCGAAGAGAGGGAAGATCACACACAGAGAAAAACAAAGATCTGGTCTGGTATCATGTTCCTCCTCTAAATGCACTGATTGCAGACAGACTTCTCGTGTTTAATGCTGACCTACATACGCTGCTCTTAAGCTTGGTTTTGATCCAAGGCCTCATCACTGACAACAAGCCTCCTCCACACATGGTTCACCTGCTGTTGTGGAAATTAAGATTGTGGGTGAAAAAAATGGTCAAAAAGCTACTTTGGCCAGTTGTGCTTTTTGGGCGTCTTAAGAGACGGGATGGGACAAGCCAGTGTGTGTGTGTATGTGTGTGTGTGAACAAGTTTAGGTGTGTGTTAGGGCCGGGCGATTGTGACTTCTAATAATCACCACAATAGTTTGAGACTTTCTCCTCGATTACTATTAATGATTATTTGCTTTTATTTACTCTGCCTGCAAAGTTTTCTGATGAGGGCTGTAATGTAAACATGCTGAACTATTAAAGGTTTGGATATTTCTGCTACAGAAAGAGTTCAAGTCTTTTATTTTTTATTTATTAATAAAGTTGTTCCTCATACTGGAAGTGTTGCTGGAGTATTTACCTCTTCAGACCATTTTTTCTCTTCTCCATGCACCATGAAAGTATGTAAAGTTGTGCCAGAAACTCTTACTCTGCTTCTACAATGACTCAGTTCAGCAGCTACTTTCTCACATGTCTTGTACATGTTTACGCAGTTTGGGGAAAATATTTTCATGCCACAGCGACTCTTTTGTCGAGGGCTTTAACAACATGTTTAAACCCACTTTGTTCCATAGCTATGGAAGCCATATCCTTATAATATGCAATGGCACCTGTTATTTTCTTCCATCTTCATGAAGAGTTTGCATATTGTGTGGCATTTATTCTGTTAATGACAGCTGCACTGCAGAAGTACTTGTCAGTCTCTTTTTTTTTTTTTTTTAACCAGGCACTCTTCCTACTCGGCAGTGTGATTATATTGCAAGTGATTAATAAATTAATAAATTGGTGCTACACTGTACATTAGGTAGTTCTTCTCCACAGTGTTTACTGTGCTTTTTGTTACGCCTCATCTTCACTGCAGCCAGTGTCCAAACGACACACACACAGCAGTCTCTGCAGGCACAAGCCCCTCTGCTTGAGACCTATTTGTCGGCTCAGAGTCTGCGTCTGTGTCATCCATGCCACTCTGCATGCACCTTAAGCAACGGACACGGATTGGACAGGGCGGAGGCATGTCAGCAAACATGGTGTTCAAGGACAGTTCATGAGTGCAGGAATTGGGAAAATATTAATCAAATTAATCAACATGAGTGAGTCAGTCTTTAGTCTCAAGTCAGTTAGAGGTTCTAAATGTTGATTTTCAATCATTTTCAATTAATTGCCCAGCCATTGTGTGTGTCCTTCTTTCATAACAGTTACACTGTCAATTTGTAGGAAACACTGGAGGAGGAGGAGGAGGAGGAGGGGAACTCACACCACAGTTCATAGTAGTAGCTGCAGCACTGTCTCTCTCCACAGCAGTGACCCCACTCACAGATGTAGGTCTGGTTGTTTACTCCCTGGCACACCAGCTTGCCCTGTAAATACACCGACACGCCAATCTGTTACACACACTGAATTCAGGAAGCAACTGAAATGACTATACCATTCTAAAAATAAATCTATTTAAAAGTATTAAACTTGCAAAATAGTCAAATTTTCTTCTAAATATTATCAGACACTGCTTAGGTGCTTATTTTGTAATGTGCTTTTTGGATCAATCAGCATTTGAAGTTAAGTTTTGCCGTTTTAGGAAGATGAAATTACAAAAACAAGCTTTCCTCTGATATACGCACAAATTATGACGTTTTAAAGGTGTTGAAAGCCCAAAATACAATTTATCGATTCAACATGGAGTCCTGCAGTCTCCTGCTTCAACCACTTCCTGATTAGCTCAAGAGTTAACGATTCATTTTCTGTGGATCAACTACTGTTATTTGATTAATGGACAAACGGTTTCAGCTGTAACATTAATACTGTATCTTTAAAAAAAAAATCTTTCGCTTCTCTTGCTAAAGAAAACAAACTTGTGGAGTGGCCTAAAAACTCGCTGGATCCAAGTGAACAGAGCCTCTGGAATCAGACATCATTTGCCCAAATAAACGGTGCCATGTGGCAAGTTTTAACATGGATATAATATAAATATAAAATGATTATACTTACTTATTCGGGAATTCAGTTAGGATAACAACAAATCTTCGGTATCATTTGGTGTTCAACATAAATCAAAATCTGTCCCAAGTTAGCCTGGTCTAGCTTGCTATTTTAAGAGCGGTGCTAACTTTAAATAGTGTCTGGGACTTCTACAGTGAATGCGAAAACCGAACTTACATAAATGTTACCAGGAAAAAACTCTTTAAAAATTTAACAAACAAAATGAAACCAAAACCAAAGTATGAAGATTGATCGACGAGTTAAAGCTGGGCTAGTGTTTCAGCTAACAGGCTAGCTATGTTAGGGTATTTAGTTAATTACCTAACTAGCTAACACACTGTCGGGTAGGCTAACGTTAGCTGTTAATGTTACCTCCGCGACTGTGTCCGCCGTCGCTGCATTTTCTTGTACACCGCTGCTCGTCAGTGACCCCATTGCCAAATATATTTAAAACTAATGTTTCTTCACCGCTGAACTACTAAGTAACAGTCACATTGTTAACATAGCTAAAGTAGCTAGCCACAACAAAGTTACTCCAGGTAAACTTCAACAATTGTTCCCTCAGATCGCTCCTTGCGCCTGTGATTGGTCCATTTATGAACGTAGTCGTGGATTTTGGACAGTGATTGGCTCTTTCTGCTATCACTCTAATGTGGTGCTTCCTTGACGAAGGCATCAGCTGTCATCAGACAGGCGGGGTTAATTCCAGTTCAGTGTTAGACATGAAAAAATGAGCGGAGAGATCGCGTATGAAGTGTGATTAAAACAGTCATGGGGAGTATTTCTTCTGTAGGAACCAGTATCCTGAGTACCTGGGACAAAACAAATAAAGTCCTTATTGAGATATTATGTATGTATGTATGTATACATGCATTTATTGGGTAAACAGACTCTTTAATTAATTCCCTCTGCCACCAACAGTCAGAGGAGGTTGTGTGATGGCCCAAGTTTGTTTGTCTTTTTGTTTGTTTGTGTGCAAGATATCATGGAAACAGATTTTGCTGAAATCTTGTGTAGGGGTGGATCTTAGGCCAAGGATGAGTTGATTTTTAATTTTAGTTGATCTGGGTATGAATGTGGACACTTCACTTCTTCAACATTAAAAGATAGGGCTTTATTTAGAACATTTTCCAATAATATCCAAACAAACAAACAAAGAACAAACAAACAAATACATTGATAAATTAAAAATATATAAAATATATACAGTACCAGTCAATAGTTTGGACACAGTTACCCATCCACTTGAATGGGAAACTGTGTCCAAATCTTTGACTGGTAGTGTATATATATTAATATAAACAGTTGTGACCAGGCATGGACAACTCACGATGCTCCACCTCTGATTGGATCCAGATCCTGATCATAATTCGTATTATAATCCAAATCTGGGAGATTAAAATACATATTTGGAGGGTGTCCGTATGTGTTGGGTCAGAGTACTGTAATGTAGAGACATGACACTGCCACCAATATGGAGCAGATTCAGAGTCACTGAATTGGATTTCATGTATGCAGTAAGAAGTTAGATGAGTTTAGATCTGAATTCCCCATTATGGAAAGTAATACATTTTGTTAATTAAAAAACTGATGATAAACATATGATTCCAAATGCTAGGAGTAGTTTTCCAGGCTCAAAGAATCAGGTGGTGTTACTTAATTTGGCATAAGGCATATCCGATTGAAGCGACATCATTATGACATCACCATAGTGCCTGCTATGCCCTGCAGGGTGCAAAGGTTAAACAATTGATGATCTCCTCACTGCGTACACAAAATTGAATGCACAAATTGTGCAAATGCTTCATTCACATACTTTATAACCTCCTCATTTTCATAGTGAGGATGAGTATCATGAGGTTCTGGTCCACTTTATTATTTATGTTTTTCATGGGGCAGGGACACAGTGCTAATCACCATGGAGATATATGTATAATGTATAATACTAAAAGGAGCTTGATGATGTGTGAGTCCTCACTGTGGATTCTGTCAGTTGTGTGTTGGATCTGAAGTTGTGCAAGGTTGTCTGGAGCTGCCCACAGTTCAAGCCTTTCAGCAAAAACCTGTTATTCAAGAGGATTATGACAAATCATTTTTTACCTTGTCATAGACTCCAACCTATGCAGGGCGGGGCTGGATTAACCAATCACAGTTTTCTCACTTTGTGTGCACTGTGCATGTATTAATAAGTAATTTGTGATTAGTTTGTGGATTAATCTTTGCACAGTGTAAACACATTCTAAGGACTCCTCTTCAAAATCTGTCCTCAAGATTATGTCATATTTTAGGCCGCTATGATTTCAGTTGGTTTTGTGCTTTGTTTTGAAAATAAATTAATAAAAATAAAACGATTTAGAATTTCTTTGTAAACAAACTATGATGAATCTGATGAAGGCCACAAGCTGACTGGTCTGTAGTGTTGATCCTCCGTATGTCGGGCAGTTTAACAGTGATATGGACTCAGTCTGCCAAACCTCAAAGCTGCACTCTCTGTTTTCTTCCATCTCTCTGGTTCTCCTGCTCTCAGGGTCGACCCTTTGAAACCTTCAGCCCAGTTTGAGAGAACAAAAGCAAACAAATCACATTGTCCTTTCAGGAATTTTGGCTTGTTCGCTGCCTTTCATGACCTCTTCTTTAGGCACCTCTCTGCCTTTCTTCATTCAGGGTCCCCAAGAAAGTCAATGGTTCCTTACATCCCGGTTTGACAAGTCAGGAGGATACACGCTAATCCCCTTAATCTGGCCTTTCTCCCGCGCGCAGCCACAGGGAAGAGAGGGACCACAGAGAGTAATCCTGTCGGAGAAACAATAGGATTAAGGGCCCAACCCGTGAGTGACAATCAGGTATCCTCTGACTGATCTGCAAAGCAGGAGCCCCGGCCACTCTCTCTTCAATGTGACTTTATTTTTGTTTGGCGGGCCCGAGAGGGATGGGGGTGAGGTAGGGGAGGGATGGGGGAGTTGTGACGGGAGGAAGGACATTTCTTTGAGGGGCTGCTGGAGGTCTGACAGGCCTGTGGTCCCCTAAGCACCAGGGACCCAGGAATGACTGACAGGTGAGGGGTAAAGGACTGGGAGGGTTTGGTGTGGGTGGCTGGGAAGTTTGGGACGGCCATGGCAGCGACAGAGTGACCCTTTATGAAATGAAAAAGTCATTTGATCCACTGTAAAACGTTATAATCAGGCCCCATCTTGCATGTTAAAGAAAGTGAATAAAAAATTCCTGGATAAAAAGTCAATTTGGATTTTGACACGAGAGGAAGTCAAGCACATATTTTAATTCTTTGTCCATTTTACTCTGATCTTTGTCACCTGTTGTTTTTAATTGTATCACATTTTGAACCAGCTTTATTATCAATGCAGCCTCATCATCAATTTATTTATTGGATGTACAATGACCGGTTCTTAAATCTGTCACTTTTCAAAATGTTCAAACTTCTTTATCTTTATCTATTTTATTATTTTTTATTATTATTTATCATCATTTTATTTTATGTCTCATAAGCCTTAAGAGACTGGATTTTGCTTTTATCTGTGATATTTTACTCTTGAGTGTTTAAGGAAAGTGTGACACCTTAATAAAATAGTTTTCATCTACAGTATAGTGTTCAAATACGTAACATAGTTTCACAAACACAAAGAATATTTTAGTTGTGAAAATGTGCATTTCATTTTCTTTCAAACATATATTATACTAGATTAGGATTCAATCATCTTAAATGTTGGGGGGGTGAATAATAAATACCACAATGAAAAAAACTGTAAGTGGAAAAAATGGTTTGTGTGAAAATGAAACAACCAGAGCACAAATAAAAGCAATAAATACTCTAAGGGTTATTGAGTGTATTCATGTCGATCTCCTCTGATATGAACTTCACCTGATGAACACCAGATGGCCCCATTGGTGCAAATATGTCTCCAGCAGGACTCTCATAGAGAGTCTATGGCCAAAGCAAACCTCCTCAGGTCAGAGAGAAGACAGACCTCTCACTGCACCAACACCTTGAACACAATCACCTACCCAGAAACCACACAAACCTCAAGCAGTGAGGTGCTTCAGACACCAGATCCCTGTCTCTGCACCACCTCAGCCAGGATCCAGGCCTAAGAGCTGAAGGAAACAAGCCTCACATCCAGTGAAAGGAGAAGCTGTCCACTCCATTCAGCTCCAGTGAACTTGGCCAAAGAAAACAGCGGTGGATTCTTCACGTCTGCTCGTGTTACGCCGATGGTCTCGTTAAGTGCTGGAGGTAAATTACAGGTTAGCCATTGTGTGAAAGGGAATGAGTCACAGGATGGTGGATTTCCATGTGTGACAGGTGCCTGCAGTGGCTTCTCTGTTTGTTTAGGGCTGTAGCAGCCCTCTGAGATGATACTGTGGAAATTCCCACTAAAACACCCCCAGGGGGGAAAGTTATCCAAGTGTTGACCAAAGAAGGGTCGGAGGACTCTGAGGGTCTCCTGAATGCTTTTATATGTTTTAATCTGGCCAGAAGAGAGAGGAGAATATCTTCTCCTCACTGGTTAAAGTGAGTGAAGCACAGAGACACATGAGCCGGTGATGTCTGGGTCCAGAGTGAGCCTGAAATGTTAGCAACACTTTCTAGGAATGAAGAATTACATTTCCTGGGAGCCGCTGAAAAGAACCACAGCGTTGTCATAAAAAGGATTTGTGTAATGGTGTGCTCACAATCAACATAATGCAATTATGCATAATGCATTTTTTCGTACGGCGTGAGACAAAGTCAGTTCAAAGCCATGAGCCATCTGTGTGTTTGTGTTACTGGTGTGAGTGAAGTAAACTCAAATGATCCATGTTGATGGGTAAATGTGGGTAAAGTGAGGTTCGGTGTGAAAGCACCGTAACATCAGGGTTGTGCTGTTTCCTCTCTGTAATCTACCAGATGGTGGGATGATGTACATTTTAAATGTTTTAAGAATATTCATATTAGACCTTTCATCACAGACCTGCAAATAACGAAGACCTTTTTACCTCCACCAAGGAGGTTATATGTTCTTTCACTCTTGTCCTTGTTTATTTGGATGGTTTGTTTACACAAGAACTACGAGGTGTTTTTTTCCATAAAATTTGGTAGAATGAAGGTTCAGCTGCCAGGAAAGAACCCATTAAACTTTGATGTGGATCTGGATGAAGGAATGGATCCAGGAATGTTTTTCCCGCTTTCTGGTGTTTTTCAACATTTTACTTAATTCTGCAAAAACTAGAGAACCACAAAGCTCTGTGCAGGAGTGGGACATGGGCCAGGCAGGAGTACCAGTGTTGTTACAAAATACAACTGTTAACCTGACCTTAACCAGGCTGTAGTTGCCATTCACTTCTATGGTTGTTTGTATGGAGGGGTGTTAAGGTTGAATAGAGCAAAATGTCACCAATGGAAACAGCTGCAGTCACTTCGATTCATTTGTGCTTGTAAAAACTGCAGTATAAAAATATGTGTTTCTTATTTAAGGCTAAAATGAGGATGTTCCAGCGAACATACAATAATCAACAAAGTGTTTGGTAAAGAGAAACTGAAGAGAAACTCAAGCAGATGCACCACAAGTCTTGTAAAACAAAGATTTGCTTGAAGTGTTTCGCCGTTTTTTTCACAGGGCTGATGCTCGACAGCAGCTTTGTGCCTCATGATGTAGCACCTTCTGAAATGGATGATGTCACCCCAGACATGGGTATCAGGGATGAGAGGGAAAAGCAGGAGCCTTTCTTCCTCCTGCAGCTGTTGTAAGCTCCCAAACCCTGAGTGACACTACAGAGGAGGAAAGACGTGCACAGACAAGAAAACACGTCGCTCCCTACCAGACCCATTTATCCAAAGGCTGATGTTGGACCCAAACATCTGTCATCAGCCCGTCGCTGTCACCCACCTCTACAGTGTAACTGAACATACCTGAAGTTTCCTACAGACAACTAATAAACAAATGATTTGATTACCTCTCTGCCAAATGTTGGCAGAAACTTTAGTGTCTCACATAAAGGCTGGTTGAAGTTTCTCCACTACAGCACAGACATAATGATGTGAATTCAGTCCTTATGGACTGTGTGTTTTAGTGGAGACCCCCCCCTATGATTAATTCAACTGTCAGGAGTCCCAAGGGGTCACATCTCCTGCATGGGTGTGCAATGTCTGTACGCACCCTGGCCAGTCCTCTTAAGTGGCCCCCGGTATATTAGCTAATGGATGGTATATGATCTAATATATGCCATTAATGGGCAGCAGGGAAGGTCACTCACTGTGGACACCAAGGGACTCAAACTCACACTCTACTGTGCGATTAAGAAACTAGAACCCTTACCCAGCCAGCCAACCAACCAACCAACCAACCAGCCAGCCAACCAACCAACCAACCAACCAACCAGCCAGCCAACCAACCAACCAACCAACCAACCAACAAAACAGCCAACCAACCAACAAACCAACCAGCCAACCAACCAACAAACCAACCAACCAACCAACCAGCCAGAACCTCGGGGTCTCGTCCCACTTGGACGTGCCCGGAAAACCTCCAAAGGGAGGCACCCTGGAGGCATCCTAATCAGATGGCCCGAAACCACCTCAACTGAGCTCCTCACCCTTTCTGTAAGGCTGAGCCCAGCTACCCTACGAAGGAAACTCATTTCGGCCACAATCTTATTCTTTCAGTCACTACAAATCTGAGGTTCTCTGCTGGAAATCAGTGGATTGCTCCCTCCGGGTTGGGGGTGAGTTGTTGCCTCAAGTGTGGGAGTTTAAGTATCCAGAGCTCAGGTTAGATAGAAATGATAGAGATGCAGTAACTTTAAATGATAGTTCCAGGGCTTTGATTGTGGATAAGGCTAGATTAAATGAAGGGGACTGGTGGGCTTCGGTGGAGGTCTGCGCTCTAAAGAGTCATTCTAATTTTCATGATGCCATTTTGATCTGTTTTACGGTAAAGAACTTTATAACATTGTCTTTTAAAAATAAATTAAGTTATTATTAACAATATTACTGTTATCACAGGAACTGCTGCTGTTTCAACTCAATAGACATAATGTGCAGTTTGGAGGAGATGGATTCTTCTCCTCTTTCCACGGATTCGTATAACTGACCACACACAGACACACACACACACACACAGACACACAGACACACACACACACACACACACACACACACACAGACACACACACACACACACACACACACACACACACACACACACATACACACACACACACACACAGACACACACACACACAGACACACACACACACACACACACACACACACACACACACACACACACACACACACACACACACACACACATACACACACACACACAGACACACACACACACACACACTCTACTGGGACATGAACTCCAGCTGTGAGTGGAACACCAGGTGCAGTGTATGTGTGGTTTGATCATCCACATGTGATCATGGAGATTTGATTTCTGTCCATCAAATGGATCCTCACATTGTACGGAGTGGATTTGGGGGGGGGGTGGGTCAAACGCTCCAATCCCTTCTGATGTGTGATCTCAGGTGCAAGGGTCAAATGTATGTAAACCTAAACAGTGTGTTTCCACAGTGATAAGATGGGTTTGTCAAGAGGCTAATGTGCCTTAATCCCCTCAAAGGCTTCGACTGGGTCCAGGCAGCCTCTCCAGAGTGTCGGGGAGGAAAGGCCTGTGTTTTCCTCTCTGGGGCTTATTCTCCAGCTCTACAGACAGTGCGCTCATGAGTTTTATGTGTTGAGCGTTTGTGCTCACGGTGCCTGAAGCCAGTGGATTAGCCGTTTACTGGCAGGCTCCAGCATGCTTCTCATGTCCAACCGACGACTTCTTTTAGGCTCACTTTCAGGGTTTTGGTTTATCTTCTCTGTATGTGCCATTCAAAATCACACTGCATCAAAAAACAGTTTTTAAAGCCAATGAATTAATGGTGGGTTCATTTGGTTTAAGTAAAATCTTGTCACATTCATGTTGATGTCCAGTCAGATGATGTAGACGTTCCTGTGTGTGTGACACTGACGGATGATGCAAAATGTATTATTTCAGCACCAGCTTTGTTTTAGCTCTGGGAAGCCAGAGAAGGCGCTGCAATGACTTTCACTGCAAACTAGCAACTGTATGTTTCCAAAACTAAAAATGGTAAAATATAAAATCTGAGCACAGAGGAAGCATTTTAAAGTGTTTTAGCTGACTCAGAGTACATGACTGAGGAGATGCAGTGAAGGAAGTACAGTACAAGAGGACATGGGGACCAAGCAAGACAATTTAATTTCTTCTTCATCTCCTCCTACCATCTGAGGCTCTGAGAACCAGTGGAAGAAGAACCACTTTATTTTTTTTAATGGAAATGTCGCCACAACCACTGGAAAACTGGAATGTGTGTGAGCATTTTACTGACATGGCTGGTAATGAAACACGATCAAGGATGGATCAATACCGGTTATCAATGACCCAAACTAAAACATAGCAGCTTTGACCAGTCTTCATAGAGTAATACATGACAGGATTGACCCTTTAAACACATTAGTTGACATTTAGAAATGTTAATTTCTTCAAAAAACCTAAAGTAGAGCAACAAATGAATCGATTTAAAACATGAAACCATTTATTTTGAAAATAGACACCTTTATTCAACAGATAAAAACAGTGTTTGTGTGTCCATCATCTGACATGGACGGGGTTCAGGCTAAAGTCCAGTGAGTACAGGCCGGTGGCCAGGGCTGCATACAGGTGAGAGCTGCTGAACCTCAGGCAGTACACCGGGCTGCTCAGCTGGTCTGATCTCAGCTGGAAGAACTGGAAATGAAAGAATCACATTTTGAGATGGGGGTGAGTAGATGATGACTGAATGTTAATCTCTGGGTGAAATGTTCCTTCATTGTTTGACGTGTTTTAAACCTGTGTTTAAAGCATGCAGGCTGCTGTATCTAATTCCCACTTCATCCTGAGGATATAGTGTAACACACCTGCAGGCATTTAGTCTGCCGTTTGTCCCACAGTCGTACGACGCCGTAGTACGAGGAGCCGCTGGCTATCATGTGATTTCCGTCTGTCTGGATACAGTACAGAGTGCAATCATGAGGCTCCTCCCACTCCATCACACACTTCCTGTTAGGACGGATGGGAGAGTTAAGATGAACAGAATAATTAGGATTTGGCCTGTTTGTTTTTTTAGCAGAAACTACTGGACAGATTTCCATGAAACGAGATGGAAGGAATTTTTTTTTCACTTTCTTTAACATAGAGTTTTTCATCATTTTCCCAAATAACAACAAAACTCCTTAATTGGCTGTACTTTCTCCTTCTCGTTTTTTTATTTCTGTAGCAGAAATCTTATAATGTTTGACACCTCAGTGTTTTAACTTGGAAATATACAGAAGAGATGAGCAGAAGTCAGACACAAATGGACGTCTTGAAGATGCTGGAAGAATCTTCTCAGTTGTACTAAAGGTAGTTCTGTGTCAGGGTTTTTCTGTTTTTCTGTCTTCTTTTTTATGCAAAAGCAAAGGAAGATATTTTTCATGTTGTTTGAACGGGTGAATGAGCAAAGAACATATAAATGTACTGTAAGGCATACTTTTTAAATTTTTCTACCATCCAGAACTTAACCTTAAAACAGAGAAACATTTGATTTTCAGCTGTGGTTTCATATGAAACAGTGACTTTATTAGTTATTATTTCATGTCTGTGTCCATATCAGATGAATACTGAAGGAATTCTGGCACTTTACTAAATGTTATATTATTTGTTTTAATTGCCAGTGACAGCAGAAACAGGTAACATGAGTAGAGAAGCTGCCAGGATTTCTAATTTGTGCCAAAGTCATCTTGGCCGGGCCGTTTAATTGCAGACGTTAACACTGTTTTCCTTCCTATGACTGTTTCCAAGTAGTCCTGTTAAAACAGAAATGACTGACATCATTGTGTGGAAGGCTGGAAGTGTGTCTGATTGATTGTAACACTTCTTACATCTTATTAGACTCTTAAAAGACTTTCAGTGCAGAGATATCTGACTGTTAAAATCGTGTGAAAATGAAACATAGTATCCTAATATAAATATTTTACTGAATCCGAGGGACTTAAATGTTAATTTTAAGTCATCATATTTAATATCTCATATGAGCACTGTCTCCTTTCTTCTATAAGCAGAACCTACACAGGTGAGTTCACAGTTACATAGTAGTTACATGTTCATAAGTATAAGTTGACTGATTATAATACATTATTAATACCCACACACACTAATAATGATACGTAACCAGTTGTGTTGCTTTTAAATGCATTAAATTACCAATAACAATGAAACGTTATGATGAATCAGCACAAATATGTGCTTTATTTTATATAATGCATATAATGCATGGACTATTATAGCATACTATAAGTCCTTTTATTTCACATTCATGTATGTATTATATATCAGTCTACCTCTTGTTTATAAATAGTCAGGAGAATCCATAAGAGACTAGAACTTATAATTCATTATAAGGAGTGTAGTTATAATAGTCTTAATAGAAAGTGTGGTCAAACTATAATAATACAGGTGTGATTATATCTCTGTGTGTGTGTGTGTGTGTGTGTGTGTCTGCAGCAGAGAAAGCCAGTGGTGGCTGTGGTTAGGAGAAGGGATAATATTTTTGGGATAAGTAGTTTCTGCCGATAGATATCGATCCTCCATTAGTGCAGCCTCATCAATAAGTGATGGGGAGACAGAGGGGAAGCAGGGATGTCTGGAGGTCCCTCTCTGTTTCCAGCCTCTATGGGGGAGGTCACCTACTGTCACTGCATAGTGAAAGTGAAAAACACAAACGGTGCAGCTACTAAGGTCACATACAGTTTACAGACACATTTAAATCATACCTGCAGCAGAACTGGAAAACTTTCTGAATGAAAATGTTTCTTTATTTGGTCATTGCATCAAACATAATGAATAGTTTTAATGAGAAGAAACTGTATAAGGCAGCAGAAGCACCTCACAGGAACTGATCTAACAGACCAGTGGCGTAATGGATCACACTGTGGGTTCAAATCCTGCTTTGGACATAGGTAGGTTAGGGTGTAGGATTAAATGTTAATGGGAGCAGTTGAGCAGCTAACCCCAAATTGATAGATTAACCTGAAAGGTAGTTTTTTTTTTTTTTTACATAATAAGTCTGTTATTCCACTGTTTAATGAACATTTATCAACAATTACAAACTGCAATTTAATTAATTTTGACAGTAAAATCGGTTCTGTATTTTTACAGTTTATTACATCTAATTTGATGGGATGGTTATTTACTGTCAAGGTATCAGAGAGCTGATAAATCATTATAATTAATTATTCAGCATAATCTTATTAGTATAATATAATACTTACTGGATACTAATGAGCCTCATTCCAATGTACAAAATCATCTTAAGCCATTTCTCTTCTTCACTGAGCTTCACTGTTACACCTTTAATAATAATATAACATTAAACCTAATATTCATCACCAAACACCCATTAGGTTTGATCAGTTAGGGTTATGCTTGATAAATACCATAAGACAATAAACTAACCCTTTCATATATTGGTTTTATCAGTGAGTACAACTAATTTATTCAAATATATGTATAATGTATAAATAGAGAAATTCTACAAATATTAACTTTATCACAGCATAATAGAATATGCTGATATCACAATATAAAAAATAACTTATATTGTTATTTTAGGATTTTATGTTAAACAGATCCTTCATTAAATCTTTAATGCACAGAATCTCTTTGGTGAGTGAGCCCCAACTTCCAGACAACCTAAATCTCCTGAATGACCCTGTGAGCCTTGACCATATGAATTATTGATATCTAAAGAGGGACCCCCCTCTGCCAACCGTCACCTCAACCCACCCCCCCCAAAGTCCCCAGAGCGATCTGCCAATCAGATCTGATTTGTCTTACTTGACTGATCTCCCAGAAATAACCCCCAAATAAAACGCTGCCCTTTCCAAGCATGTTAGGGACCCTGCTGGTGTGTCCTGATGGAGTGGCTGCATTATTATGGACACGACACTGGGCTGAAGGTTAGATGAAACAGTAGAATGATTTTTACATCATGATCTGATGTTAATTCTGATGAGAAGACATAAGGACTGGAACCGAGGTTTTTATGACAGCAGGACAATACAGGTTCCAACATGTTTTAAACAGTAGAAACTAACATTTCTACTACAAGTATTTAGTGATTATATTTCAAATGAAACCTGAAGTTCTTTTAAAATTAAATCAAATTAATTTTTCAAATTAAATCACTGTAAGAAGTGGAGTGGTGCTAGATAGGAGGCATACCTCCAGCAATCTTACATCTCTTTAGCTTGCCTTGCCTGGATCTGCCCCTTTATTTGGATTGCCACCAAAATTTAATAGTTTCTTTACTGACCCATAATCCATCTCTCCTCCAGGTTTCATGGAAATCTGTCCAGTAGTTTTTGTGTAATCCTACTGATAAACAAGCAAAAAAAAAAAAAAAACGAACCACAAACCTCCACCAAGGGTCTCGTCTCATCACAACTTACATTCCAATTTGTATTGTATGTAACACATTTATTCAGATTCTTTCTCCATGAGAACATACACCTACAGCTCTGATCCGTCCATATGTTTTGGCACAGGGAAAACAGCTGTTCCACAAGAGTCAGCATTTCCTGTTCTTTACTCACCTGTTCCCAACCACGATAAAAGGTTCATTTAAATTTGTCAGTAGCTTTTTTTGTTAAATGGCTGCCCTCAGGGTTCTCGCAATCTTAAAGAAAGTGAGCCACGCCTTTATCCAGAACTACACCAAAATTCAATGGTTCCATCTTTGGCACAATGGCCACTCGTCCTCCTGGGTTCATGGTAATCCGTCAAGTAGTTAAAAAAAGCCCCATCTTACAATTTTCAAACAAGTGGAAAAAGCTTTTGAATCCACCTCGTCATCTGGATCTCTCTACTCTAAAATGTGAAGGTTTCCCCCTTCATCCCCAACCCCTCCACCAAGTTTCATCAAAATCCATCTGGTTATGCGTAATAGATGGAAATGGTGAAAAAAGCAGTGTTCCACTCCAAACTTTAATGGATTCTTCTCTGTCTTATGCCCAGAGGTTAAAGTGGGCCAGAAATATTGGAAATGGCGCTCCAGCTACAGAGGCTACCTGGTAGAGAACTGACTGTTGGACATACCGTGGACTGAGCCGGAGGTCCCACAGTCGAATGAAGGTATCATAGCCACATGTGAGGAGCTGGAACGGAGACTCAAACACGATGTCCAACACGCCGGCCCCACGACGAAACTCTGAGCCCAGACTGCTGAGGCACGCCGACCTGGGAGAGGAGAGGGATGGAGGACCATGACAACAGAGGAGAAACATCGTCATCTGACTGTGAATGAATAAAATGTGAGTAAAGTATTCATTATTCATTTGTTTTCAGTGGACGGATCTTTTATTTTGTAATGTGCTGTATTTCAAAGAAAGAAAGCAGTTGTTTAGCAGCCTTTGTGGGATTGGAATTAGGATTGATGTAACCTATCAATGAGCCTGGGGGCTTTCAGGATATTTCCCTCAAACTCTTTAACCTAAAACTGAACAAAATGATTTAATTGATGAGGCTATGTGGGTGATGGACTTCAAAAAGAGGAAGGCAAAATGTCATGGTGCCCTTTCTGAGCTCCTTTGGGTTGAACGATGTCCTTAACCTTTATCTATTTACCCCGTGAAGCTGAATCTCTTCTAACCCTGAGGTTTTCCATCAGATAACCAAGGATCTGGATCAACATGGATCAACTCTGGCAGAGCTTAAAACTCACTGAAAACCTGCTTGACTTCCATCTAGACATCCTTCCAGTGTTGTGGTAAATCAAACCAATAGGATGCTACCGTTGGACTACGGTAGTCCTTACCCCTTGTGTAATGTAGAAACCCACGTTATGCTATTGCCTGACTTAAAATGACTAATTTATGCACATTTTAACAACTGTGTCTGCAATAATTAGATTTCTAGAAAATCAAATGAGAAACCGTTGAAATCGTGGTGACTGGTTTTGGTTTAATCCTATTAATCAAATATTTAACACATCAAGAAACTTTATTACACTGATAAACTTTACATAGTGTACTGACAAACAGTCTGAACAGCTGATCTGGTATCAGTGCATGCTTCTTCCTATTAAGGCAAAGCCTATCCCACCATATACTGGGTGAAAGCCTGGGCACCTCTAAGAAGAGCATCATTTTATTATCATGGTACTATCATTTTATTATCATCGTAATATCATTTTATTATCATCGTAATATCATTTTATTATCATCATAATATCATTTCATTATCATGGTACTATCATTTCATTATCATGGTACTATCATTTCATTATCATGGTACTATCATTTTATTATCATCGTAATATCATTTCATTATCATGGTACTATCATTTCATTATCATGGTACTATCATTGCTGTTATGTTGAGTGTCTTTATTACATTTTCCATCTTCAATGAAAATGTGGTTGGTTGGATTATTATCTGTCCCTGATGAGTGAACACAGATCTGACTGTGGGACTGGAGGTTGTGTCACATAGGTTGTGTGTACGTATGTTGAAGTGATAAATAAAGTGTGTGTGTGTGTTGATGCGGTGTGACCTGTGTGTGTCTGCATGCAGCAGTATGCTCTTGTGATCACAGCGCTGTCCCGCTTGCTTCTCGCCTCTTGATTATTGGAGAATAACTTGCACTCAGCAGGGCGGATTATTGCAGAATAACTGTCTCTTTGTTGCCATTTAATACCCTCCATGACCGTGACTGTGTGCAACTCTCGCACGTTTGATACCTGCCCCGTAGCAACCATTTAAAGGGGGCCGCTGGCCTTGGCGACCGAGCAGCCCTGCGCTTCACTCGTGCCCCCCCGCCTCGCCCTGGAGCTCAATCCGCAGGCTTGAGGCTGGTAATCTCCTAGCCTTTCCCCAGGGGGCCTTCTTATTGGACCAGGGCTTTCCCTACAGGTTGCCTTATTGGGTGAGAGCTTTCTCATTGCCAGGGTCTCATGACTAAGCCCAGGCCAATGGGGAGTCTGTGATGAGGCTGAGTTTGTGTCTGTGTGGGGTAGTGACCCCTCATTTTCCCCTTAGCACTAAAACCAAGGAGCTTAGCACATGCCACACAAAAAGAAACTCATTCAAGCCAAAGGGATACGAGCCTGTTCATTCATAACTAAATAATAATGTCTCCATCACAGCACCCCCGCTCTGACGGAGAAGAGTTCATCAATTCATAACCCTTCCCTCCGAGATGATGCTCTGAAAAACAAACCCAAATGTCAGAGCAAAATAAAAACGGGGTTTCCATAAAATGGACTTGACATCTGTGCATGGATCTTAAAGTCAGTAATAGCAGCGTGCGGTGAGCTGGTGCACAGTGCAAAACAGCAGGGATTCTAAAATTGGTAGGTCACTGGCTTTTATGGGCGGCGTGTGATTACAGGATGGAGGCATAAGCATATAATCTGTCAGAATGACTGTATCTGTTAGCGAGCAGCGGCACAGCGTTCTGATCTGACCATCCTTCCTATCGCTCGTCTGTCCATAACGCTGAATACCTGAGTCTGTCTGACTGTCACATGGCAAGCTCTAAAGCACAGCTGATTGGCTGAGTCATAACCATCACACACAGTCTGTCCTCAAAGGGTTAGAGGTGTAAAAATCACAGGCTGGTTTGTGCCACTGTTAAAGTCATTAACCAGAAATCAGTGGGAATGTAGTGATGAGTATAAAACATTTATGGCATCTATTTTGAAAGATGCATCACTATATGATAATATATTATTTTGTTAAACTGTGGGTCCTATGTGCAAATGAACTTTGGTAAATTTCTCTCTATTTTCCGTCCCTCGTCTCGTTTGTTCTCCAAATAAAACAAAAGTCATAATCTGGATGACTTTTTCCAAGAAGTCTCAAAAAGGAGAGGCTCGTCTTCCTTTTCATCAATCATTCCAGTACAAAAAATACTGTCACAATGACAAGGAAATGCTGCTTCATCATGCATATAATTAATATATATAACATATGGTTTCACCTTCTGACTGCCAATTACAGACTCCGCCACCTGCTGGTGTGGAGTTATTCCGGCTGTCGGCTGCAGCTATTCCACTGGTCCTCATCTTTATAATGGACCATAAAAACTAACTACACAAAATGATGTCACCAACTAAGAAACTGAAAAAGGTCTGATTTATCGGAGAGATAAAATGTTAAATGATATAATAGAAAGGAATTGTGTGACTTATTTAATTTGTATGGACATTTTAATAGAATCCAGGCTTTTACAACCACAGCCCTAATGAGAAAAAATCCTTTAAGCTCAATACAAAAATCGTCATTAAAATGACAACGATTCACATGGAAATCATCATTTTTGGAGAGAAATGAGTGGCTGATTGAGAACAAAGCAGTTTGTGCTGCAGTGTGAGATGGGCAGACTGTTGACCTTAGGGGGGCACAGGCTTAGTAATTGTTATGAAGGGGCTCCTGGCTGTGTAACATACAGAGTCTAAGTCCTGATTTCAGCCTGTCTGGTCTCCCTGCAGGAGTCAGGTTGGCTTTAGGGGCCACACACACACAGTTTGTGAAAGGAATCATTAATGAACTGACAATGTTGAAAAAAATAGAAGAAGCTGAGGGAATTATCCTTCAGTGTGGGGACAGTTAAAGAAAAGCAGTGTGTGTGTTTTTGTGGCAGAAGAGTTTAAGTCTGAGCTCTAAACAGGAGCCTGGGGGACGCACTGGGAACAGGTCCTCTCGTCAAAAGCCTCCAGACAGGTAGAGAAAAGAAGCCCTGCTGAGGTTTTTACTAACCCTAAAACAAACAGAGGGGAGCCACGCAACCTGCTGCACATCCACCCCATTTCCCCTGCACCCCTGAGCTCCCTGCAGCAGCAGGAATGTGAGAGCCGGTGGAGAGGAGGGGGACTCCTCAGCGGTGACCACCTCCCAAAATGTCACATACACGTGTGCACCGCAAAGACAATACCGCTGCAATTTGTATAACAGAGCGTCGGTCCCGACACAGACGTTTCACCCTGCTCCTTTCAGCTGCAGGAATGTCAGGAATCCTCGCCTGGCCGTTTGATTGTAAAAAAAAAAAAGGAGTGCTCCTTTTCTAAAGGAACAGAGGGGAATCTTGGGAGTTGGGACTGATGGCCAGGCTCCTTCTCTTTGATGCTTTTTCCCCTCCTCTGTGTTTAGCCATGAGCGAAAACACTGTGAAAAGTTCGGGTGCTGCTCCAATGGCGCCACTTGTGTGGGATCCCCGTCTATATGGCTGATCAGAAGAGCTCTTTGTACGGCCAGGATGAAAAAAAAGAATACATTTAAGAGAGAGAGAAAGAGACGGTCTTAAATTAAATCGATATCGAAGCCACAAGATCTCATTGGGTACCCCCCCCCCCCCGTTCTTTTCAAGTGTTTCTAAAGTTTTATAATCTGCAGTTAAGCTAACGACAAATCAAAACAGCATCAAACAGGAATAAAGACTCTTTGCCTGAATGAGTAATAATAATAATAATACATTTTATTTATAAAGGTTAGAGGTTATATTTAGGTTGTGTTTACAGTTGGCTCCGCCTCCCTGGCTCCACAGAGCAGCAATGGTCGAGCGAGTTAACGTTAAAAGAAGAGAGGGAGGGAAAGGTTAAAGAGAGTCAGACACATCAAGCAGTATTTCATGAATGTTTTGCAGTTGCTAGGTTGTAGAGCACAAATAATGTTGAACACACCTCCACAAAAACCTGCAGAACGGCCAGACACACGTAACACATGTAACACACGCAACACATGTAACACACGTAACACATGTAACACACGTAACACGTGTAATACACGTAACACACGTGTAACACACGTGTAACACACGTGTAACACACGTGTAACACACGTGTAACACACGTGTAACACACGCAACACGTGTAACACACGCAACACGTGTAACACACGCAACACACGTAACACGCGTAACACACGTAACACACGTAACAGACAGGTAGAGACGTGTAACACACGTAACACGTGTAACACACGCAACACGTAACACCCGTAACACCCGTAACACGTGTAACACACGTAACACATGTAACACGTGTAACACACGCAACACGCGTAACACACGCAACACACGTAACAGACAGGTAGAGACGTGTAACACACGTAACACGTGTAACACACGTAACACGTGTCTCTGAGGTCCTTCTAGTTTCTACATCAACACAGCATCATCATTTTGGTGAAAATGAAAACTGTAATCTTTAGAAAACGCCTCCGTTCTATCGCCATGTAAACGATGACATCATAGCCGTGCTTCATGCATGTCTATATGGTTCTAGCCTAACTCTAGTACAGAGACAGAACAAATAAACATAATCTGGTTCTGTTTGTGCTGCAGACTCTGTTATTATTATGTTATTATTATTATTATGACATTAAAGTTAATGGGGTCTCTCCTGATTTGAAGATTTAAAATAATGACCTCAATATAAAGACCTGGTACCTTAAATATCATTGATTTTAACATTTTACCTGCTGTCTTTAGCGTATCAGCTGATAAAACAATAATAATATGGTTTATTTTCCAGTGTTTACTGAGATTCAGAGGCTTTGTGAACATCATAAATACATTTCCATGCCAGGTATAAAATAACTAACCTGGACTTCAGAGGACTCAGGCTTAATCCAGGTCCGCTCCTTGTAACCATGTCATTTCCTTCCCCACCTGCAACCTCCAGAATAACCTGCCCACCCGTCCCTTCCTTCACTCCCCCTGCGTCTCTCCTGTCTTCTCCCCTCCTCAGATTTCCCGACCATTTGGGAGCAGGAAGCAGCTTTGTGTGTCCGTCCCGGTGTTGTGTCGTGTCGGCCTGTTTTAATTGGCCCAGGTAAAGCTGGGAATTACAGCGGCCTAGGCAGGGTTGTATCAGGTTTAAGCCTTTCCTTTCACACAGAGGAATTTTCAGAGGCCCCTCATTTGAACTGCTCTTTGCTCCAGTGTGTTGTCAAACCTATGCTTCACTTGTTTTTTTTTATAGATTAAGGGAAACACTGTTGTTGTGTTCATGCACCGGTGCAGTCATCTGCAGAAGCCATGGAGGAACATGAACCTGGTAAAGTAGGAAAAACAAGAGGGCATTTCTGGAGTGGAACTTGTCCATCACTGATAATCAGCCTGTTGAACCCATAATGCACCGGAGTCAGTAGGACTGGGGTCCACTAAACCCTGAAAACCATGATGAATGTACAAACAGAGTATCTACAGTATGCATGCACATGCATCTTTAGTAAATGGACTTGACGACTATTACGGCCTGTCTACTGGTAGAATGAGAGAGGAGGAAGAGGAGGAAGAGGAGCAGAGTGGGTCAGTCTATAAGACAGTGGGTTTGGTTTTAACTTTAGACGGAACAGCTTTTGACCTGCAGTTCTTTTTCTCTTACGACACATGAACAACCCGACTCTTCCTTCATTCAGCGTGTTTTTAGAATCGAATAGAAAGCCTTTATTGTCATTATAGTGTACAATGAAATTAAAGGGCAAACTCCTTAAGGTGCACAAGATATATAAAATATAAATATACAGGCCTAGTGGCGAGACAACAAAATCGGAATTTACTGCAGGTACTTTTCCCAAATGGAAAACCAAAACAGGTGAGTAGAGTAGAGCCGGTTCTATGCAGTGGAAGAATCAGAGTCAGAGAAGTTTCCTGACTTACCGTTCAACATCCCAGATACGAAGAGGGGAGAAGTTCTCACAGCATGCAGTGCCTGTTACAAAGGAGCTGCAAACAGAGGGAGAGGAGGGGAGACGGAGGGGAGACAGAGGGAGAAATGTAATGACTCACGAAACCAGCAGAACAACAACTCTCTGATAAATCTGCACAGAATCATCTGGACCTGATCATTCATATCTCACATCCTCATGTCTGGGTGACATCAGTCAAACACAAAGTCTGTTCTGTCTCCAGAGTTTCTGCCACTTTATGACAAAATGTCATCATTTTTGTGTAATGAAGAAATTAATCCACTAGATTTTTTTCTCTAGAAACAAACTATCAACAGGAAATAAAATATAAAAATAAAATAATATTTTTTCTTCTTGTTATTCTTCTGGATCTACTTCCATAACATTACAGATATTTTATGCTTGTTCTGAATCGTAGCTGCTGGTTGTTGCACTTTTCCTGTTAGTTATGATGATTGATCCCAGTAACATATTCATACATTTCAGTTCACCTACTTTATGATCTGGATCTGCATCAAAATGCACACAGTTCTAGTTCAGGAGGTTCCCTGACCTTTGTGTTTTATTGTGTTTGGAATATTATAACTTCTGTCAAGGTTTTGTTTTAAATAATAAAATAAAATAATACAAAACAACACAAAATAATAGAAAACAATACAAAACAACACAAAATAGAAAACAACACAAAATAATAGAAAACAACACAAAACAATACAAAATAATACAAAACAACACAAAATAATACAAAACAATACAAAATAATACAAAACAACACAAGAAGAGGGGCAACAGATCCAAAGTTACCACAGTCTGTTCTTCACTTAGAAAACTGTTTAATATGACAAATGATCAGATAAGGTGACACACACACACACACACACACACACACACACACACACACACACACACACACACACACACACACACACACACACACACACACACACACACACACACACACACACATTGTTTCCCTGGAGAAGAAAAGAAGAAAACTGCCTCCGTCGTGATCCTTTGATTGGGAGGCAGGTTGGAATTAGCAGCCCAGCTTTGCACAGTGAATGTCCTGCATGTGGAGAGGTGGGGGGGCGGTGAAAGGAGAGGGTGGGGCGCTGAGGGAGTGGGCTGATGAGGTGTGTTTGGGTGTTAGCAGCTATATAGAGGGTGGGGTGGAGACCAGGGGAGCTGGTGGTAGGGGGGCTTCTGTTGGACCAGGCCAGAGGCTCAGGGCTTAGAGCCCTCCCACAGGGTTGACGGACAGGGGGGAGGACCCGCCTTTGTCACACAGAGAGATAGTTAGTGACGAATGCTGCCTGGATGAGAAAACTGCAGATGGAGAGAATGAGACGGATGCAGATGTTTGTTGTTTGGCTCCTCGGTGGTTCAACCTGTGGAAGAACTCCAGATCAGCATCTTCTTTTTAATCACCTTTAAACATATTTATATAGTTTTAAAAGTCTTACAACTTTAGTTTTAACTGTATTTTATTTTTCATGCTGCACTGCTCAGTTTTAATTCCCTCATTTTGACTATTTATCCTTGTGTTTTATGTACTTAATCATTCATAGTCCATAATTCTTCTTTTATTATAAACACTTTTTTTTTTGCTCCCATTTTTCATGAGTTGAAGTAAAACATCTAAGTCTGTCTTTGCACACTAAAGGCTTATTCCTTGTTTAAATCCATTAAATCCTTCACACTGAGTTGATCAGGTTGGTTATTATGGGATGGCTGTGTGAAGTTACTGGATACTGGCATGAGCTGGAACACGTTGTTATACATGCTGATCCAGATCATCCCAAAGATGCTCAGTGGGCGACATGTCTGGAGAGAACCTTCAACATGGGGCCGTTCATTTATCATGGAGCAACATGAGGTGATGCTGGTGGACCAATGGAACCACAATGGGCCTCAGGACCTCCATACGAACATAATGGAAAACCCAAAAAAGTCGGGTTGGCTCGAGGAGAGCCGGTACCACACAGTGGAAACGTGGCTTCAGCTGCACTGAACTGGCTTCCTCGATTTCTTTTCTTCATCAATGTAATTTATGTTTCATAAGAAACACACTGAATTATGAATTATCCTTCTTAAATCTAATGACACTATAAATTAACACCAAAACCAACTGATTATTGTGTAGTTAAATTAACTAAAATAAAAAAATATCTAAATTAATGAGTATAATATGAATAATTAGTTCCTGCAAACAAAAAAAGATTATGCCTAAAATTAATGAGGTAAAACCATGTTTTTTAATCTGATCAACGATTTCAAAATGAGAAGTTCCCAGAGGTTGTTTCAGGGAC
Source organism: Chaunax sp. Z400 (assembly GCA_037577475.1). NCBI lineage: Eukaryota > Metazoa > Chordata > Actinopteri > Lophiiformes > Chaunacidae > Chaunax > Chaunax sp. Z400. Next base: position 3,447,561 of record CM075193.1, read on the forward strand.
TGAAACTGATGTTGACCCCGAGGTTAACCTGACGCCTGTAAACCACAGTGAAGGGAAGGAAGCGATTATCTGCAGCTGTGGTGGAGCACAGGTCAGGAACGCCGACACGAGACAGAGACAACTAGTGCTACTGTCCTGGTGCATCTTTTCTGACTGTGGAAACGGTGCAAAGACAATGACCCTGAATTCCATCAGAAGGTTTAGTCAGTAATGATAATAAGATCACAGATGATGAGTAAGAAAAGAGGCTGGGATTTGGTAACTTGAGGCATCACCAGGATTAAACACTAACAGATAACATGAAAAACATTTTAATGCTGAAACAAGAAGAGACAGAGGTTGATTTAAAAAGTTCAGTTATGGATAAGTTCTTATTTTTCTTTAGATAATAGCTGTATGTCCATACAAACAGTTAAAGAGTTATTACCTCTGCTAAGGAGGTTATATTTTCATCCATGTCTATTTTTTCTCAATTTCCCCTAATCACACAAAAGAGACAGAGACAGAGAGAGAAAGAGAAAGAGAGAGAGAGAAACAGAGAGAGAGAGGAGAGAAAGAGAGAGAGACAGAGAGAGAAAGAGAGACAGACAGAGAGAGAGAAAGAGAGAGAAACAGAGAAAGAGAGAGAGAAAGAGAGAGAGAGAGAAACAAAGACAGAGAGGAGAGAAAGAGAGAGAGACAGAGAGAGAAACAGAGACAGAGACAGAGAGAGGAGAGAAAGAGAGACAAACAGAGAAAGAGAGAGAGATAGACAGAGAGAGAGAGGAGAGAGAGAGGAGAGAGAGATCTGATGACTTGTAACAAAGATCTCAGACCAAACCCAAACAGGGATTCTGTAGTTAATGTTCTTCACCTCACCATCATCCTACGATGATGTCATCCTGATAACATCTACAGGGGCGTGGCTTCTTCACACAAACTGTCCTGTCTGTATTATTATGTAACGTCCTTCTTAGAATACTGATAGATAATCATTCATTCTGATGATCTCCTCTATAAGGAGTGTTATCCAGACAGAACCAGACAGAGCTGTGACTGTGGGATGCTGTTGGCATCAACACACAGGGGTAAGGACTGCAATGTCTTTGGGGTGGGGGTGGGGGGGGCAGCTTAATGGGCCTGACAGCTGTCTGTCAGACCACTGGCAAACCCCCAGTAATTAGTGTTGGGTAAACTCATTTATGGTCCGAATGGGTCGGGCAGGGCCAGGACCAGTAAGCACGGTGGGTGACCTCTGACCCCCCTGACACAGGGTACAATAGGGTTACGCTCACACTCGCTATCTGGACCCTATTACTCTCCATTACTCAAATTACTCACCCCTCACTGGGCCATGGTGCTGGCAGAGGCAGGGCAGGGGACAGCAGCCATACAATGAAAGGACAACTCCCCCCTCGTCTCCCCTCGCTCTCTCACCCCTTCTGAAGCACCAACTAGACCTGATCTGGGGTCAGAGCTTGCACTGATATTATAGCTGCTAAGGTCAGAGCCTCTCTCGCCTAATGTGGGGCAAGTGCCCCCCCCCCCCCCCCCCACACACACACACACACAGACACACAAACACAGACACACACACACACAGACACACACACACAGACACACACACACACACACACACCTCTGCCCAATCTGTGCCTCCCCTCTCCATCCTCCCCTCATCATTAGCAGCATGCTGGGCCTCCACTGCCGTTTGGGTAACCTCATCAGCTTGCTGTATTATCTAAGGGCCTGTGTGACAGGGTCACACAAACTAACACACAGTGGGAACACAGCCTCACACACACACACACAGATATGAACAAACACATTCTCATGTGTGCAAACACATTCATACACACAGGCAGCAGTAACACACACAGTGTTGGAGCCCCTGCTGGGGGTGGAGTCCAACAGCACCAACACTGTTAGTTCCAAATCAACACGCTGACCTCACAGGGAGCACCAGGCTTACCTAAGACCACCACCTTACTGCTGTCCAGACTGTCACCATCCTCTGATCCCAGATCAGTGTGATCCCAGATCAGTGTTCACAGTAACATTGTCTGCAGGACAAAACCCCTCAACACATGGAGTTAAACTGCCACTAAAACATTACTGTGGAGACTTTTTAGGTGACTTTCTGAACAGAAACTATACACAATATATACAGTAGGTGATGAATTCATTTTCACCATGGGGGGGCGGCCCACCTCCACCTCCACCTCCACCTCCAGCTGCAGCTGCAGCTGCAGAATAATGATCCAAGATGAAACTGACAGTTTGTTCCATGAGTTTCCTGGTTGCTGTAAAGTTCTGTAAATGTTAGAGATGCTGTGCTGATAAAATAGAAATAATCTAAACGTAATCATTTTCAAGAACTTAAGTTACAGGACTGGACATGTGGTCCACCAAGGCCTTTTAGTCTCAGTGCCAGTGTCAAGCATCTGGCTAGCAGCCAGCCAGCCAGCCAGCCAGCCAGCCAGCCAGCCAGCCAGCCAGTCAGTCAGCCAGCCAGCCAGCCAGTCAGTCAGTCAGTCAGCCAGTCAGTCAGTCAGTCAGTCAGTCAGTCAGTCAGTCAGCCAGTCAGCGAGTCAGTCAGTCAGTCAGTCAGCCAGCCAGTCAGTCAGTCAGCCAGCCAGCCAGCCAGCCAGCCAGTCAGCCAGCCAGCCAGCCAGCCAGTCAGTCAGTCAGTCAGCCAGCCAGTCAGTCAGTCAGCCAGCCAGCCAGCCAGCCAGCCAGCCAGCCAGCCAGTCAGTCAGTCAGTCAGTCAGTCAGCCAGCCAGCCAGCCAGCCAGCCAGTCAGTCAGTCAGTCAGTCAGTCAGTCAGTCAGTCAGTCAGTCGTGGTAAAAGCAATAATGCTGATAAAGGAGAGTGTGTGAATCTGATGGAATAGCATAGCGGCTGATTGTTACAACCACTGTCAGGTTATAGTTAGCAAAACAGTGAATTCTGTTTCTTGTTCTAAGTCATAATCCTGAAGAAAACTTTTAATTTAAAAACCCCCCAGCTAAGGTCCTAAAAAACGCCGTGGATCAGAGTCTCATTTCTCTAACCTTGAGACGATCACTGCAAAGGTTACATCGAATGCTGGGAAGTGGTTGCTGCTAACAAATAAGTTGTGTAACGATGAAATATGGCCTGATGTCATTTCACCTGCTGATCAATCAGGAAGTGATGAAATAATAATGATTGGTCAGATCCCCTTAGTTTATAGAACTGGAACAGCATCTAAACATAGTCAGTTAGAAAATATAATATTTATATTTATTATAAGTCACATCCATAAAGTTGAATAGATAATTAGATAATTCACTATAAAATAGAGGAAATAAACCTGTTAAGGCTTTCATAGGTTTATCCTGTGCTTCTAATCACATCTTATTTTAAATAGAAGACATTTATTGGTCAAATATAAAACAGCTCACTTTTAAAAGACTGGGATGGAACTTGTGATCCTGACTGACAGGTGACTTAAATTCTTGCCTTCAATAATGACCATCTTGACTTTTGTTGGAATTAGGGAATTCCAAACAAGTCTTCTATTAGAGGACAATAATACAAACACAAAAAGTAAGTCAGTATTTATCTCAGCCTCTGCCCCGAGGACCAATTACACATGAATGCAGGAGAACAGCCCACATCCCTGCTCTGGGAATGTGGAGGCATTTGGCTCTGGACTCCAGGGGCGGTTTAGCTTTGCCCTGTCCACCCCCCCCCCCCGGTCAGAAAGAGGGTTGTTAATTTGTTGCGCTTGACCCCGGGCTTTGTGCCTGACGTGTATCTAGTTTGTAAAAAGTGCTTTTATCTGCTTTCTAAATATGTCTGAGCTCAAAGGGTTATGATGCTTTTATATCGGTCAGGGAGGGAGACAATGGTCAAAGGGTGCAAGTTCTGACCCCTGCTGACACACACACACACACACACACACACACACACACACACACACACACACACACACACACACACACACACACACACACACACTTGCTATCTCTCTTTCACTCCCTCGCCCTTTCTTACACACTGATATGCATGGGCAAACATGCATCCCCATAACATGCACTTTCTCTTTCACCAATTCACACTATTTTGCATGCACGAAAACACACACACACACACACAAACAGACATATAGTCAGACCCTGCTGTCCCATCCCCACCCCCCCTGTGGTCCTTTTGGCTTCTGTTTGTGTCTTCTGTGTGCAGGGTCACCAGGACATTCCTCAGCCGGCCCCTCGACTCTGTTCATCCAGCTGGAAACAGGCCGGGACCCAAAACAGCCGTACACACCCGACACACACACACACACACACAAGCAGACACGACAACACGCTAACGGTAGCTAGCTCATTCTGCAACCACATTCAGTCAAATGTTCATAAGAACAATAAGAAATGTGCAAAATGTAACAAAGTCCCTGTAAGTGGCATAAAATACAATAAATATAGAATATAGAATACAGAACCTTTGGTGCACACCTGTGCAGACCTGTACAGGATAATGGTTCTGTAAAGGCTGTAGCAGATGAAGTGAAATGATGTCAGTAATGCTGGGCTCACGAGGCTCCTAACCAATTCTGAAATGAGGTTTCATCACAGACATCATGAGAATCTCCACAGATGATCTCATCTACTTCCTCCAATCTCAAACATGCACACACTACCAGATTAAACAATGATGGAGCATCACACCGCTACAGGATTTTACAAAGATTCTTTGAATGCACCGCCTCACCGGATCTCGTCAGAAGAAGCTGCAAACCAAATGACTTGACATAGTTGCCGTAGCGATCGGCCTGCTTGGCAGTGAGAAAACAAGAAAGCAGAAGAAACAAGTGTGGATGAGGAAACTGTTGGGAAGATGAGGCCAACATGAGATTAGGAGGAGAAGACTGGATCTGTACACGCCTCACACTGACTAGATCATCTGTTCCGAACAGTTTTCTCCTCTTGATTGTCTGGAGGAGTGAATCTTAGCCAACATCATCCATCATAAACTCCTGGTTTAAAGCACTGAGCAGCGGAGTCTGGTTCCATTATAGGTCCAGTCCCCTTTCACTCTCTGCACTACAGTGTTTTATGAATGGACCCACTCTTATTAAAAATACTGAGACCAGATCAATAAAATGCTCTAAAACTCTAGTCTTGAAATAAGAATAATTGCATATGAATTACAAATTGAATTTGTAACAAGAAGAATATATGTTTTTTCTTCTCACTGCTCAATAATATAAAAACATCGCATCATGAGATCAGCTGTTATTTATGAATTTATAACAGTTGTTTTCATATCATGCATATGAAAATTGCTTTTCTAAAAAAAAATATTATCACTGTATTTTTCCATGATTTAATCTATCATTAATTATATCTTAGGAGTTTTAATTAATCTATTGTTATGTCTTGAAAACTCTTAAATCTCCTAATCTCACAAATCTACAATCCACTTTTATTACACTTAAAATATATCTGAGCAAACATACAAAACTAACTTGTTTTAAATTCAAACAAAATTCTGACAAAGCTAAACGTATGTTTAACCATCATTAAGGTCAAAACTGTGTTCTAGTAAAGTAATAAATAAATATTGTCTCTCTTTTACCAACATCAGATCATTGTACAACCTAACAACCTAACACTTATAGTGATGGTGTATCTCTGTGTATCTAAGAGCATTAGATCATCACAGCTGATCCTTTAAGAACAGCTGAGCTGGTGTTAACAGACAGGAGCTGTTGTTTATTATTTATTATTGATCTATAAGGATAAACAACACTGCCTCTCAAACAGACACTTTAACATCAGCTGTTGCTCCTATTTTCTTAATGTGAAACACATAGATGAACTGTGTGTTTGCTCTTCTTCTCTAGATAAATAAACCTTTAACCACATGACGGTATGACTGATGAAGGGATTAATGGACACTAATTGATGGATACTTAGAGATGACCTAAGGCTTTCATGAGGAGGTAACACACTTCACTGCACTGAGCAGAACCACACCACGACTATCTGGACTTACTTCATCTGAACAATCATTTTAATTAATGGGCGCTTTAGAAAGATCTGTTTTTGGAAAATCAAATGAGAAAACAGCATCGAGCCAAAACGAGTTAAAAGTGACAATCCACCATAATGTGGTGACATTTTTGGTGCGAGTCGGTGAAAGGAGGTCTCTGTGACAAGTGGTTTGTATGGCAGGGGTCAGCGAGGAGCGCGACTGACAAGTTTTAAATTAGGAAGCACTAGAAGCAGAGCTTCAGTGATCACAGAGCTTTGTCCTGCTCAAAATGTGGTGGGAGTGACGCTCATTAGGATAATGTGCTGTATGAATAACACTGCCTGCAGAACACATCACACACTCCCACGCTGTTCAGGCCTCATGGTGCCTGATCAATACATCATCCTCTAACAACGTGGTCCAGTGGTTTGTGTTAATAATGCAAAAGAACAGACTAAAATAAATGTACATATTCAATTATATATACATATAAAAACACGATCTCATTCACCAGATTAGTGACGGCTTTAACTGCAGTGAAAGTGAGAATTGTGTGAACAACACCGGAAACAATTTGATGCACAATAGACAGAAAATTCATCCACAAAAAATGTAAAAATGCAATAATAATTTAAATGGTTTAGAAAAACAATGAAAACATTCTCTGGTTCTAACGACACATAAACTCAATATTTTTAAGTTTTCAACTGTTTTTCTGAGGAAATAAATAATTAAAAATTCACAACTTTGTGCTCTGAGAATTTATTATTATAACATTTCAATGAGTTCAAGTAAATTATGAGATAACACTTTACTTCAGCCTGCCCACCTAATATACTAGATTTCACACTTTTAGAATTTTATATCATGTATTGAAATTGTATATTCTGGTTAATATGTGAGTAGGGCTGGAGCTAATGACTGTTTTTAAGATTAATCAAGTAAGAACGTCCAAAATATCTCAAAAAAATGTCCTTCAAATGTCTTGTTTTTTTCCAGACGACAGTCAAAAGCAGAAAGATTTCTATTTTACAGGGATAAACAGGAAACAGCTGCTTATCATCACACTTTTAAAACTACTTACAGGATTAACTTATTATCAATTGTAATAATTGAAAATATCAACAGATAATCTGATTATTATAAATTAGCTACAAATCTACGAAAGATAAATTAAACTTATTTAGAGTCATATAAGTGATACTAGAGGACTTACTTAAAGAAGTAATAAAGTATAGTAAAATAAAACAATTATATAGAAAATAAAATAATAAAATAAATAACAGTATTTCTTCATACAAAAGGTTTTAGTGACTCGTTATTGAAGTTAAACAAGCTGAAAACTCAACACACAGATAACACAGTGTTTGTGTGACATGCTTTATATGAACAGCTCCAGACAACATGAATACATACATGTTATCATATACATGTTATCATATACATGTTATCATATACATGTTATCAACATGTTATCATATACATGTTATCATATACATGTTATCAACATGTTATCATATACATGTTATCATATACATGTTATCATATACATGTTATCAGCATGTTATCATATACATGTTATCATATACATGTTATCATATACGTGTTATCATATACATGTTATCAACATGTTATCATATACATGTTATCATATACATGTTATCAACATGTTATCATATACATGTTATCATATACATGTTATCAGCATGTTATCATATACATGTTATCATATACATGTTAACATGTTATCATATACATGTTATCATATACATGTTATCAGCATGTTATCATATACATGTTATCAACATGTTATCATATACATGTTATCATATACATGTTAACATGTTATCATATACATGTTATCATATACATGTTATCATATACATGTTATCAGCATGTTATCATATACATGTTATCAACATGTTATCATATACATGTTATCATATACATGTTATCACATGTTATAAGTAGCATTAGCAGAGCTTTTAAACAGTTGTTTGTCACCTATATGTATGCATCAGGCTGACAAAGTGAATACATGAAAACACTCTTCCCTTGTAAACCTGAGACCTGAGAACACCTGTATGAGGCCAGCGTATAATGAGAGGTCTTTATGTGGTGTGTGTGTGTGTGTGTGTAGTAAGTGTGGGGCGTCTGCAAGGTGTGTCTCTCTTCAAGAGAATGTAGGCCTGCAATGTGTGTCTGCATGAAGCTATCTGGAATGTAAGGTGTGTGTGTGTGTGTGTGTGTGTGTGTGTGTGTGTAATGAGGGGGTTCAGAGGGAGCTGTGATTATTCTCGCCTCCTGCAGTGTGGGTCCTCTGGCTCTGTGGGCCCCTAGCAAAGCGCCCTGTATTTAGCGTGTGGGAACGCACATTCTGCCCCCTTATTGCTGCATTGTTGCAGCCTCGCTCTTTTCTTCTCTTTTTTTAACTAATTGAATTCTTGACTCCTGAGCCACAGGGACGGCTCGGGAGAGACCAAAGAGAAAGACGTGAATTTCAGGCTTTTTCTTGCGGTTGAGTGGGGGCAGAGCAGTGGGGGTGAAATTGGAGTGTGTGAGGTTGGTTGTTGGTAGGGGGGGGTGCAGTCAGAGAGGGACGGCTCTGGCTGGCTGGGTGGCGTCACCCTGTACTTTTGATACTGGAGGTCAGAGGTCGTCCCCCCCCCCCGGGCGGGGCTGAGAGAGTGGTGAACTGGGGACGGTTTATCCAACAATAAATTTCTCCTTTTGGAAACTGTGAAAAGCGCTTTTGGCCCCTGAAACATCTTTGTAGTTGTGCTTGAGGAATTCTAGACAAAACAATTGTAATCCTTGTTCTCACCTCTCTTCAGGGTAGCTTCTCCCTTCACTGGCTTCTGCCAACCCCCCCCCCCTCTCTACACTAGTGGTCAGTGTAGCGTACCCCCCCCCCCCCCCAAAAAAAAAAATGCCAAACCCCCCCCCCCAGCTCCAAGTGAGGATACCCACCTCGTCTGGAACTCGAAGCCTGGCACGAGAGACCGTCATGTTATCAGGTGTCTTTTTACAGGACGGTAAAATAACCACTGATCCATCTGTCGGTCAAAGTGACGTCATATGGACACACAATACTGTTGTAAACGTTTTTAATCTCCTGCCACAACAGCTTGATTTTAGCTCAGACTCCTCCACATTTATTACATTTATAATTAATCCTTTTATTTGAAGAAAGCCTCTTTACACTTAGAACTTATTTTGTATGAAAAAATAAAAGAAAAAAGTCTCCTTTTTAAAATATCAATATATGTGTGGGATGAGGCGTAATGTTTTTGTTTTTTTTGCATCACATTTTTTTTAATATATCCTTGATTCCAAAAAAGTTATAACGCTGTAAATAAATAAATAAAAACAGAATAGATTCTCAAACAATCTGTGTTGCAGTGTCTTTATAAAATGTTCCTGTAGTGAACGATGGAGCCTTTCATGGATGCCCTTTCCATCCCCAATCATGACACCATCACCTGTTCCCAGTTCACCTGTTTACCTCTGGAATGTTCCAAACAGGTGTTTTTTATCTTTCCCGTCTTGCTGCTCCTGATCCAACTTGTTTTAACATGTTGCTGACATCAAATTCAGAATTAGCCTTTATTCTAGTAAAATCAATGAAGCTGATGAGGTGAAACATTAAATACATTGTTCTTATACGGTTTGCAGTTGAATATATGTAAAAAAGAAAAAAACAGAAAAAGGAGGAGTAAATGATCACATTCTGTTTCAGTTATGTATTACACAGCATACCAGACTTTATGGACTTGGGGTTGGACATCTGGGTCCTGGTGTCTGAGGTGTTTCGATGATTCAGTATGCTTCAAAGAAACTAGTCAGGCCGCAAAGGTTTAAAAAAAAAATATTTGGAAGAACAAGCTAATGAGAGATATCCCAGTTCAGACCTCAACCTCATGTCCACAGAGAAGAACTAAGAGCTGGACAAGCATGGCCTCGTCAAAGAAACCCTATCAGCCGTGACTCTGGAGCGGACCTGCCGCCTCACACAGCAGCTGCCCAGCCTTAACTTTAACCTGTCGGGTCTTGTTCCAATGAGAGCAAGGTCTGCAGGAAACACCTCAGTCAATTATTAACTAACCACCTGCCCCACTTCCTATTGCCTGGACCTGCAGATACCAGGCGTACAGTATGAGAAAGAAAGCAAGGCGACGGAGTGAGAGACAGAGAGAGAGAGAGAGAGAGAGAGAGAGAGAGAGAGGTAAGTACGAGACTCATCACTAACCTATCACTATAGTTTAAAGCATGGTTCTAACAACATAGCATTCAGCTCAGAGTCCTGTGGCCACTTCTGGTCCATCAGGTTCTGGTCTCAACAGTCAAGGCCTTGGACAGGAAAACAAGCTCTCACCCCAAGGAGATGGTTGAGGCTACGAGCGTAGCAACATGCTACAACTACGTATTAGATGATCTGAAGGAGAACTCAAGAGTTGTTGCAGTACAGAGTGGACTGAGCTTGAAGGTGGTCAGAGTTGGAACTGATCTCAGGACTGCCGTGACCCTCATCTAGGATCGTTGGCCCTTTCAAAGGTCTCATCACTTTCATTGGCAACTTGTTTGCAAACTGTGTCCGAATCCCTCCTGTATCAGCCATCATGCTTGTTCTCATGGACCCCTGGATGAGGCCTTAAAGAGGCAGCTCATCAAGTACAAGGGGCTTGGTGAGAGCAAGCATGGTGTCTGGAGGGCAAAGAGTTCCCCCATTTAAGTCGAATGCAGGGGATTTGGGGCACAATCCTTGGCCAGAAGCTACCTTGGCAGAGAGAGCCTGAAGACGGCTGTGGACCTGTGTTATCAGGCACTGCTGGGTGATCTTAAATATGATGTGTGATGCTGAAAGAAAATGTGCCCAAAAGTAAAAAACGTCAAACTGGAAGTGACACAAAATAATCAGCGAATTGATAAATTTCCACAGTTCAGGTTATGGACCTGAATTGTGGAAATTTATCAATTCGCAAAGCCACTGTTGCAATTTAAATAACAGAATATCAATCGTATAGATTCGGTTGAGGGCAAACAATAAAGTTGGGTTCTTCAACCAAAGCCTGGAAACCTGCATAATGTAAATAGTTTTTTAATTTTATACGTCTTTCTTAGACCCTGCAGGTCCAAAAAGACAAAGTATGTTTAACCCTTTCTTTTGTCTCCTACATGCATTATTTTCATGAAATTAACATTTCAGACTGTTATTTTTAGTATTTTTGATGGAAAAATAGGAAAAAGAAATCTAGACTAGAATTATAAATCATATCAAAATTAGAAATAAGAGTGTTCTCTAACATGGTTTGACAGTGGATCCACTGAAAACCACGTACTGCAGAACTTTAAATGATCTGACCCTGTCTTACCTCTGCTGCCTCCTGCAGTGCCTCGTTTTATTTCAGTGACCCTGTCCAATATGAGCTCGTTCAGAGACGGTGTGGAAAAAGGAATATAAGTAAAAGCCAAGGTCCATGGTTACTGATAGGATCGATATCTTTTCCAAGGCGGCAGGCAGCGTGGATGGGGGCGACCGTCCTGCGCTAACCTTGGCATTTCAGCGCAGCCATAATAATCCTCACCGACAGACCCTGAGATGATATCACAGGGATGGAAACAGAGGTGGGATGATGTGTGTGTGCTGGACAGAGAACTGTTAAGTCTACAGATGATCTGTTCAACACAAAGGGGTTACCCTTCAGTTGGTATGTAATCAACATCATCTGACCTGCATCAGTTGACGCCTGCAGCCTGGATGCAGAGTTTGAAACGTGGGTATTAACCAGGCAGGGAGAATCTAGCCAAAGATACAAGTTGCTCCTCAGGAAATATGGAATCCAGTATTTTTGGGGTCTTAACCATAAAGGGACTAGAAGATGATCTGTTTCTTGCACATCCACAAACTTTAGGGAGTAAGTGGAATATTTCTTTAGGACAGAAAAACAATGACAGCATCATGTGCACCAATCAATTCTAGTCATTGTCAGGTCCAACCATCTTCATCTTCTTCGACTCAACCCACTCATAAAACAAAATAATAACAGTGATTTCACAATAAGGGAACCTCATGTTTTTGATAGGACTCCTACTTTGCTAGTTATCTGACTGACTTAGTTTGAATTATTGTTTTTATTGGTCGTGTGAAACTTGATTGCACATTAAATGCTTGATTAAACTTGACTAGCATGGGATGCGTTTGAAATGACTGCACTCAGACAATCCTACAAATTCACAGCAATAATAAAATTCTGCAGACAGTTCAGTCTCTGTAAGTGATAAAAAGAATTTCTATGCGTGAAGCAGGGACGGTTACATTTCTCTCTCTCCTCCCTCCTGTCCTGTGGTGGACACCATGCTGTGAAGGCAGCCGCCGTTCACCTCATTCACTCTCTGCTACCCTTTAAGGATCGTACAAATCTGTCAAAGTAGCACATGCCACGAACAAATGTGACTAACTGCTAAAAGAGAATGAGTTATGACGACTGTCTCTGGTCGTACATCTGGGAAGAGAATTAAGCCTCCAGACTGGAAACCACACAGGCAGCAGAGACCAGAAGGCAAAGTGAAAATCAAGTCTACATCTGCATATATCACAGGTCATTATATAAGAACAGAATTCTAGAATAACATACTTCAACAATGACGCAGCATGGGACGAGATTTTAAATCAGTAATACAAGGAACACATTTCATGTAACATGAAGACATTTTTAAAAAGTCTTTTTTTCTAATCTCATTATTTGATGATGTTGCTGTAGCGGCTGTATTAGAGCAAACTGAGTGTTTTATAAGCTTCAAAATGCTGACAAAAACCAAACCTTCATGCCGCACATCTTGTTCAGATGCCTTTGGATTAACGTGTAAAAATCACACTTGAGCTGTAGTTGTATGAAATGTGTGCAGTGACTTTAACTCGTTGTATGTGGATCAGTCACATACATGATGATCAGGACCTGTTTGATGTTTTTGTATTTTTCATTCGTTAAAATGTTGACAATATTTACTTTTAATCTTTATTTTTATTAGTTTCATTATTAGTTTTAATTTTTTTTTATATCAAGGTATTTGTCATGACTGTGATGTAAGATTTATTTTTTGATGTTCAGTTAACTAAAATGCTTTTTTTCACATCTAACTTGAGTTTTTACTAGTAGTGAACTAGAATAACTTTGGCTTCATCAGGTCCTCACATTGTGGAAACCACTGAATATGAAACTGTATTACGGAGGCATGGCTACACAAGTACTCTGTCAACTGTACAATGTTGTGTAGTTTGTTCTTTCACATCCTTTGTAACTTTTAGCTGGTCTTATGCTTAAAAGAGTCACTTTTATTTTCAGGAACCAGCTGGAGGTTTTGTTACTTGGAACGTGGAGCACAAGTGGGTTTAATAGGTTTATCATTGAGTTGACACCTGGTTTCCAGAAGAGTTTTAATTAACCAGGCCACTGGTCAGTGAGCGGCAGGGAGAAGGTTTCCATTATGAGGGGGCGACAGGCTGAGCCATGGTCTGCTATTTCAGCCAGCAAATTGGAGAATTAATGATGTGGATAATCTGCCTGTTCCTCTTAGATCTGAGAGACGCTCTGAGGCCTGGATCAGGCCCACGAGGCCACCATCCCTGTCCGCTGATATACTGGACTTCTTACTGAACAGTCAGTTTTAGACTGAGAGTCAGGAAAAGTAAGTAATCTGTCTTTAAAAGTGTTTTCTATACTGTAACATTATAAAGCAGATAATGACAGCAGTAAAAGAGCAACCAGCTTCTTTAAAGATGTCATTTATATAATAAATCTATAATAAAACTCAGCCAATGTGCTGCTATGCTGAAAGCACAGGAGCTAACATTATACTTTTAATGCAGCCTACAGCTGTACTCAGATCAGGTAATTATTTACTGAGAGCTGTGATGTTTCCTCTCTGCAGCAGACTGACAAACACCTGCCTCTCTGCTGGATAACAGGTGATGAAGGCAGGATACTGTTACAGTGCTATGCATCTGTCTTGCCTGCATGTCATCAATGCTGTGTGCAAGAGTGTGTTATTAAGCGTCTTGGGTGTAAATATGGCTGACAAATCAAAGGCGCTTCTAAATCACCACTACAAAGAATTGGGCTCTGATCCAGTCAGCACCTTCACGGGTACTTGAACGTCTCACACTGGTTGTGCTGCAGGTTGACACAGTGATGGGAACCGTTACTGTTCTATAAATCTGTGCTTCTGTAATTTGAACTCAGTCTTCTTAGAAGGAAAAACACTCCAACATTTAGTCTGGTCAGAAATGCTGTATTACAAACTATAACTAGACAACACTGAGAGCACAAACCTCCACCAGGGCAGCTCAGTGCCCCTTTATGTTAGCCTTAAACCAACAGTCCCATGATTTTTTACCCCCACAATGTCCTAAAATCACATTGGTGCCATTATTAGTTTGGTAGTTTATATTTCATCAAAAAGTGGCAAAAGTCTTGTAATCGTCCTTATCCTGTGTTGGGAAAGAATCCTGAAAATTCTGGATACAGATGATGATAATCCGCATCTTCACCTAAATCTGAGGGCTCGTTCTTTAAGCCTTACCCTGCCTCTTCAAAACAATTCATCAAAATCTGTTCTGAACTTTCTGAGTAAACCGACACAGGCAAAAACATAACCTACAGGGAATAAACATAGTATGAAAAGAGAAAGCAAGCATGAAAATGTATGAATCAATGCTCAATGGGGCATGGAACCTTTGGAACGGGCTGTGGGACATGGATCACACTCAAGTGAACAAGTAACCTGCATTAAAACTACAGTAAAACTACAGTAAAACTACAGCAGTACTCGAGTACTGTCATATAACAAAACAACAAAACAACACAAAAATGATTAACACTCTATTAAAAGTGTTATAAATCTAAAAAATATATTTAAAAAAATATTTTATAAATTGATAAAATAGTATTAATTTACAAAAAATGTACTATAAAAATTATTTTTCCATACAACTCTAAACCTCATTATCTCAGCGGGTGTGTGTGTGTTTCTGGCCCTATTTGTTACTGTATAGCAGCTAAATGTAGATCACTGCCTACAAATACACATTTTAATTTGATTCCTGGATCTGACAGGAACAATATACACACTCATAAATAAACACTATAAATAAATATGATTTTTTTATATCATGATTTATGTAATATTTCCTGAGAAATTTACAGGAAATGTTTAAAATTCACGATCTTGCAATGCTAAGGTAAGTTATCTTGTCTGATACATGCCGCATAACACATTTTTGTTTACAACCTTTCATGCTGATAAACAAACAAACCGACCAGCTGGCAGACAACATGGCCTCCTTGGTGGAGGTAATAACAGACAAGTCTCAGTATATTAACTACAAATGATCGTTAAATAAGATTTTTCCTTTCCTGAAATAAAGCCATACCTGCTAATGGAAGAGGATATTATAACACATACAAACATATCAGGTCTCACATCAGGCTCAAGTTAGCTCGATTAACACCATCTAGTCACACGTTTAACCTGATGTGTTCTTCCTGAGTGACCAACCATAGCCACATTTATCAGCCTCTCTTGGACTCTGTTAAACTCTTACCTTAGTGTGGGACTAATAGCCACAGACCACACTCTGTCATACAGGGGAATTGTGTCTCTGGGGCAGCTGGAAGTCAAAGTCCAAATCTAGAGACACAGAAGTTCCCATTAAGACCGTTTTATAATGTATGTATGAGCAGACGTAGGATGATGGTGATGAGTTGAGTCTGAAGTGAAATGTAACAGTGATAAATCAGAGCTGTAGAGGTGTTCTAACCCGCACTGTCTGGTCTCTGGATCCACTGATGATGAGTCCATCTTTAGAGTCCAGGCAGTTGACTTCCTGGTTGTGACCTGATAAGCCCACAGACATGTCGCTCCTCCTGCTGTGGACCAGGATCTTGCCATCACTGACACAAACAAAGGGGTCATTTTTAGGAAGACATAAGCCTTTATTTAAAAAAAAAGTTATATTATCATCCTCCAAAATGGGCTGAAGCCCCTCTCTTTTATCTTATTCTTCTTCCATTGCCAAAGCTAGTCTCAGTTAAACATCTATTTCATGCACAGCAATGAACAAAGCATGCTATGGTACAGTTTCCAATTAGTATGATGGAAGATGTTTAGCATATGAAAGGTTTTCTTTTTTTGGGTGGAATCCTGTCAGGTAGGTTAGAACAAGTAAAGATCAAATATTTGCATGAGGAGGAAACGGTTCAAAAGCACATACAACAATCCAAAACCAATACAGCAGCAGAAACGGGTTGAAACAAACATGCAGCAGGAAGACAAAGCAAATATAATAACAGCAAGAAAGCTGCAAAAACAGAAACGGTGCAAAGTCAAAAACACACAAACAAACACCCAGGTATGATAATTTATATTATCTATTTCTATTTTACCTATAGAAATAGGGTAGTGTGTTCCTTTAAATACCAAATACATTTACAAAGTAGGGCATGGATCTACCTTCCACCACTGATCAGGTGAGAGTCTGTCACAACAAAGCGACACACGTCTCCCTTGTGGCCTGAGAAGATCTCAAAGGGTTTTCGCTGCAGCCTCCCGGAGTCCTGGCGCAGACGGTACGCTCTAACATCAGCAGCCTGAGACAGAAACAGAGCATCTCCATCCAGCTGCAACCATGGCAACAGTCTGAAGACAAGACAATGGACAGAAACATGATTTAAAAAATGATGAGAGCGAAGGAAAAAATCATTGTCTGTTAAAGACAGTTCAACATTTGGTTGGGAATAGGCTTAGCTGCTTTCTCTCCAAAAAATGAATCAGTGTGTTCAGGACAGGCTAACCTAACCTGGAGGTATGGTCCTGTAAGAACCTCATCATTACACTAAATAACCTCGAAATTCTCATTTCTACATCCTCCATTTTTCATGTGATGTCATAGGTGATGCAGACTAAAAGAAACACTTACATTGTTCTCCATTTGAGAGGAATATCCCTTTTGCAGACCCCATTATACCAGTTTTGAGCCGTCTTCACTCTTTCTTTCAGCGGGAGGTGACGATATCTGTAACATACATTTAACATCTCTGAATGTTGTGATGCTTTTGTGACTGATTTCTCCATCTAATCTGCTCTGTAGCAGATGACTGTGTTTTAAATTGATGAAATTGATTTATACTCACTATACACAGTGAGAACATTTTTTTTCAACAGTGCTGATGCAGCAAGTATGAATATTTAACAGATATATTGCTATTCTGGGATCAACACTAACATCCATCAAATGATGGAGAGTTTAAAACTGTAGGTTTACATGTAGTTAGTGGTTCTTATGTAATCAACCAACCCAAATTGGAGAATTTCAAATGATTACATGACAGTCATACAAATATTGTTATTGTGTTTAATCAATTATACAATGCAGTCAAACATGTGGCAGACTGTTTGAAGGGTCCGCTTCAGATGCTTTTATTTGTCCAGGTTTAAAGATACACTTAATGGACAAAGTGTTTCAACCACCTGACATCTCATTCTAAATTCATAGACATTAATATGGAGCTGGTCCTCCTCTGCAGCTTTAACAGCTTCCACTCTTCTGGGAAGGCTTTCTACATCTGTGAGGTCAGACGCTGATGTTGGGTGAGGAGGCTGAGGAGGCCTGGCTCCTAATCTCTGTTCCAGTTTACCCCAAAGCTGTTGGATGGGGTTGAGGTTTCTGTGCAGGACAGTCCAGTTCTTCCACACCAGACTCACCAAACCAGGTCTTTATGGACCTTACTTTGTGGGACACAGTCATGCTGGAACAGAAAAGGTTCTTCCCCAAACTGGTCCCACAAAGTTAGAAGCATAGAATTGTCCAAAATATCTTGGTCTGCTGCTTATTAAGATTTCCCTTCACTGGAACGAAGGAGCCTAAACCAACTCCTGAAAAACAACTACATACCTAATACTTTTGTCCATACAGTGTATCTGTCTGTGATCAAACCGAGGCGGATCATCAGGTTCCAAAAACACTTGTTCAAGTGTAATTACAGAAAAAGAGAGGTGATTTAAGATGATGGTACACAGCTTTGCAGCCTTGGCAGAAGTATGCACTCTTCAAGTATCCTTCTAGTTCAGATAGTGACAGCTGGAGAGAGAGACAGGACCGCAGGAGAGAGAGAGGGGATGCACTGCAGCAAAGCACCTGGGCTGGAATTGAAGCCAGGCCTCCGTGGTCAGGAAGTAATCATAATATACGGTACCTGCTCCAACAGGTGAGCTGCTACCTGATCTGAATTAACTGACCCAAGACAATGGTGGTAAAGGGACAAGTTAGCAACCATCACTGTCTGTTGTCAAAACTAATGGGACAGATTGAAGTTCAACATCCCAGTGCATTAAGAGGGAAACTTTATAATAGTGATAAAATGCATCAAGTTTTACTTCTATTCATTTTGTCACACTTTAAACAGAGCTAATGTTACCATCTAGGAGCAGAGTAACCAGCCTGGAGCTGCTGGGGGGAAGCTTGTCAGACTGGTCTGTCAGGTCAAACTAGACCCAACACAAGCTGGTCTTAAAAGATCCTTCCAGTTTACAACTTACATCTTATTAGCTAAAACGACTAGCTAAACATTTGTGTTTCTGAGGTCTAACATGACCATGTAGTGATAATAAAGGCAGTTTCATTGTGTTAAAAGAGAGTGCCTTAGAGTTTCCTTGAGATTTTCCTGTCTGCATGTAACTCTATCCAACAAACACAATCTGAGTCCTGGAAGGAAAAGGAAAATTATCCCAAGCACAGTTAACCAAAGCTTGGTTATGGAAGAAGTCACCGTCGCCTGAATCCTATAGAAACTGTTGCAGCAGGCCTTTGGAGGCCTTTGTCCATGAGGAATGGGCTAAGATTCCTCAGGAACACTGGCAGGTGTCTGGATATGCATCAGGTTTGCAGCAGGTCATAGCAGCTACTTTTGTGTTTGATTTGGGAATAAATACTTGTAATGTCTGCTGTAATCATACATTCAAACTGCTGTTTCATTTGGTTACTGCAAACAGCTGATAATAGTATACATTTGTCAATAAACTTAATATTCAATGGGGGTTGAATAATTTTGCTTTAAACTGTAATAGTAAGAGTAACTCTAGCTACAGGTGTAAAAGCAGTGCTACTGTAACGTTACTTGGGTCTACTTTAATACCTCATTGCTGTAGTTTACATAGAAATATAAACCAACTAGCTAATAATAGCACACACACAGTGTATGTGACCACAGATGCTAATGCTAAGCTAAAAATACACAGCAGGCTTCTCTGTTATCTTACATGTCCGTCCCATTCCGAGTAATTCCAGTATTTAAAAACTCTTTAGCAATCTTCCTCCACACAGCGTCCCGGTTTACGAAGTGATAAATAGTTCTGCAAACTTGGGAAAGGCGACTTAGAGATTTGTAGTCCAAATAAGACAAGATATGATAGAGAACATCCTCTGGAAGCTGGGCTAGCAACATGGTGAGAGCTCTGACGGCACCGCTGTTCCCGCCTCTAACGCTCTATGTTCGGGTTTAGGCGGTGAAATGTCCCGTTCACCGTGGAAGTTTGTAAAAGCAGGTGTTAAAGAACGTAAACGACATTCCATCTTTCAAGACAGGAGCAAGGTGGAGGAAACAGGAAGTAGGAATGAAGTGACAGCGAATGACGACGCGTACGTACACGAACGTGATGACGTATGGGGCTGCGTTTCGTTATGAGTGTTAAAAAACAAATGATTTTTGGAAAAAATATGCAAAACTATATAAATACGTCATGTGTTATTAATGTTCAAATGAATGTTTTTGATGTAATGTTGTATTTTGTTTTTTTATAGACTGGATGATAACTTAATGGAGAACTGAAACAATATGGCAGCTCCTTAGAAAATGTGAAGAACAAAAAAGCTGTAAAAGCTTTAGAAATCCTAAAAGACTTCAATTTTACTTAAAAAGACTCGCATTTATTTGAAATGTTCTATTTTTATACGTTATTTCATTTCATCTGGCTGTTCAATGTTCTAATTTTATTTGTTTTAAAATTTACAGAACATCATGTTTAAATTATATCATACAAGAGCCATACAAAATGAAAAAAGGTAGAGCACAATGAAATGAGTAAAATAAGTTAATCTTAACAAACTTATTAAGTTTGCTTAATAAATAATATCCTTATTAATTAACAAACAAATAAATAAATACAATAAATAAATAGCTTGGGCTTTTTGTAAATCATAGTTTTCTATAATGCTGACATGTTTCATTGCATTTTATCTTCATAGGTTAATGGCTTTAGTATAAGAGACAAACTCATAATGAAATGGATGAAAGCAACGTTTCACTTTCATATATTTGGATTTATGTATTTAAAATTTCTGCTACTATTTCATGTTTATGATGTTATGTCTTCTTGGTTAATGTCACATTAACAAAGACATCTCTAGCAATGTCAGCTTATCAATAAATATGGCATAACTGCAAGTGTGTTTGTGTGATTTAATAAGTAAAATAATCTTTTTTTAAATAATAATTAAAAAAACGGGAGGTGAATTAGATTTAAAAATCGAATTAATTAAAGCACAGAAAAAATAAAAATCTTTCAGAAGCCTTGGAGATGTTTGGTTATGTCTGTCAGCAGAGAGCTGCAGTTTCATAGAGATGTCATGAAACAACCAAAAGATGTCTAATGATTTATTATGATGAGGATGAAACACAGCAGTGTCTCTTAAAGGATTGTTACAGAGCACAAGAGGGCTGGACTGGATCAAAAGGCTTTTGAATCATGATCAGTCAGGTGTACATTGTGACATCGATAGCATTATTTCATAATTATCAGAAGCAATCATGACTAAAAGACATGCAAGTTTCCATCATGTTATTATTCTCAAAGCAGAAAACAAATGGCTTCAGAGGGAATTTTAATCCAAATTTAAATAATTTAATGAATGAAGGGAGCATTCAGTAGGACTTGAACCCATCATTTCAAGTTTTAAAGGGTCAGATCACCCAAATTTAAAGATTATTTTTCATTACTGAGCTGGAAAAACAAGCCAAGTTTGTTTTTTCCAGCTTTAAACTGTTGTCATGTAAAATAACACTAAAATTTATTCATGTAGCACCTTTAAAAACAACCAACAACCAACATGACCAATGTGCCAAAAAAATTAACAGAAGCCAAAGATACAATATAGAAGTCAAATAAAAATAGTAATAAAAATACAATAAATGCAATGACAATAAATAAATAAATGCAGCTCAATAAAAGATAAAATAAAGATGTCAAACTTAAATCTATACACCTCATCCCTTGAGGACAAGCATGACTGTGGTTGAAAGCGGCTGAAAAATATAGTTGGTGGACCTTTAACTTTACAAATCTTCTCTATTTAGAGTCAGTTCCTGATAAATGTTGGCTGATTTCACTAAATTCAGGTATGACTGTTCCAGTGGACAGTGACTCTACTTCTTTTTTAACTGACCCACTATATCTTTAAAGGCATCAGCTCTTCCTCATATCAGACAGACATGGAGCAGGAGAATGAAAGTGGAAACCAGCCCAGCCCTGAGGCCTGTTTGGCCACTATAACTGCCAAAGTTGTGTCACGGTCAAATGACCTCCAAAAGTTGATTGACCTTATAACATTTTGTGAGGCGCTTAACCATTTAGCATCAGTAGCATCAATCTGTGCTCATTCACATCATGAGGGTCCTCCAGTCTTCAGTTACGAGGGGCATCCCTGCAGCTCTTTGATCAGCTGAGCACAACCACACATCATTACAATATGCAGATCGTCTTTCTTTCTCTCTTTTGTGAAGGACATGTCCCCCTCCACGAAAGCTGTGGACGTGTCCCAAACACTGGGCCGTCCAACAAAATCACTTATGGTTGGCTTTCCAGCTGAACTGTCATGGCTAAAAGGAAATGAAGAGGTCGGGAGGAGGGATATGGGGAATTGAGGGGATGTTTGGGGGTTGTGGTGGGTGGGGGGGGGGTTCAGGGGGGCTTTTGATCTTTTTAGGGCAGCAAAGAGGGGGGGGGGGCTCTGCTTGAGCTGGCAAACACATTTAGCTGGTAATTGTTCGGATCAGACTGACGATCAGTCCTGGAAATGCACGGACAAACAAAAGTTTACAGCTCCAATTGGAAAAGTCAACAGGTCCCACATAAGGCCTGTACATAAACAATGAGACTGAGGAGACGCAGCTCCACTTTGATCAGCTGTTTGCGTTTCAGTTATCCAGCCTGGTCGGACTGGTGGCTTTTGTTAATACTGCTGAATGGGGGGGGGATTTAATGGGCTGCTCTGTCATTTATGATAGAGAATCCAGCTCAGTATATCTGAACATCTTCAACAACAGCAGCTCAGCTCAGTATGAATCACTGCTTCAGTCAGAGCTTTGTCTGATTCATAAAGCAAAACAGCCTCTAAAGTAACAGTTAGTGATGAATCCAATATCATTTACTGCACATGTGTGAGCCGGGCATGAACCTAAAAGAACCTTAACATCAGCATCTATGTCTCTCTGGGATTCTACAGAACTGTCACCTGAAGACTAAAAGGCAATGTTCACATTTCCAGGCTGTCTGAACACAAAAATCACATTTTTTTAATGCAGACAAAGAAAAGTCTCTTGGCTTCCTTCAGGCACACCAGTATCGAGCCAAGGATGAAGTTAAAATGCTTTTATTAATTACATACACCGTGTCTATAATGAGGAAAACGCAGATCCTCAGTGGGTCCTCCTTCAGGCTATGACTGGAGGAGTAAAAGTCTTTAATATGGGATTCATATCTGATTTGTGGTCATGTGACATGAATGAGAATGAATCCGTCGTCTCACAGATGAGGTTTTTTTGTTGTTGGTGATGCAGTGTGTGCATGCATATCGTTTGCAGCACTAGATACAGGTCATTGTTATTATGTCAAGATAACCAAATCTGACCTGAACAGAACATCAGAAATGAACGATGAGGATATGGGTGCAGCCTAAGGCCCACCCACTGGTGCATCCGGCCCTTATGAGTGGAAGAATGTATATTCTTAACTTTTATTTTACCTCCATCAAGGAGGTTCTGTTTTCACCCATGCCCTACGTTGGTTGGCTGGTTGGTTTGTTTGACAGCAGGATTACTTGAAAAGTCATAAACCAAATTTCAGGTCCCAGATCCAGATGTAAAAACTGTGGAGCCGATTTCCTCTGAACCTGGTCAAACGATGGAACATGTATCAGACAAGAACCTGTTAGATCAGAGGTGGATGAAGGAATTTAATATAACTTTCCTACAACATGTAGGACATTTTCATCCACTAAAAACACACATATTTATTTATATATCTATGCTTATGTGTGATCTGGTGCAGATATAGACCTGGATCTGCTGAATGAAATGAATGAATGTATTTGTAGGAGATGAACTTTATTGAGCTGCCATACAGTAACAAACAGAAAAAACATGCAATACCAGCTGAGATAATGCAGTTCTGAATCAACTCTTACAGTTTTAGAAATCTAACCAGATGAGTCGGATTTATTTGATGATTTTTGGTGCAGATCCAGATCTGATGTATGTAAGAAATGAAGGCAAGTCATAGTTCTTAAGCTGTTTGGCAGCAAATGTCATTTTTAGAAAGTTCCAGCTGCAGATTCTTATATGTTACACCTCTGTGATGCATTACCAATAATATACACACATAAACCTTAAATGTATATAATAAATAAAACAGTCCATACCAGAATACAGTGTGGCTCAAAAGCTACTAAATAAACTAACAAACACATAATAGAAATACAGAAGGAAAATGAAAACAAACTAATATCAATAATAGGGACAGAAAAATAATTAGGTGAACAATGGAGCAAACAAGAGAGGGTCAATTCCCTTAAACTTGATATGCTTTATTTAGGATCCACAAACTGAGATCCAAAATAGACAAAACACAAAACATAAATCATTTATTCATTAAATTATTAAAATGACTGATTCAGTTGGTTTCAGGACTTTTTCATATAAATGATGATCCTTAACATTCAGAGCACACAGAACAGATTAGCGTAGCATTGACGGATTCCTCGCTGTATTTCAGTGTATTGGAGTTTTTACATCTTTGTTCTGTGGTGATTTTCCTGACGGCTGCTGGTTGGGATGCATTTGACATCATATAGCAAAGATTGGTTCGCTTCAGTTAACGGAGCAGCAAACTGGGGTCTGACAGCGGCTTCGGGGTCATAAGCGAGCCAAGAGTGTTCATGTAGTTACTGTCACTGCCAGAAGGGGGAGACAGAGAGTCTCCACTGCAGGTTTAAGTGAACTCAACTCTCTCAGATCAGATTAATGAAACCCAGATTCCAAATCAAGGATAAACCGTGAAGAGCCTGAAAGAATCTGATCCGTCTTCTGTCCTAGAACACAAATTCAGACAGATGTTTTTTTTAAAGTAATACGTTGAAATACATTTACTGATATTCCAATTTCAACATGAAGTATTGTGTCGTCAGTTTAATTCATTTTAAAACTGAACTTATTTCACCAAACAGCTCCTCCAGCATTTACAGATTTCTCTTCGCTCGAGTCTAAATCATTTTGAGAGTCCAGTAATAAATCAAATATTTCAAATTGCACAACTCTTTATTTTCCTTGACAACATGAACTATTATTAGCTGTAAATGTCACATTTAAATCTTTTCTGAAGAAGTTTAAAAGACTCCTTTAATTTAATAATAAAAGTCTGAGTCTTGGCATAACTATTGATAAGTAACTATATTTATTAAGAGGCAACACTGATTACAAATACGTTAATCTTTCATTTGACTCTCCGACCATCTCAGCTCAGAGACGTCAGCCTTATTCCAGAGGCTGGAGGTTCTAAGTGCTTTTTGATGGGAGCAGCTTCTGTGTCGGCTGGTGGCATTGGAGGCTGCTTAAGGAGGCCGGGTCACGTTCTCTGGTCACCCCTGCTATTCTACGGCCTGCACAGCGGGGGGGCGAGGCAGGGGTTAAATTGCTCCCTGAGCAAATGAAGAAGGTAGCTGTGTTTGTTTATCCGGGGTTAAGGATGATGGCTGAGGCTCAATAAAACGGATGAAAGCGTTACCCCCGGTTTTTTTTGGCACCGGAATTGCTCCACATTTGCATGGCAGCATTGGCGACACAAAAGGTGTGATTTTTCCCACAAGCTAGTTCTTCTCTGAGGTCCACTGTGACTTTACAGGAGGGTGGGGGGGCCATAATGGAGAGGGCAGACTAGGGCCCTAATTTAATCCATTTACACAAAATCTACTGGTGTTGAATTTTGAGAGGCAACACCATAAACCAGAGGAGTCTCATGTGAAACCCTGTCCTCCCTGTCCTCATCGCTATCATTGGGTCATCATGAAGCTCTGGCTGTAATTGATTGATCTGTCTGTGAGTTTATGTAGGAAGTCTTAGGGGACGTCCGTCTGTTAATCCAATGTGAAAAGAGTTAAGCAGATTAATGTCAAGTATTGTCAGGACCTTTTAATTCAGTGCTTTGGGTTCAGTCGGGATTAACTGGTGAAGGAAGTCATTCATTTCTTCTTCTCAGCAGGACAGAAGGTCATAAATGTTTTTATGGTGACAAAGATCGTTTAATACATGAGATGAAGATGACAACAAATGAGCCATGATGATGAAGAGGAGGGACATGTTAGGAGGATGATCATATATGAGAGGAAACTGATGGGAGAAGGTTAGGGTTCTTCTAAACTTCTCATTTATATAAATTATACCGCATAAACTTCATTCATGAATATTTTGGTACCTTTACGTTTTTTTCCTCAATATTTCCTCTTTATCCTTGAATCTGAGCGGCTTCATCAGAACCGACCTCGGCCTGTTGGGAAGCTCATCACAAACATATTTAATCTCAGCTAAACATATTAAAGCTCCAGTTTGTCCACCAGCCGTTGTCTGACTTCTGTTTCTGTGACTTGCTGTGATTCACTTCTTTCTTCAAGGACTCCCATCAGTGATGATGTTGCTTCTCTTTGACTGACTCTAGATACGAAGCTTGGATGGATGAAAACTCACTTGAGATGCTCTTCAGACTGGAGGACATAGTCGGACAGATCAGCTTTATTCAGATCATCTACATGTTTCTGTGAGAACTGCAGACTGACCTTAATGTCCTGCACATCTTATCTGATGTTGTCCATCCTTTGGTTAGCAGATCCACAAAGAATTGAACAAAAGTCTTGAAGTTTCTCTCCTGTTATTCAATGAAATCTTTGTAAAATAGTGTCTGTTGATCAAGCAGCTCATGAATCTTAGATAGTGAGGAGGAGTTCTCCTCCTGGTCGGCTTCCTTCCATGGTGGAATCTGATGTACAGGTTGTGTTGATGCAGGAAGGAGGAGAATCCACCAACAATCATATTTAAGTGAAAGACATCCACAACTTAAGATAATATGATAGTAAAGCTGAACCGTTTTCTGACCAAGCTGTGTCATTAGTTCTGAGTGGATCCAGCAGCATCGTCTGAACTCAGAAGGCCTGTTGATGCACATGTGACCCTCTGCTGAAGGATTCCAACTTTTCTAAAGGTAATTCTTCTTATTGGAAGAAATCTTACCAGATGCAATTATCTTACTGTTCTGACAAATGAATGAACTTGTTTATTTCTGATATTTTAGATAACTACTTTTTGCAGTGCAAGACAAACTCCATTAATTTTACAAAATGACAGCAGATACTAAATCTTTAATTCCTTCTACATTCTGCATTAAATGCAACACGATAAGTTTTTTCCTTCCTGTAAAGAGTGATAAATATTGGGGAAAGCAGTAGCTTGGCACGAGGTCTGTGAGGTCATCAGGTCCATCAGGACATGAGGACGGAGAGTTTTCTTTAAAACTTTTTCACTTCACTTTTTTCGTCTTCTTTGTTTTCCGTACACATTTTTGTATCTGCGCTGCCCTCGTCGCTCCGGTTCGTCTCTCTTGTTGAAAATGTGCCCAAATATGTACGAAGTGAATGCAGAAGATGTATGGAAGACTCCGTCTGTATCAGTCTGTAATGTAGAGCAGCTTCTAGCCCAAATCAGTCAACTTTTGTTGCGTTTTGGCCATTTGTTCACACAACAGCATTTTTGGGGCCTGATAACGATGTAATGTTCGATGTAATCTTTTGAAAATGCCGCCTTACCTTCGCCGCGCAAACGGGCAAAACTTAACTCTCTGAAAACGATGAAGACACGGCCCGGCTTCGTGAATGTGTGTTACAGTTCCAGCCCAATGTGTGTGTAGACAGAACACTACAGACAGAACAACAACAACTAAAACACAATGTTGGACTGGCCGGATTTGTTTGGACAGGGAACTTTTAATGGAAAAACGTTTCCATTTTCAGCCAAACCGTTGTTGTGTAAACAGGGCCGAAATGAACCACTAAAAGGCCAGTATCACCTGCTGGGATTGTCCAATCAGATTAAATGCTGGGGAGTTAAAAGGCTGGAGATGAAAGAATAACAGAGGAGATACTCCAGAATGTGAAGGAAGTTAAAGCCTAAAACCAAACACAGCGGTATCATCCCTACAACAGCAAAGTGCTCCGACACTGACATGCTGCTATCTGCTGCAAAGGGGGGGGGGGGGGGGGGGGGGGTGTCTTCATGACTTCAAATGACCTTGTTATCCCTGTTGGGATCAGACTAAGAATACCCGCCCTGTTAGCTTTCCCTGGTCAGGTTTCATGTGGGGAGAAACCAAAGGCCACAGAGTTTCCTCTCTGCTCTGAGGTGCTGGTTGAAGAAGGTTCATACGAAGAGGAGAATGTGTCTCCTGGAGGAGAGGTTAACATCCCAAAAACTAAGATCTAAGACCTGAAATCAAGGCAGGAAGAAGATTTTCTTCTTACCAGGCAGATTTTATGTTGTTTCAAGCTTTCAATACGATTTTGTAGCATAGAATTCATCCTGGTTTGAGCAACTTCATCTTTGAAATTAGAATTACTAATATTTTAGAGCCATTTGATCAAAACCGAAAAGAACAAAAAGTATCAAGTATTTGATCCTTTTCATGCCTCTCATATAAGAACAGAGCAGCTGTGTTTATTAGAAACAAAATTTAAAGCTCTGTCACATTTTCATTATTCCATTACATTCTTTAATTTAACATCATTTCATTTCTAGTTTTAGTACATTTATATTAATCAGGATAACTTATTTTGAACATAATATTCTATTTTAAAACAGTATATGGTGTTTACAATAAATAAATTCCACTCTTTACAGACTTATTTAAACACAATCTCAGTAGCTTTGGATGCTATATTCTCATTATTTTGACATGAGGTAACGGTGGTGAAGCTGTTAGCGCTTCTGCATCAGACCCATCTTTTCTGTCATGGTGGGTTTCCTACATAGAGAAAGAAAATAATAATAATAATTTAATCTCAATTTGAGTTAAAATTAGAATAAAATGTGTCCAAGTTCACAGATTCCCCCTCTACTGGAAAAACTGACTTTGTGCTGATGTGGACAGATAATAACCTCTATCACAGCACAATGAATACAAATGTGTCTAAAAGTGTAAAAAAAAGAAAAAAAAGAAGAAAATCAAAGAAAACCAGGTATTTAATACCTTTGCGAACGCGGAACAATCCTACACATCTGTTTAACTAACCCATCCACAAAGTCTCATTGAAATCAGTCTTTGCACAGTTTGGTTAAATGTCAAAAAACATCCCATCTTACAATGTTTACCAAAGTGGAAAAGAAATTCCTGGATCCGTCCCTTTATCCGGATTCACTCTGAACTTTAAGGAGTTCTTTCCTGGTCCATGGTTCATCCTTCCACCAAGTTTTGTTTAAATCTATAAACTAGTTTTTGCAAAATGCTGGTGACAAACAACCAACTAATCAATAGACTCAGGTAAACACATAACCTCCTGGAAGTAAATATCTCCAAACCTGAACAAATAAAACTAAAGTATGTATGTTGTAATCCAGTGTAATCCAGTGTAATCCAGTGTAATCCGGAGCCAACATTTACTGTGGAGTTTTTGGAGAAGAACGTTTGGATCATTCTGGGTCTGTTTGGCTCATTTTCTCAGCATTGGTTCGTTTATTATGGGTTGGTTCGGGTTGGGTTTGTGTTTTTTTAATGGCTGGGTCTATCTCCATTTCAGTTACAATATTTCTGAATGTTTAGACCTGTAAAGAGGTCTCATTCTGAGCATATACAGCTACAGTCTCCTACCGGAGCCTCTGAAGACAGGGAGACGCTGATGGATCGCTGACCACATACAGCTATAGCTAACAGACCAGCTGACATTATGTAAACACTAAATACATTAACTGTGGTGTAGCTTGCAGCGGTTTCAGATCTGCAGGGGTTGCCTGCATGCTGCAGTCTTTAAGAGCTAAAGTTAGCATTGCTAAAATCTGACTTTAAAGGGGATTGTGCCCAGATGTGATGAAGTCACACTGAAGAGGCAGAATGGTAGATATGGAGGCAGTAAATAGCTTTACCTACACAGAATAGATAAATACTGTTCATCCATGTTAGTTTATTGTTCCATATTTCTTGAGTCTTCCCTCTAAGTTTTCCCTCTTCACTTTTCCCTCCACTGTGATTGGTTCCTGATCGTTCCTCCCTGACTCCTGTTGGTCGTTGTCTCGTCACTCGGTTTTTATGTCCTCTGTTAGTTTTTGGCCTTTTGCATTTGTTCTGAATTCTGCCTTCGTCTTCTGGTTTTGGATTTATAACTTTGATTCCATTCTGGATTTTCCTTTGTTTGAACCTGTTTTTTTCTGGACTACGTTTTGTTATCTATGGATGTAGTTTTCCTGTAATTTGGATTTTCAGTTTCTGTTGGTTTTCATGAAATCATTGAGCTGCATCTCTGGAGTCTCGGCCTCGTGTCTCTATCTGGATCCTCTTCTTTGAACTGCTTGAAACAGGACAATTCATTTTCTTAGGATCAGTTGTTAAACCTGAAGATGTTTGAATTTGAATTTGATATCTGTCACAAAGACCGTGTCTCCAGACTGTTCCACCTAGAGAAATACACATTAAATAAACAGAGAACTGGCAAATTATGGGCTTGTAATTAGTGACATTATGTTTATCTGCAGCTTTATTTAATGGGATCATTTTAGCAGTTTTCATTTAATGTGTAAATGTATTACAGATGTAGGTTCCAAGGCAGAAATTCTCAACATGCTGTTAACTGCACTCATTTCTAGTTGTGTATAAAGTACATATAAAAACACAGAGGCATGTTAACAAGGTCTTTTCAAAGACTGGTCCAAAGCGAATATGTACCAAACAAGAGTTTAATATCAGTATTTTAATGTACATTTATTATACATTTTAAATAAATATTCCATCCATAAAATTATTTTACACATCCTCAAATAAAAATATATTTATATATGTATAAAAACAGACATTCAGGGGCCAACAAGAACACAAGAGGGGTGTGTGTGTGTGTGTGTGGGGGGGGGGGTGTGTGTGTTGAGGGTTCCTTACACTTCAATGCATTTTGTACAAATAAACAGAACAGGAAACCTGGGATTATCCGCTGTAGCTGCCACATTGTTCCATCCGATGCTATTAAAGCTGTATTTGAAGAAGCAGAAGGCAGGACAAAGCTCCATCACTGCAGTGTCGCCACCACAGACACCCGGCGCTCTCCAATGCAGTGTGTGACCGTGTGTGTCTGTGAACGCAGCGTTCCCTGGCAGGGCGGTCAATCAGGGCCCTTCAAGTCTCCTTGAGCAGCAGGTGAGAGTCCCAAAAAAAAAAAAAGAGAGACTCCACAGGTCAAAACGTAACAAACAGAAACACAATGTACAAAGAAGTCCGACAAGGAGTCTTTTTACACAGACTAACACTTAGTCTGGAGTACAAAAATAGATTTTTCATGTTTTTTGTCTGTTTTTTTACTTTGAGAAAAAAATAAAGTCAAACTACGAGTAAAGATATAATAATGTTCCGTATAAAAAATGTCTCGAGGTGTTTTTGGGGAAGAGAAGAGGAGCTTCTATCAGTTTCTCCTCAGCGCTCGGACGAGTATCTCGTACGTTTAGTCCTCTGATTGAAGGGGTAGTGGATGAAGTCGAAGGGACGGTGGTGGCTCGGGTGGGCGGGTTGCTGCCCCTTCGGCAACCGCTTCATGAAATGGACCTCGCGCTGGTGCTGGCGGGTCCGCGAGCCTTTCCTCGGCCTCCCGCGGCGGGTGAAGGCCATGTACCATCCCTCATAGCGAGCGTTCCTCAGAGCCGTGTAGTTGTTCTCCAGAACGATCTCGGTGAAGATGCAGTCGCGGCCTTGTCCGTCCTTCTGCAGGAACACACAGGAAAACGGGTCAGAGACGACGCCTCCATGAAGATTTACAGATGGGAAATATCACATGTATAGAGGTTTCCCTGTGCAGCCTACCCCCTGCACACACACACACACACACACACACACACACACACACACACACACACACACACACACACAGACACACACACACACACAGACACACAGACACACACACACACACACACACACACACACACACACACACACACAGACACACACACACACACAGACACACACACACACACACACACACACACACACACACACACACACACACACACACACAGACAGACAGACAGACAGACAGACAGACAGACAGACAGACAGACAGACACACAGACAGACAGACAGACAGACAGACAGACAGACACACACACAGACACACACACACACAGACACACACACACGCACACACACACACACACACACACACACACACACACACACACACACACACACACACACACACACACACACACACACACACACACACACAGACACACACACACGCACACACACAGCCCTCCCCTCATACATGCAGCATATGCTACAGTCATTACAGATCAGAGAGAGGTGGATGACAGTAAACGATGACCCTTCTCCCCCTTCAGAAACCCTCCAGCCCTTAATCAGACCCCAAGTTTCACTTTCACACAAGGTTTTTATCTCCTGTTGCATTTGTGGCTAAATTTAACCAACCAGGTCTGCTGGAGTTGAATAACAATCAATACCTCCTTAAATATAAGTCACCAGTCCTCTGAGTTCAGTTAAAGCTCCATTATGTGACTTTAGACATCAGAGCAGCTCAGAAATCAGACAGCAAATAACAAGGAGGGAGACGTCTGACCTCCACATCAAGGAACATTTTCATGAAGGATGACATGACTGTAAGGTCAGCTGACTCACTGCCAGCCTACTTTAAACACTTTATATGGACAAAATCACAAGTTATAAATAAGCATGATACACACAAAACACACACTGTGTTCATGCTTTCTCTCTTAAACACACACACACACACACACACACACACACACACACACACACACACACACACACACTGACTGGAGCTGGGCAGGCTGTGACTGGGCTGGTAGCTCAGGGCAGATGGTGTACGAGGCAGGGTGCTGGGTGGGTGGAGGGGAGTGTATGCGGGGGGGGCTGCAGAGAGGCTGGTGACTCTGTTTATTAGCTGTCACAGTGAGACACAGCACTGACACACACACACACACACACACACACACACACACCTTTACACTCCAATAGTAACAACAGCAGCATCTCTACATCATGTCTTACAGCCTTTAGACTCTACATTATAATGTAGAGTCTAAAGGCTGTAAGACATGATCTGTGTGATGCTGGACATCAGTGACGTCCATGAGCCTCGAAACACACACACAACACAAAACACAGACACACAACACCAAACACAGACACACAACACCAAACACAGACACACACCTCAGAGGTTAGACGAGTGCAACATGCTAAAAACATGACATATTACTGTCATGTAAAGGAAGACAAAGCAGACGTTTCACACTCAAGATGTAAATCTTTAAAAACATCTCAAAAACATGTAGTTTAGTTTTAAAACGTCTCCTAAAAAAGGAGGAAATTGTGTGTTTGTTGAGGACTATTTTAATCAGGTCCATCCAGGTTTGACCACCTGGTAATATTACATCATTTATTCGTTAGGTTTGAAAATGAATGTCCATCCGCTGCGCAGTGATATCTGGCTGTGAGCAGCATCTTATGATCACAGGGAAAGTAGTCCCGGCTGGGAGCTTGTGCCCATTGATTGGTTTGGTCTTTTTTTTGTTTCATTGTCAGCAGGATTACATGAAAACTAAGAAACTGTTAAATGTTGGTGTGGATCTGGATGAAGGGATGGAGGCAGGATTCTTTTTTCCACTTTCTTTATCACTATATTGTTTTTTGACATTCTTCTGTTTTCCAGTGAACTCTGAGGTGCTGGGGAATCGATCAGAAGTGTGTCGGGTTGTTTTAGTTTGTGCTTGTTGTGCCTTTAGAAGTATGTTGATTTCTCTTATTTACTGAATTTGGCCTCTGTTCAGCAGAAACCTCCAACGTTTAGCTGCAGATCATTTAATGTTATACTGTTCATGTCGTTTTAGAGCTTCTACAGCATTTTATTTTTTTCACTTTTAACAATATATAGTGTGAGAGGTTTGCATGCAGCACCAGATCTGAAGTTTAATTTTGACTCATCTTCGTCTCAACATTCTTCTGCTCCCCACAGTCTGCCTCTGCAGCCCACAGGTCCAAACACCAAACCCTCCTCTGTGCAGCTATCGTTGACATTTTGACCTCAGCTACAATGAGGTTGCCAACCTTTTCCCTCTGCTGCTGCTGCTGCTGGTTGAGGTCAACTTTTCTCCTCACCTTGCCAATGAGCTTCCCCCTTTTGTTCATGCAGATGTAGAAGCCCGTCTCTGCTCCCTTGATGCGCACTCTGCTCCCAAATGTGTCCGTTTCCACAATGAGTTTAGCTAAAGAAAGAAAAGAAAAGAGTTTTGTTAGCAACCAGAGTCGAGAGCAGGTTCGCAAAAGATGAATGTGATTTTATCAAAGTGTGTTTTTGGTGTCTGTCCTCCGATGAAATCATCTATAACACACACTATAATGCCTGAGTGTGTTTCTAAGCTCGCTCACTCTCTCCCCTCACACATACACACCCACACACACATACCGAAACCTGTGGGATCATTCCTGGGGATTTATGCAAGCTGAAATTCTTGCAAAATTATAAAACCACGTGTCTCATCCTGGCAGACTCATCAAGAATTCCTTTTCAAATAAATCTACGTTAACCTCACACATAAAGCTTCATATTTATCTCTATATCCTAAGAAGTCATGAAAGCAACACGAAACATAGACAGCTAGACATTCCTTTTTTTTATATAAAATAACAAGATAATGCCGATGAATTTCATCAGCATTTCACTTTTTCAGGTCGTTTCCAGTCTGCAGCACCAGATCTGTTTGCACTTCATTGATCTGACATTGATTCTGATCCAGAATATTGAAAGCCGATCGTAGATGACAGTTAATAAATTCCACTTTGATCCACATTGTCTCATAAAAGTGGTTCCACGGCGTCGGACGCAGGGTGTCACTGAGGATGACCACCCAGCCCCTGATGAACCTCAACATGTCAGAGTTATAGTTGTGGTCAGAAGCAGTTACAGCTGACCTGAATGGAGACACACACACTTCCCCTTTCACACTTTCACATTCCCCTCTCTCATTTCATACAAAATGACTCCAGGTGACCTGAATAGCTTGCACACTCATTTCTGAGGCCACACGTGCACAAAATTACATCCTGCAACAACTAAGCCCCTGACAGCAGGGCAGACACACCATTATCAGCAGGTATTTCACTGGATGAGTGTTTTCTTCATGGAATTTCCTCTAAACACAGTAAAAACTGTCGGCTGAACTTGCTGCAAAACTCTTGTGAGTGGCTGAACGGAGAGGGTTTAAGGGTGGGGGTGGAGAGGGGAGAAGGCGCTATGCAGGAAATGTTCGGGAGGTAGAACTAAGATGACTTCTAATGGCTCTTCCAGACCTGCAGGATCTCTGGAGGATCCTCACCAGCACCATCTACAATCCACCGGACAGTTTCTCTGAGCCTCTTCAACACCACAGACTGGAACCACAAATAGCAACCACCTCCACCAGCTCACTGTTTGGTTCAGGGTTTAAAAGCTGCAAGAAAAAGCTGCTGATATGGAGGTTTCACTTTTGTCTGGAAATGTTGGCATCTTAAAACAGATGTGGGCAAATCTCTGTCTGTGGGACAAGTTCTGCAAATAAGCTGTTTTGCATTAGGAGTCATTGCATTTACTGATTTATGAAAGGGATAAAAATTTGAAGATTAATAAAAATGTTACTTTCTTGTGGTATTTTTTCTTTAATCTCTGATATTTCCTTTTTAAATGCTTCAGGCCAGGATTATTGCAGCACCTATTTCACTAGTTTAATGACATCAGAATATTAGCCTTGAGCCATAGAACAAAATACTGATAAAAAATTTGAGTGATAAAGCAAAAAATGAATTTAGAAACAGAAACGAATGGTTGAAACTAAATTGTAAAAAAAGAAAGAAAAAAGGTGATAAATAAACATCGTTTTAAATCTAAAAGATTGAATTAAAAAAAGTATAAATTTGTTTGCCAACAGAAATATTACGTGAGTTAAAAAAATGCAAGGTGAAATTTAATCAAATCCTGAAACTGGAATTTCCATTTTCTGAGCGGACAGTGAAGTGCACAAAGTTAAGGATTCACTCCTGGAAAACGAACGTATCATGAAATAAATCCTGATTATTATTTGCATTTGTGCAAAAATAAAAAAATACTTCAAACCAAGAGTGAATAAAAATAAATGTTTTTGGTCACCAATTCGGTCACCAATGATTCTTCAGAGTTGGCTGAACCGCGGGCCTCTCTTACCGTGCACGTCTCCATCCTCCGCCATGGCGTTGATCTTCTTGTTGGGCAGGACCTGCACATGTTTGCCGCTGGTCCGGCTGTACAGCTGGTAGATCCGGATCAACCTGCGGCTCACGCGGTCCGTCACTTTGCTCTGCTCGCTTACATGCTGCGTGAAATTAGGCGGGGACTGATTGGTTACCTGTTAGAAATTAGACGTCATCACAATCATCAGTATGTGTACATTTTTTAAATTTATTTAGTTAAGGCACTGATCTGCGCAAATGGAAATAAAACCAGCAGTGAAGAGAGAGAAGCCGATGGTGTTTCCTCTGATTATTGGAGGAAATTATTGATTATCTTAACGCAACAGCAGTTTGTTGTATTATTTTCGGATGACGTATGTAATGTGATCCAGTTGATCTGCTGCCAAATTAAATCAGCAGCTTCCAAAAAAGACTGACGGTGTCCGCAGAGGAGAATGTTTCCACAGCGCAGCGCAAAAAAAACTCCTTATGAAGGTAATAAATTGTTCTGATATTATGAGAACGAACTTCCTCTTTAACGTTAATTAAGGCTGTTTATTTATTTCTATATTTCTACCAGCCGCGCTCCGCTGTGATGGAATGACGGTTTGCCGTCGGAAACATTGGCCCCGGTTTCTGTGAACCCCACGACATTTTTCACAAGGCTCGCGCGCAGAGCTTTCCCTCTGCCCCTCTGCGTCCGCGCGTCCGGAACCAAGACCGGTCTGTTCATCAGCAACCTGCCAGCAGGCCGCGCGCCCCGCTGCACGTCGCACCGTGGGAGACTCCAATATTACTGCATCCCAAAGTGTTGGGATGATTTCTCTCCTCTCCTCCTCTCACTGTTATTTACCGAAAGCTTTAAACTTCCATATGTTTCAAATATTTTTTGAAGCTAATATTTAATTTAATGGCCAAAATTTATTTTTTAAAAAGGAAAAAAAATATATGAAAAGAAATGAAAGTCATGACATACCTGAGCATAGTAGCAAAATGCGAACAAGTGTAGAAACCTGCGAAGAAGAAGGAGAAGAAGGAGGAGAAGAAGGAGGAGAAGGAGGAGAAGGAGGGTTAGGTCACTTCGAAGCTGCGCGGAGGAGCTTTAACAGAGCGGAGGAGGAGAACTCACAGATAGCTGAGCCTGGATGGGACGGGTCGCATCCTGGATGGAGGAGGAAGGCTCCCTCAGAGCCGCTGCAGACCGGATCAAATCTAACGATCAAGTCCAACGACAGAGACGGAGACGCTCACGCGCGCACAGAGGACACATTCTTCATCAAATGAACGTCCATCATCACAACTGAGCTCCTGTAGAAGTGATGCATGTCATGAGAGTGAAGACGGAGTCAGAAGGCTATAAGGTCTAAGCGCGGAGCCGTGCGTCAAAGTTTTGGGATCGATTCCTCCTGCTTGGTAATCCTGTACTCCTTCAGGTGTGTTTGGTCCCGCTGAGGAGATTCTGCTGCTCCGCTCGGACTGTGACTGCAGGACTGCAGACAGACAGGACGCTCCTTCTCTCCTCTCTCTGCTCCTCTCCCACAACACTCCCGTGTCAAGTCTCTCGCTCGGCGCTCACACACCCCCGGTTAAAAATGGCAGGCTGATCTCCTTAGAACAAGCCC